>OX328123.1:120036514-120061514 GCA_946811695.1 Gonocerus acuteangulatus | reverse complement strand
AATTTTACGTTTCAGAATACCTAGAGAACGAAAATAACGGTGGTTCAAATTTGTATATATATATTGTCTGTTCGCTCTTGCCTGACCGCAATAAGGGTCCGGTTTTGATGAAATTTGGTACAAAAATCTTTCGTTTAATTTGAAAGGTCAAGTTCGTTAACCAGCAGAATCCGTCCACCGGAACATGGTTTTTGGAGCGAAATTTGCGCGAAAAAAATCGTTATGCTTACTTCATATGCTTGCAAGTACTCGTTTAATAGGTTTATTCGTCTCTAAAAACGAATGAAACCATTGTTAAGGCGATAGCTTTAACCATTTTCGAGAAAAGTGGAAACATATTTATTGAATCAAGTTTTTGGTTTGGGTACTTAGAAGCATGGGATTCATTTAAAATATTTTCTGCATGTTTGAAATTCATGTAAACAAAGATGTTTTAATTTTGGTTACGTTCGGAGTTAAGGATGGATTAGAATAAAATATTTTATTTTTATACATGAAAAGTTTTGGGAACTTCGTATATTTCCCTTAATATCTCGAAAACGATTGGGAATCTTGGTAAACGGAAGGTAAACATTCAAAAGCTTACTAAACGCTCTACAAAAAAGATTCTAAAGCAATTTTCGATTAGGCGATGTCAATCGGAGAAATAAGTGCTTAAAACTTCAAATGTGTTTGTTTTGTTCTTTTAAAGGGGTTTTTATAGTTGTTTAGCTCACTTTTTAATTGGTTCTTTTTTTTTAATTGGAATTATTTGTAGAATTAGTACTATAGTAGAGTACAAGAAAAAGTAATCATTTTGATATTTTCAAATCATTGAACAGTAACATTAGTATCTCTAGGAGTGGATGAAGGGTGCTGCCTGACCCCCTGAGGTGAGGGTCTGAGCGGACCTATTCGATGTCATAAATAATTGAATGAAAGGTCTAACCAAAATTATAACTGTTTCTATTTCAATCTTTCCAAATGACCTTAGGATTTAGAACGGAACCGCGCTAAGATGATGCAGTTCCTGCGAGTCGGACTTTTTTAGAGAGAGAGAGAGAGAGAGAGAGGTGAAAGACGCTTCGGAATTCACCCAACCAGATTTTCTAATTAATTTTAATAATATCTGGAATTCTCCTTGATGTTGTGTTCATAAGCTCCTCCTGCACTTTCTTCGCTCCCTAAATGGCGGAATTGCTATAGATATTTCTGAGGTAGAGAGTAGAAGATGATTTAGTAGTAATTACCGAGGGTTGAATGATCGCCCTAATACATCACAGCTAACTTCCTTGCGATACGTCTTCTCTCTAATACACTCCAACACATTATCCAACGGTTCTGCTTACCTACAATTTATACAATCAAGGCAATCTAGACATTCCTACTCAAAATGTTTCATTCCTTAAAGGCATTTTAGAATTTAATTCTGCAAATAAGCTATAGTTGAATTTATATTTAAAAATATTTATTTTGTCGATAACTAATAAATGTAATACTCTCAATAAAATAACTCAGTATATACCATACATAAATAAATAAATAGAAAATTTCCAAAAAATACATTGTAGAATTTCTTAATAGTTAGCAGACCCTTTTCTTAAATTCTCGAATTTTCGTTTAAGGCAGAAGGTCAACAAATAAAAAAAAACACCAACTAATTTTAATAGTAATATTTCTTCCCTAGATAATTTGCACCCATTTGGTGACTCTTCAAGGGAACTTGTAATGTATATATAAGAAACTTTTCTTATTTCTTTTCATTGACAGAGGTCCATAAATTATTAGGTTGTCCGGAAAATAATGCAGGATTTTACGTTTTATTTTAAGCAATCCTCTTTATAATAATATTTTTATGTTTACTGGATTATTTATTTATATGAATATCAATACTTACTAATCCTCTTCTAAATTATAATATTTGTTTACCTCTGTAGCATTTCGCTACTTGGAAATAATTCAGTCTTTACCGATTTTATTTTACGCATTTAAACTCGACCGAAGCAGAGCCCAGATGGCTAGAAACATAAACCAAGCCTGGGGCGAGGGTAGTGTTAATGAATGCATTGTTCAAAGGTGGTTTAAACAAATTTCGGGATGGAGACTTCTGCCTTGAAGATAAAAAAGGTCGCGAAGGCCTTCCACTCTTGGTGACGATGTTCTGCGATCATCGGTGGAAAAAACCCAGAATAACTGTTCGACAATTTGCAGATAAACATAAAGTTAGCAAATCGACCATCCATGACCACCTCAAGGCGATTGGAAAAGTTAAAAAGCACGAAAGTTTGGGGTTCCCATGCATTAAACAACCGCCAAATAAATCATCGCTATGAAGTTTGTGCTACGCTTTTTTGCGGAAACAAAAATGAACCTTTTCTAGCCACATCTGCCCTACTCTCCGGACCTTTCGCGTACTGACAATAATTTTTTCAAACACCTGAACCACTACTTACAACACAAATATTTATGGATCGAACAGAATCAGAGAAAAAACCTCAACAAAGCAGAGCAAACACCGCTCTGGCCGTGTATAGCCTCAACTTCGTGTTTGGGTTCCTGTTGTTTTTCTTATTGACTTTATAAATTCTAAGAATTCTGAATTCTACTCAGGCCTTATTAAAAAGTTACCAACACGTTGGGAGAAATGTATTGGGAGTATGAGAGACTATTTCGATTAAAGAACACAGTTACAATTTTTTTTTTTTTTTTATTTTAATACTAAAATCCTGCATTATTTCCCGGACAATCCAATAGAACATTATTCGTTTACAATGAATTCTTTATTATATCATTTTTGACCGACATGCTTCGCGCTTTGTGTCATACCTCTTCAGCGGCTTTCCTTAGTAGTAAGTCCTCTTGACATATGTAACACACACGACCATAAAGTATGGTACAATTTTAATCTTCAAACATTTAATGTTTAATGACCGCTTGAAATAAAAAAAAATAAATATGCATGATATATTTGTTATTCAGACAAATGTCTTATTGACAAGAAGTATTCATTATAATGTAAAAGGAAGTATTTATCAGTAAAAAAAAAAAAAGGGTGTTTACTTTAGAGAAGCTAAACGAATATTCCGCTTATTTTGAATGTACTTGTTGATAGAGAATAATTTTCTGTATTTAAAAACTAAGAATATAATTCTAATTTGAGGTATGCAGTAGTAAATTTTCTTTTCATTTGAGAAACTGAGTAAAATCTAGAGTAAAGAATGATAAACCAAGAAGTAACAGCTGTTTAAATATTTCAAGGATTTCAATTGTATTTGTGCTAATGGATTCTTCGGGTAAGACCCCCCCCCCTACCATCGCTAATGGAATGGAGGCGATCAGCTGTCAGCAATTCCTCGAGAAGCAATTACTAGACTCCTAACTCTTCTATAAATATAATTCGTCCGCAGTTAAATATGGTAAACACTGAGGTAATCGTTAGTTAGGAAGGGCGGCTCTCGTCCAGAAGGCCGGGCGTGGCAGGCTGTTGCCTGGCAACCAGCGGGGTGTGCTCCGTTTCCATAGAGACATCCTCCAAGGCAACTTCAGACGTCACTTTCCCGCCCTTAGCGTTTTTTTGGCAAACCGTTTTTTTTTTCAGTGTTGCTCTTTTAGTTGTTGTGTTATGATTTATTGAACTTGACTTTAATTTGTACCAGAATATGAGAATGATGTTATTAAAAGGTAGAATCAACGTAAATTTGATTTACTTGGAAATTATTTATTTTTTTACTATTTATTTATAAATACCTTTGTGATTGTGATTTTCTAACATAAATAGTTAATAAACCAAAATTAATAATACAAAATAAAATAAAACAGTACAAAATAGGGTTAAATAAAGTATTTAAAGGATATAAAATTACCTAAGCATAAATAAAAATATAGAATTGGCACTTTTTATTTCCTTCCCTACATGTTTCGCACCATTTTGGCGCCTCTTGAGGGAAACGTACTTAAAACATAGATTCAGCCTCAACTTGAGGAGTAGAACCTTCCACTAGCAGAGCCTCGTCTAGACTCTCTAATCTAGATCAGTCAGGAAGAGAAAAAAATAAAAAGTGGGAAAGTGTGTGGCGTAATTTTATTGACCTTCCGCCTTATTCGCTAATTCTATATATTTGAGCTAAGGGCCATTCAATGAATAATTATAAATAAAAAATAAAAATAAAAGTTCAAAGAAAATAATTCTACAAATAATTTTATTAAAAATGAGGAAATTTAATTATTTACAATAATAAATTCGGAGCGAGGTTAGCTCAGTGGTAGAGCACTGGACTAATACGCTGGAGGACCTGAGTTCAAATCAAAAAAAGATTTTTATCTTCTATTGTCTTCGTTCATTCGTCCGTTTGCCAACCCAGCCTTTAAATAATTTATTAATGGGTACCTTAGAGCCAATGACCCTAGCAGTAATGGGAAAATCAGGCGTACGGGGCATAGTAGTAACCACACCATCTCTCTAGTGTCCCGTATGGTCATGAATCAGGCACCTCTATAGTATCTGCCACTCAGGGCCCTCGTGGCATGATAATGGACTGATTTTTTTTTTTTTTTTTTTTATAATGATAAATTATAAATAATAAAATCAATAATTCTTTATTGCAAGAAAAAAAATAATTATATTATTTCTAATGTAGGATATTACCGAGAGGAATTAATTAGAAATTTATGGATTATCGTAATTAAAGAAACATAAAAATTAGTGGTAATCGAACCCACGAGTTTCTGGCACGGAGTGCTAAGTGCTCATGCCTTAATGCTCACGGCCACAGGGCCTCCATAATGTATCTTACAAAGAGTTGAAATCCTTTCTTACCCCTCTCCATCGACAGCTGCTCCTCTATGTTTATTGCCCTTTAACCTCACCTTCTTCATTCCTTCGCTAAGCACTTTGCTTCACTCTTTCCTCTCCCTAAAATCCATTCTCCTTTAAGACTTAGAGAAGTTCTTCTACTCCCTACATTTTAAGGCCGGCGGCGAGTAGAACGCAGACCATTCGCAAAGAGGCTCAAGAATTACGGGCTCGCTAACCTGTTTTTAAAACCTAATTTCCGACCCCCTTGTTTACATATATAAAATACATACTGAACCACTGACCATTTTAATATGCCTCAACTATAATAATAACCACTATTAATTGAGGGACCGTCAAAGCCAGACTTTTAGCGTACAAAGTCAACCCAAGAGCTCGCATATGTTCACCCGACAACGTAATTCGGAGAACGGACAAAAAATGTTCACAGAAAAACCGTTTGTTCAAATGTATACATATGTATAGACGTTTAGTGCCTGTGTGAGTACTGTTACGTTCATGTAGAAAACACACAAGGAACATTTTGTCTCATGAAATGCTCCGATATTGATAAAATTGGGCACAATTGTACTTTTTTATCAGCAGAATCCGCATTCCTCTACACTGTTCAGTAGGTATATTTTTTGTTGTTTTATTCATGTTTTATGTCATTAATTATGAATTGATATATTCATAAGAACGATATTGTATTGTCATATTTCTAATAATATAAATATGACCACATGATGTGAATGAAATGATCACTGTACGTATTACTCCTGATAATGTACAATTTCATATTTGTACAGTCACGCGTCCAAATTGGTCACCTAGTTATACAAATTTTTATTTTGTTTTAGTTTGAAATTTTCATAGTTCGGCAGAAAGATCAGCTGTAAATTTTGATAAGCGAGAGCTTTACAGGCACTTTAATATAGAAAAAATGATATATTTCAAAGACATGATTCAGCTATGGTTAATGTAAACCTTTGAATGAAAGGGAACCACTCTAGGTCTAGAAGCCTTTTTCTAACATCCAATTTCCCCTTTGCTCTTCATTTTCGCTAAAAGCCCTTCTTATTCCATCGCGGTCCGAGGATTATTCTAGTTTTATTTTTAAAATGTTTAGTCTTTTATGAAGAGACAACTAAAAAAGATTTTTCCCTTTGAAAAAAAAATGCTCATATATATATATATATATATATATATATATATATATATATATATATATATATATATTATATATCATACCTAGGTTTAAGCGAGAACATTCCTACTTTTTACTGTTTTGGTAGTCCCAACGAGAAACGTCGACGTCTCCAAACCCGTAGGTCACATAAATAAAAATCTTAAATATATAGTAAAGGAGTTTATCGTTTCATTTGTGGAAATAGTCTGGGTTCGGAAATAATAGAAAATGAAACTACACTTCTTAAGTTAAATATTAATTTTATTGGCAACATTTTGGTTGAATTTACACCTCCGAATAGGAACAGTTAATGTTTTGTTTTCTTTTAAAAGTGCAACGTCCTAACAGGTACAATGTTTTTCGAGGGAATTGTTCCGACGAAATAGTGCGCCAGTGCACAGACTGTTGGTTAACGACCTTTTAAATTAGACAAATTATTTGAGTACCAAATGTTATCAATACGGATCATATATATATTCTAGTTTAAATAAGTGAATAAATACTTTAAAACCAATTTTATTATTAAATAAAAATAAAATAAAATATACGATTAAAAAATCGTCTATGTCCTAATAATCTCAAGAATAGCCTTTTATAAACAGTTCTTACACGTACAGATATATTAAACCCGTATCATTAAATTTATTAACATCGAAATCGATTATTACAACAAGAAGATTCTATTTAACAATAATAACAGGAAGCCATATTGCCTGAGAGATATTATCTTCAACCATTCAGATCACATGGAGACCAGAACACGTTCTTAGACTATACTCAGGTTCGAGAAGAAAGGGTCGGAGGACCATTATTTCATTACTCTACCGGGAACACGAAGAAATGGAGGAAAAGGAACACAAATATTATGTTCAGAGATATAACTAATTGAAAATTTGTTTGAAAATTATTTGAAGGACTTTAAATTTAAATTCATTCTAATATTGTGTAGTAAATGGGTACAGATGGATATTAAATACAAAATCTTTATCCTTAGATGTGCACAAATATTTAGTTTTAGGAGTTCTCTGGAAGTGGTGTGAAAAAGCAAGAAACAACCCCGAACTCCCCCCCTGTACCATTTTTGGGTATACATAGAGCTAAGCACCCTGGGCCCCCAGCATCAGGAATGGCCACCGAGCCAGAGGAAAACCTCCTACGGTTTCCCTCCAGAAGAGAACAGGCGGGGACTTACTGACCTCCCGAAGAAAGGCAGGTCCCGTGCCCGTAACATAGCCTCTCATCGTTAGCCATGTCTGTTGGCCCGAAATTGTTGGAAATTTCTGTCTTGTAATCTAACCCATCTTCTTGTCTTCTTTTGTTTCATTGATTGCAACATGTTGAGAGTTCCACATCTAAGCTTCGTAAATCGCCTTATATTATAAGGAAATACGCTAATATTCCAATGTTTCGAAACATTCAAAATTAAGTTTTAGACGATTTTTTTTTAGAGTCAGCCCTCACAGATCCTTCTACGATAAATAGGTATCCAGCCTACACTCATTTTTTTCTCCGCTTGAAATATGCAGGATGATCTGTGTTTTTCTAAGCTATCCTAATGTGCTATGGATCAACTGAGGGCATTATCTCAGCGAGATCTATCCTAGGAGGTACAATATTAATTAATTAATAAGACTACACCGCAAATGGCTGTGCGTATTTTTAACAATTTCTGATTTATTGTGTCCACAGTCATATCTTTTAAAAAAATAAATGATTGTCAGGCAATAGTAATTCATATTTCTCCTTTATAATCTCCGTCCGATATGCCCATAAAATCATGGGCCAATATTTGCAAACCCTTAGGAGGCGGAGGATTTACGACGTGTAAAACATGTGAGGACGGGTCTGGGGAAGGCAGGCGTTGGGTTGGGGGTGGAGAGAGGATGGTTGTGGAGAGCTGTGGGTGCCGAACCGGGAAAAACGGGGCTCCGTCAGAGAGGGGGAAGGGAGATATTGATTGGGCTATGGAGGGTGGGGCACTGGACAGTTACTCTTTGTGTGTCCGAACTTGTCACACTTCTGAAATAGAGTTAGCAACATGTGCGTTCAATTCATCTATATTTGTGATGCTATTGTTTCAAACGAAATATTCCTCTTGGCCAACTTCTATTGATACTGTTTATATTTTGAAAATTATTCTAACAGGTTTATAGCTGCAGTTTCGTCGCCTGAGTTGCGATAAGCATAATTAATAAAATAAAATAAACTATTTTAACAGGTTGGTTTCGGTACAAAATTTCAGTGGTTGATCGTTGGCTCGGTACACAATAATCATATGAATCATGTTAAATATTAAAAAAAAAAAAAAGTTCCAGCTGTTAACAAGGAGTAACGAATAAGTGAAACAAAGCAAAAATTATAATTATTTTTTTTTTTTTAACAATCTTACTGAATTACCCGATTAGGCTTTATGGTCATATTAAAACAATTTAGGCAGTAACCCGGATTCCCTTTACACTCTCAACAAAACGTATAAACTTTTTTATCATGCTGGGGTGTTTAATTTCTGTGCATCTATTGGACTTTTCTTTTGTTTTTTTTTTTTTTCTTTTACAGCCATCGCAAGTTAAGGGAGTTTGTCCACCATACCTTTGTGAAAGCCAGTACGGGATATATATGTCCCGTACCGAAGCTGACGTGCTAAAATATTTATGATATATAATTATTGTGAATTGTGCTGAAATGAAGCTATACATTTATCAGCAAAAAAAAATAATACGCTGCCATACATCACTACCATGTCTACATTTTTTCTATCATTTCGTAGGGCCCCATTTATGATATCTTAGTCATACGATTATTATAAATTGCTTCGATACATGCCGGCTTCGGAGAAGACCATGTTTCTCACTCACGTCACCTGTCTCACTCCCACACTAGTCAACATTTACTTGAATGACACACTTACTCACACGACACCATTCTCTATTGATTGTGCGGCTACATAAGTAAGTTCATTTAGGATAAATACAATAACAAATTGGTCATAGAATGGAATTAGTCAAAAGTTCTTAAATGTAGTAAATATTTTCAAATAGAAATAGAACATAATGTAATTACAGCTGGTTCAGTAACAATAATAATATTGCACTAGCAATACAATTTATACAAGAATTGAATATTTGCTAAACATGTAAATATCAGAAGAGGTTCACCTGAAAATAAGCTATATTCAATGTATCAATATTTCATCAGAAATCGTCGAATGATGCGGTAAAACAAGATTAGAATTAAAAAATAAAATAAAGTCCGACTCGCAGGAACTGCGTCATCTTAGGACGGTTCCCGAGTGCCAAAAGTAAAGGAATAATACCTAATTTCATTAAAATCTGCCCATTTTTTAGCCAGCTAGAGAGCGAACAGAAATACTAAATGAGATGAAGATAGTTAGCCATTGAGATGACGCGAAGTCAAAGGATGGTTGGGACTCGGCTAGGAGGGAAAAAAAGTCAGATCTTTAGGGAGAACTCTATATAGGACGACGCTAGGCTGCACTTTGGAAGAGCAGGCAAAGAAGGGGCGGGCTTGCCGTAAATCAAACAACATTGGCCTTTCCAGCAAATGGAAATCTGCTATATCCTACTCCTGGGGTAATCTGCTATCCAAGAGCATATCGCCATAGATGTGAAACCTTTAAAATAAAAAAAATAAATAATCTGCTATACATTTCTTCAAGAAGTGTTATAATAGAGTTCTCTGTAAAAGGTTTAATGAGTTCTATTTAATACATATTTTCCAATTTCTATTAATAGTTATAATTTTAACTACTAGACTTTTCATACAAAAATTCATTTAATTACTCAACAATATATTTTATTTTGAACCACCTCTACTTTCGTTATCTACGAGTTCTAAAACATGAAATCTTTTAGTCGGCACTTTCGGATTACGTCATTTGGTCAACGTCAGAATCAGGTTTCCTATCTATGGAGAGCAGTAGGAAACAAGTTAAAAAAAAAAAAAAAAAAAAAAAAAAAAAAATTCAAAAAGGCAAGTGTGTCCTTATTTTTCTAACCGATCTATTTCTAACAACAGTAAATTGATTCTCATTTTACGTATCCTGTTTTACAAACAAATACATTTTCCTAATATAAGCAATTACAAAAATAAAAGCAATAATAACTAAGGGGAAACAATTAAAAAGTGATTTAAACTACGATAAAAACTCGCTCAAAAGAACAAAACAAACGTGCTTGAAGTTTTAAGCACTTATTTCTCCGATTGACATCGCCTAATCAAAAATGTCTTTAGAACCTTTTTTTAGAGAATTTAGTAAGCTTTCGAATGGTTTCTATTCACTTACCACGATTCGCAAAACTTATGCGAAGTTCCCAAAACTTTTCATGTCTCTTAATAAATTATTTTATTCTAATCCTTCCTTAACTCCAAACTTAACCAAATTTAAACATCTTTGTATGTTTGAATTTAAAACATGCAGAACATATTTTAACCGAATCCCATGATTCTAAGTAACCAAACCCAAAACTTGATTTAACAACTATTTTTCCGATTTTCTCGGAAATGGTTAAAGCTATCGCCTTAAAAATAAACCTATAAAACGAGTACTTGCAAGCATATGAAGTAAGCATAACGATTTTTTTCGCGCAAATTTCGCTCCAAAAACCATGTTCCGGTGGACGGATTCTGCTGGTTAATGAACTTGACCTTTCAAATTAGACGAAACATTTTTTCACCAAATTTCAGCTAAATCAGACCACAGATTATTGAGGCCAGGAAAGAGCGAACAGACAAATATATATGTATATTTATGTATATATATGTATATATATATATATATATATATATATATATATATATATATATATATACACACACACACAAATTTGAACCACCGTTATTTTCGTTCTCTAGGGCTTCTGAAACGTAAAATTTTCTAGTCGGCACTTCCGGATTGTTTCATGCGGTCAACCTTATAAGCGGGGTTCCCCCCTATGAAGAGAGGAAGGAACCGCGCTAAAAGGAACATTGGTTCATTTCTTTGTTATGCCTGTCAAGATTGCAACTTTTATTAATCATAACTGGGCCATAAAAAGCGCTTATTTTTAGTCTACAATATTGTATGAAGAAATTTGAATACGCTCAGTATATTTAGAACACTCAAGAGTCAGTTTGCGTTGTTTCGTCTGAAGGATGTAATCAATAAACATTCTGGTGACAGTTTTGATGGATTAGGGCAGGCAATGTACTGCCTCGTCGCCCCTTCTGTCACCCTCTCCAAGGGACATCTTCTGATGGAAAGATAGCGGACGTATTGAATGAGATAAATTGTATTAGAATGTGTTGGAGTATAAAATTCTATGTTTCAACAATTCAGAACTTCACTAGGTTCTCTACGAAGCAGTTATTCAAAGTAGTCCCGCCTCTTGTGCTTATTTGTTTGTGAAAAGGGAACGGGGTGAAACCCCTTATGGTTGTAATCGTCACAGTGTAAAATAAGTGTTTAGAACATAATTTAAAGGCAAAATCGATTCTAAATAATTCAAAGGCTGTCCAAATAGTTGTAACAATTAAAAAAAAAAACTAATATAAGTAATGTACAATTTTTACAACTAAATATTTAGTTGCAAAGTTCAACAAAAAAAAAAAAACTTAATCATTGTTATTATTCTTCCGAAGGGGTTTACATTGATTTTTAACAAAATTGGTGTTGAACTATATTAATTTAAATGGCTTCCGCAGATAGCACTAATAAGTTCACTGTTATGCAGGTTATGAGAGCTATTAATTATAGCGAGTTGGATTGACTGGGGTTTTGTTATCTTCTTGAGCGAGCGTAGCGAGCGGAAACGCATAGCACGTATGCCCTTAAGCGACAGGTGAGGATGCCCTTAAAATTAACAATATTTTCGAATAAATGGTTTCTGAACATTTCAAATGAGAGTTCTCTGTTTCCCAATGTTACATATCTGCGCATGCGCGTGTTTACAAATACGCTGATGACGCCTAGTTTTATAACCTTCCTAACTTTAGTGCTTAATATTATATTCTATTAATTTTAGCGAGTTGGATTGACTGGGGTTTGGTTATCTTCTTGAGCGAGCGTAGCGAGCGGAAACGCATAGCAATTTAGTTGTTTACATTAGCTCTCATAACCTGCATAACAGTGAACTTAAGTGCTTAATAACTTCTTTCCTAGTTAAATCCGACGTTTTTTTTATCGTATTCGTGTTTATTGCATCAAAGTACGTTATTGTGCAAAATTTGAAAGAAATCGGTTTGGAGGGCGTGAAACTGCATTTTTACCAAATATATTGCCCATTAATAATCCCAATAACATTTAAATTTGGTCGAAGACTTATGTGATACAGATGTTTAGGACGATTTAGATAAAGGTTAGGTTTTTCGAACCCTTCGAAGAAAAAGCAACTGGACCTAAACTTATTCGCTTACAGATTAGCCACTTTAGCTGGTTTTGAGGCTTAATGAGCCTCATTAATTTAATAATTAATATAATATAATACTGTTGTTTCAATATAAAAACAATTACAACTGCTAGGATCATATGAATAATATGGGTCTAAAGTCAACCCCACTTATAATGAACCGATTTTATTTACTTTCATAAGACGCGTAAAGAATTATTTTTGTTGTGCTGCAGAGCAAATTTCGTTGCAGTGTAATCAAAATTACGATCGGAAGATAAATTTCAATAATTTTTATCCAGAGTAAGCACCAACTCCTAGTAAAAGGCTTAACGTATTTTCGTAAGTGACTTCTGCTATTAGTTTATTAAGTGTTTTAGCAAGTTTGGTTGCAATAAAGCAAACATTTTCACTATTACGGGGATATTTATAATACTTGTCCAAACTAAACCATCACGCCTAAGTTACTTATTTTTATAAAGTGTAATAATCATTAGTTTCTGACATAGTAGAGCAAGCTTTCCCGCAATATAACAACAATTACGGCCTTTGGGAATGGACATATCCCAATACAAATGCAAAGTATCGAATGTGAAAAAACGCATTTTTTATCTAAAATCTTTACTGATTGCTGTTGCATAGACGGACGGAAAACTCTCGAATCTAAGTTCTAAAAGTGAAAGGGGAATGTAACCACTGTCAAAAGGTCGAAACTGCCGAATATTAGACAGCCCAAAAGCAAAGTAAAAAATAAAAGTATTTTCACTCTTGAAAGTCATGATTTTCACATTCGATACATTGCATTTTTATCGACGATATTAAGGCTAGTTTACACGATCGGAAATCGGGACTCTAAATCTGGCCTACACACCATCGGACCTGAAATCGGAGGGTGGCCCCTGGTGACGATTGAGGATGACGACCAATCAGGGAGTTCGGGTGAGGATTTCCCACTGAGTACTAGGTCTGGAGACCAAAAATCGGCCGTGAAAATACAACGCTCTGTAGATGAGACGGGAAAGAAGAGGTAGAGACATTGAGACGAGGAACGGGAATGGGTATAGGAGACGGGTCACAAAACTAGCCTTATTATGGGTCCGGAGTAATTCCTGACTTGTAATAATACTTATTATATTACTCCTGACTTGAATTTACTGATTTTCAAAAGATACTTCAATCATTAGTTTCGGCTATATATTGCTAGTTCCGTTGGATTATAAAAAAAAAACAAAAAAAAAAAACGCTTTGACGGGCATAATAAAAATTTGGGCACTGGTTAAACTTCATATTCCAATGGCCCGATTTTAGGGAATATATCGTCCATAAAAATGCAAAGTATCGAATGTGAAAATCACTACTTTCCATATTGAAAACACTTTTTTTCATTACTTTGCTTTTGGTCAGTCAAATAGACGGCAGATTCGACCTTTTGGAAGTGGTGATATTCCCTTTCAGTGTGTGAACTTAGATTCGAGTTTTTGCCCTCCATCAGGCCAACAGCAATCAATATAGATTGAAAATGAAAAATGCGTTTTTTCACATTCGACATCGACGATATCTAATCGTTCATTGTGGAAAAGTTGGTTTAGCCAGTATTTGAAGAAATTGAATGTTTTTTGTATGAACTACATTTCTTCATATTTTTTTTTCTTTCCTCATTTCTTGGAGTAACGTTTCTTCGAAATAAATTAATATATTTAAAAAAAAATAAAAACATTACTTAGACGCGGTTTTTATTATAACAAACCCAATCATTTATATTTATTTTTAGGCGGCATAAAACTATTACATGCTTGTATACTATAGTTATGAAAAATTTCCTTTTTTGGAAGGCCGATTTTAATTTGTTCAATGAGGAAATTGTGCTCGGAAAATACAAACGGTTTCACGATTGTAAAGAATCGTTACTAACGAGATACTTCTGTATAAATGTTTGCTATTACTCAGAGAACGCAGAGGAATTGACAAGGTTTAAAACAGAGCGGCACAGGACAAACAAGGCACTCCAAAACCTGACAAACATCAAAAGCACTCCAGCGACATCTAGAGGCCATTAGCCGATGCTAAATCATATTTAGTTCAACTGTCGAGGGGCAGTTCTAGCTCTTTGGATAATTGCTTCAAGAAGCATTTAAATGGAGCATAATTTCTGATTGAGTATGCTTTAAATCACAGAAGGAATAGCGCAGACATGGCGGATTCTTCATTTAGGTAGTCGAAGTCATACATAACTCTTTTTTTTCTTCCTTATATCGCACTAGTATTCCTAAAACGACTTAACTAAAAAATCGGCTTTATTCACATCGTCATAGTTATGACTGTAAATGACATGGTAAATATCTCTTTATCAACCATCAAAACTGTATTTACCTAGCTAGTACACCAGAGGGCACTCGTGTCATCCTTCCTGTCTTAATCCTAAGGTCCCTACATACGCTAGAGTGACACATTTTCAGTTGAGTTTTATTTTGAGTTGTGCCACTTTCGAAATACAAGTGCGATATGTTGTTATGTTAAATGCTTAGAACGGAACGGAATCATTATTTTAAACTAAAAATGAAATCGACTTGATTCTTTCACCAATTTACTTGTTTTATAGAATAGATATAAGGAAAAAGACAATCGTTGAACAATAATTTATATTTCAATTTTTATTATATTGCAATTTTAGATGCAAAAAGAATGATGTGTGTGAAATATTAGTATATATTCGTATAAAAACCTACACACAAGCAAATAATAATACATATACATAAAAATTTGCATAAATCGAGACAATTTATAAATTAATTTAATTGAGTTGCACTTTAGATTAAATTAAATTCAGCGAGTGTACATGTGTGCGCAATAGGTGCTGTAAGAAGATTCTAATTATACAGCCTAAGAGTAAAATGGCTAGTCTTCTATTATTCAGCCAGTTAACCAGTAACTTTTTATCTTTTAGGTTATGTGTAGGATTGAAAACTACATTTAATATTTTATTCCAAATATTTTATTTTTTTAAGGAATACGCAGAGATACGCCTGCTATATGATTTAGAACCATTATCCTGGAGATCAGGGGGGGGGAACAAAAATTCCAAGTTTCCTGTATTTACTTCCCAAGCCTGTGCTTGTCAGAAATTAATTAGCCAATTAGTAACTTGGGTTTCTGATAAAACGAAATTGTAAAGTAATTATGTAATTAGTATATCTGCTTTGCTGATTAGAAGGAAATTAACATATCAGCGCAACCGTGAATATCTTTCATTATGCTCAATAATTTAATAAAAGCTTACACAAAGTGAACTTCAAAGCGCATTTAACGTACATATATAATATAAAAAGTATAGGAATTTCTGTATAAATCTGCACATTATAGATCATTCCAACTTACAATTTATACAATACGTATACATTATTAATAAAAATAAATTATTAAAAGCCATGGCTATCAATAATCTTCTTAAATATCTAACACTTTCTACCATTTACAAATATGTTGTCCAAATCGAGTGGACAAGTTGTTGGAATTTCTGGATGGTGGACAATTGAAGTTAACAATGATAAACAAGAGACCAGATAAACAAGATTCTTATGTCTGAAAGTGGAAATATTTTTCCTCTTATATATCATTGTGGAAAGGTCAAGTTCGTTAACTAGTTGAATTCTCCCGACTGTACACGGGTTTTCTGCCAAAATTAGACTAAAAAAGTCCGTCACGCAGGAGCTGCATAACTAAGTAATTTCCTCAGAATTGGGTAGTGTCGAGTGCATTCCTGAATAATTACCTTAAAATAACATAGATAGATAAATAAAATAAAAATACCGTCACGCAGGAGCTGCATACCTAAGCACTTTCCTCAGAATTGGGTAGGGTCGAGTGCATTGCTGAATAATTTGCTTAAAATAACCTATATAAATAAAATTCTGCTCTTTTGCATTTATTAACAGCTGTTTTAATTATTAATTTTGTAATTTATTTCCTTCCAGAGTTTTGTGTATGCGTGATACTACACTACGTAATAAATACACAAAGCTTCACAAATTCATCTATTGATCTTGATGAGTTTCGCGAACCTACGTTACCAGAATTCTCCTGGTTTGGCGGAAGAATTCAATTCTAACATAGTACAAAGTAACCACCCCCCTTCCAATAGACCAATTTAGTTCATTTTCAGAACAATTCTTTCTTATTAGATAGCCAGGACGTATATATGGTTTCGTAACAAAACAACAGAAATTACGACCGGTATAAGGAAATTAGTAATTTCTGTCCGGAGTAAACCCCCCTTTCTAGTCAACCGATTTAGTTTATTTTTACAACAAATTTTTCACTTCAGGTGACCACAACAAATACCGAGTTTCGTTGAAATATAACAAAAATTATGGGTGGTATTGACAAATAACTACTTTGGCTCCGGAGTAAACCTCCCCTCCGGATGGACCGATTTTGCTCGTTAACGAACTCGTTCAATCGTTTGATTGGGGAATACTACATACCAAGTTTCGTGGGGAAGTAACAAAAACTCTGGCCGGTATCGTGTTAACGGACACATATATAAATATATATATATATAAATTTTAAATGGGGTCATTTTTGGTGTCTACTAGGTAGGAGACTTAGTAAAGATTTGAAGAAATTTTTCAAAAATTCCGTCATGAGTGCAACCTCATTAGCTACATTCCTTCGGAGGAAAGTGCTAAATAAGATGTTTTCAGACGGTTTTAGGGCATTCCGGATATATTTCCATTTGAGGAATAGAATGAGACCATTTTCACGATGATTTCATTGAGTGATTTGAAGTTGACATAGAATTTCAGTTTCGGGTACTTAAGAATACATTTCTAGAGTTTGAAATTGTTTTTTGATACGAGGAGAAGTAACCGGCTATTTCGGTGAAGATTTGGCTATTTTACCGCCAACAGTTTAGCTTTTATTAATATTTCACTCCTTTATGTTCTACTTGATCACATATTCATAAGCTTTGCATTATATAATAGGATATTATTTTTTTTTTAACAGAAAAATACGTTTATCAATATAGCGAGAAAAAATGAAGTATCTATTAAATGCTTTTCAAATAAAAGTAAGAAAATTGGCATCGTGAAAATGCTCTACTACTAATCAATACCCGACATTTGGACTATTATTTCTCAAATCAGGCAGGGACTTCCTAAAATGCTGGATCATCGCCTCTATCTGAGCAATTATTTGAATTATATCTTAGAATTTGTTATACTTTTATTTGTTTTTGCTTTTTTTTTTTAAGCGAGAGTGGATAGGACCACGTCTAGATCATGATACATCTAAATGCTTCACATATTTGCTGAGTTATCATTAATTTAACGATGTGACCAAGAATAGTTACTCTTATAAGCTCCTGACGTGGCTTTAGATAGAACGTGGTGATTGGATGGAGATATAAACCGCTAATGACCGAATTTATAGTAAAAACTACAGCAATAATGTCAATAAGTTGAAAATTGTCGATTGCCACGCTATGTTACTGGCGTTGGCATAAAATATTAATACTTTCAGAACCCGGGTTTACTCGTTCTTAAGAAAATAGAAACGTCATCTATTCCCAAGATAACTAAGGGCGGCCATTAAGCAGTTAAATGTCAAAATGGTTCATTATGTTTTATTTTTAGCGCGGTTCCTCCCTCCCCCATAGGGAGGAACCCCGCTTATAAGGTTGATACAATGAAACAATCCGGAAGTGCCGACTAGAAAATTTCGCGTTTCAGAACCCCTAGAAACCGAAAATAACGGTGGTTCAAATTTGTATATATATATATATATATATATATATATATATATATATATATATATATATATATATGTATATATTTATATATACTGAAATTTGGTACAAAAATCTGTCGCCAATTTGAAAGGTCAAGTTCGTTAACCAGCAAAATCCGCCCACTGGAAGATGGCGTTTGGGGCGAAATTCGCGCATAACAAATCGTAACGCTTACGTTTTTGAGTTCATAAGCTTGTAAGTACTCGTTTTATAGGCTTCTTGGGCTAGGAAAACGAATAAACCCATTTTCAAGGCGATAGCTTTAACCGTTGTCGAGAAAATTGGAAAAATAGTTTTTGAATACCGTTTTTGGTTAGGGTACTTAGAATAACGGGATTCAGTTGAAACATTATCTGCATGTTCTACTTTCATTAAAACTAATATGTTGAAAGTTATGTTACGTTTGGAGTTAAGGAAGGGTTAGAATAAAATATTTTATGAACAGACATGAAAAGTTTTGGAAACTTCGTATACTTTCATTAATATCTCGAACACGGTTGGGAAAAATCGGAGAAATAAGTGCTTAAAACTTCAAACGTCTGTTTTGTTCTTATGAACGGGTTTTTGTCGTTCTTTTTGTAATTTTTGACTCTTTCCCTTGGTTTTTTATTGCTTTTTATTTTTGTAATTTCTTATGTTGTATTTGTAAGGAAAATGTATGTGTGTGTAAAACAGGATAGGTAAAATGAGACCAATTTTCTGTTGTCAGAAATAATAAAAAGTTTTGGGAACTTCGTATAATTTCTTAATATCTCGAAAACGGTTGAAAATCTTGGGAAGCGAAAGGTTACCATTCGAAAGCTTACTATATGGTCTACAAGAAAGGTTCTAAAGAAAGTTTTGAATAAGCGATGTCAATCGGAGAAATAAGTGCTTAAAACTTTTAAGTAATTGATTTCGCTTATTCGAACTGTTCTTTTTGTCTTTGATTTTGGTACTTAGAATTATGGGATTCAGTTGAAACATTTTCTGCAAGTTTGAATTTTATCAACACTAATATGTTGAAATTTTGGTTACGTTTGGAGTAAAGGAAGGGTTAGAATAAAATATTTTATTAACAGACAAGAAAAGTTTTGGTAACCTTTTATACTTTCGTTAGTATCTCGAAAACCGTTGACAATCTTGGGAAGCGAAAGGTTACCATTCGAAAGCTTACTAAATGGTCTACAAAAAAGGTTCTAAAGAAAGTTTTGAATAAGCGATGTCAATCGGATAAATAAGTGCTTAAACTTTGAAGTAATTGATTTTGTTTATTCGAACGGTTCTTTTTGTCTTTATTTTGGTACTTCGAATTATGGGATTCAGTTGAAACATTTTCTGCATGTTCTAATTTCATCAAAACTAGTATGCTGAAAATTTACTTACGTTTGGAGTTAAGGAAGGGTTAAATTAAAATAATTGATTAATAGAGATGAAAAGCTTTGGAAACTTCGTATACTTTCCTTAATATCTCGAAAACGGTTGAGAATCTTGGTAAACGGATGGTTACCATTCGAAAGCTTACTAAATGCTCTAGAAAACAGGTTCTGAAAAAAGTTTTGATTAGGCGATGTCAAACGGAGAAATAAGTACATATAACTTAGAAGTTTGATAAACGATAATTGATTTCGTTTATTTATACGGTTCTTTTTGTCTGTTTTTATTTCTTGTTATTTTGTTATTGCTTCTAGGAGGAGGATGTATTTCTGAATAAGACAGGGGAATAAATACAAATTCTTTGAACCTGTAACAGAACTGAAAACGTAAATATTCTCCGTGTAGGGTCAGTCCGGGTCGAGGTACTAGGCCGGTTCAGGTAGGCTTTTATTGCACTTCATAAATCAAGATTCATTGTTCTCATCAAGCATTCTAGGACAGCTGACAGTTACCTTTACCTGTAGGAAGTCATGCAGCCAAATGCTATACTAGAAATATAATTATATTTTGTGGTTGAATGTGGCCGTAGCTCAATTAAAAATAACACTACTTTCTCATTTTCATGTACACTTTTATTTTGTTTAATTGCATTTAAAAGTAAAATGGATATGTTAGCACTGCAAGTTAAGTAAATTAGAAATATATTCGTAGAAGAGTCTTCGTAGACCGAAACTTGCGACGGCAGAAACAGTAATTTCTGCTTAGGATAGTTTCATCCCTAGCCGAAAATCTTGTTTTTTTTCATATTTGTTTACATTAGAAATGATCCAAACAAAGTAATAACTGTTTCTATTCTAAGTCTATTTTCTATTGAAAACGGCTCAACGTGTTTTGCATCCTTGGATGCATCTTCAGGAGCATAAAAACTAGATAAAGCCAAATGGAACGAGAGTAAACGTTGCACAAGTATGGCCACGTTATTTTAATACGTTAGATTTATTCATTGGTAAAATTTACATGTGAACATTATTCAGAACGATAAAATAAATCTACACCAGATTTATAATTAACAAATTTTACTAGGTTTAGCGAATATTCGATAAAACTAGATTTGTTGTTCCGAAGTGCTCTTCGCTTGACTTGACAAACAGATGTGTGCTACCTGCCGAACATATTTTTGGCGAGAGGAGCTGAAATGAAGCCGAGGGGAGCGATGGTGAAAATAAAAGTCGCAGCGGTTTTGAGGCTACTGGTGACAGTTGGCGGATGAGTTTCGTATCATTAGGGGCCTCTAATAGCTGGTTCTGCTTTTGACACGTCATAAACACGACAATAAGGCTCCCATCCCTTTTATACGTCACTTCAACAGTTCGATTTCCTGTTATATTCTCAGAATCTACTCTACCTCCTTTCTCTATACTATATGAAAGGCATACGGTTATTTTTGATGTAAAGCATGTTAATGAATGTGCCTGAAGGGGTTAATATGATTTCACAAATTTAAAATATCAGAGTTTAAAATAATTTCGACGTGCGTGCAGTGTACCAAAAAACAAAGACAGCCCTACCATATGGTTAGTGGGGCAAAGACAATATTAATGAAAGATAAAAGTTATTAGAGTCATACAATATAAATTTAACATAGGCACTTTCATCTTTTTTTTAACATAGGGTCTTGGAAAATCTTCATTGGTTTTTATAAAAATTTGTAGAAGGTAAACAATTAATAACACTTTCACAAACAAGTTTTTAATATTAAATGGATGAGCAATTTTAATGAAATGAGTAATATGTAGAATTGTTTGGTCGTATAGTATCTTAATAAAACTGCATTTTTTTATAAGGAAATGTGTTTTTTTTTGCTGACGTTTTGGCTTGAAATTTAAGGTTAATTATGTTAATATTAACTAGTAATTTCTTATGAATACAAATAAAAAAAGTGATACTAAAGTAAATTGTGGTCCTTCTTGGTGCAAATGCTAAAATGCTACCGTAAAATGTGGTTACATTAGTACATTTGGTACAAACCTATCTCTGCTTGTATATTACCATTAAATTGATACCAAAGGGTCGAATGTCGCCCGTTGTCAGTTCGCTCTCAGAGAAATATATAAGCATGTATAAGCAGTACAGGTTTGCATGCATAATGAGTACCAATTTCATCACAGTATACTAATGTGACTCATTTTACGGTACCTCAGTAAGAGAAAATGTTGCATGACATTTCTATTATTTCCAAATCACGCCTGAAAAACACGGTTAAATCATTGAAATTGTAATTTTATTTGCCATGGATACTAATACATTCCTCCCGTCATTGATCTTCGACTAGTTACATCAATAAGAGAGAGCAAGTTGAAACCCTCGCAATTATTAGAGCTAGCCTGACGGTTAATAGGGAAATACAAACAAGGTAACTTGCAGTGTCTGATGACGTTCCCTACCAGGAAGTAATTTAGGCAGTAGGAATCAAATGACCTGACCTCCTGCACTTGTAATTAGTTTACTCTCCTCTATGCCGTACACAGAGTCTTCTATTTGCTGACTAGCTTTGAGTACAGGATTAATATATTTCCTGATGCAACCGAGGTAAGTTTGCTCTCAGATTGTGGGCTGAGGAAGTCCGGATCGTTACTTAGGTAAATACCAGGTAGTAACTTACCGAGGGAGCCTTTAAAGCTTAAGTTAGTTATGGTCAAGCAGGGTCCGACAAACTTCTTCCTCTTCCCCTAAGCTCTGAGGCTGGTTCTTGTTTTACTTTTGTATTTCGGCACCGATTCTAGGTTCACTTCCAACCATTTATTAGGATTTCCTTAAAGCGTTTATGGTAGTGACTTAAACGTAGTAAGCATTGTATAAGAACAAACACAACTTACTGCTTGAATCCTGTATTTTTATACTAACCTAACCCAGCTACATATAGTTAGAAAAGCTGGTATAACAAATCAGGACGTTGGAAGAGATAGGGCGAATCTGGAAAATCGAATTTTTTAAACTTTATTTTCTGAGACAGAAAGATATTGGTAACACGACCATTCGCTTTGTTTCTTTAAAAAAATCAATGTCCGATTTCAAGGGCAAAACCCGGGTCAAAACTCCCTTCCAAGCATTTTGATACCCTTAAATCACTCGTAAAAGATATAATTATAACATAAAACTTCAATTTCATACTTTTTGAATCAGGTTTATAAATCAGCATTCTATAGAGTAAACATTCTCCCGTGCTTTCCTGAGGCACTTCCAGAACCCTGAGTTATTTTTAAAAAAAAAAAAACAAAAAAAAACATCACCTCTATCCTGGCTAGAATAGGATGGTGACCTATAGATAATATGTCCTAAAATTATGAGTGATTTAAAAATGGACTCGCAGCAACTGCATTATTTGAGAACGCTTTGACATCTAGCTTACTTGCTAGGATAAAAAAGATTGAAGTTAAAAATCTTAAATATTTCATATTTAACGGAACAGAACTTGAAGCCTTCAGTCGAGAATCTGAAGTTACTATAGCTCGAAGGATGGTGGCAGAAGCTGCTGGACAGGTTAAGCGCTCTCAAATATTTCGTAGCTAGGACGTTACCATTTTTCATTTTTGGAGATTGCTGGATGGTGGAAATTGATGTTCCAAGGATGAAATAAAGGTCGAAAATTCCCGCAGGTGTTTTATTGGCAAAACGTTTTCAGGGACTAAGGGAGACTAGGAGCAAGGCTCGGCTGAAAAATAACCTATGCATGGGCATTGAAAATGGGCTTAGTCCCTGAAAACGTCTTGCCAATAAAACACCTGTGGGAATTTTCGACCTTTATTTCATCCTTTGTTACCATTTTTCATTTCTCCTTGACATTTTTCGTCAGCATTAAAAATGGGTTTTCTGTAAATTGAGAAAAATAAAAAACGCGTAAAATATTTCCTACTTGTTCCACCAATATTCAAAAATGTTATAAGCAAATTGCTAAGAAAATAATTAAATTACTGCATCTAAGTTGTACGATTATTTTGTTCAAATAATTACTCGTACTCTAAGAAAACACAGTCATTAATAATGGAATTTCATAAAATCAATTATATGTATCCATTTCCTAGGTCATAAATGCAAAAATGAACTTTGTATTGTACATGCAGCTAGGACAAACCTTAAATGGTTATTCGCAACTGTGGCAGCTAGCGAGACGTAACCTGGCCAGTGTAACCTCCTTCTGTTATACACATTGAGTTAGTAGATAGTCCCTTCTAACTCAATGGTTATACAGGCCCAGCGTCTGTGTTGCAAAAGTATAAAAATAAGAGGCAAAGTAATAATTTTACAGGCGGTACACTGTAACGCAACACTGCGTCACAGGACCTCTGAAGACCATTGTGTTAATGGCGTCTACCCGAGCATGTGCTCTTGTGGTGTCTGAAGTTTTTTATCTGAAATTATTTATTTATTCTTTATTATCGAAGAACATTTATTTTTTTTTTTTATCATTTGTCTTTATCATATTTTTATTTCGTCGCAGTGTTATTTTTTTTTTTTATTTCGAACCATTATAGTGAACTTTTATTTTACCAAGATTCATTATTTTATATCCCGCTACCCGTTCACTAAAAAACTATTTGAGTGATGTTAAAATCCTTTTCATCAAAAACCAAGTCTTTGCAAAAGAGGGATGGGATTCTAAAACTCGTTATATCCATATTTTTCAATAGGACGATCAGGAAGATTTTAAATATAGGTATAATTAATCACAATATATCTGATGGATCTAATTACAACATACCTGGGGAAGTTTTTAATATTTTTAAATGTTTGCTATAACGAATTTTGAAATTTAACGCAAAACATAAGTGTGACTTTACAATTACAATACGATTTATTAATTTACGATGTTGGTTTGACTGCCGTCATCATTAAGCAATGATTGTTTTGACTCTTAATGAAGCTATGTACAGACTTCTAATCTAACTGCATTCTAGAGCCTTCTTACATTAATGATTCTTCATCTATTAATTGTATGAAATTGACAGACTTCGATGAATGAAGTGTATTTTTAAATCATGAAAGGTCAAATAATCTTTGCAGCATGACAGAAAAAATGAAATAAGTTTACATTGTTTTCTACTTATTGACTTATTTTCAGTAGCGTGCTGGATGTAATCTCATTAATTTAACTTGTAAATCAAATCCTCCCCCGCAAAAGGGAGGCACGCCAGGATCGCCGAAAACCATTGAGTATATTAAATAGAGTCGGGGGTATTTAGCCGACAGGGCAGCTACCGTCCTCCCAAATTAAATTACTCTTGTGCAAACCTGATGATAATTTAAATCAACATATGAAAAAGGTAATGCCAATCTCTCTGTTTAGAGAGGTAGCTTTCGCTTTCAGATCTACACAATATCATGCTACCAAATTCAGAAGTTATGCAGGCAGGAATTATACAGGAAATAACTAATATTTAAAAAAAAAAAAATCTTCAACGAGTCTACCTACTAACTACTACATAAAATACGTCCTGCTAAGCGCAAACTAACGC
>OX328123.1:118631514-118711514 GCA_946811695.1 Gonocerus acuteangulatus | reverse complement strand
AGTTTTGAGTGCTTCCCAATATTTTTGATTGTTTGTTTTTCATGTGTAGCTTTGGATGAATTATATTAGCAGTTATTTCATACTTATATTATGTATAAAGCCCTGCTTTGATTATAGAGTTAATATATCAGAAATGCTGACAGAGGGTAACAGAAATAATAAATTAGTATTATGAATAGTAAGAAATCTTAAAATAGAATTCACAATAAAAATGTAATATTGCCGATAATGACCTTAAGGGTTGTGATATTAAAAAAAGTCCGACTTGCAGGAACTGCAGCATCTTAGCGCGGTTCCGTTCATGTCCCTAGTGCCATTTGATAAGCTTAGAAAAAAAATAAACTTTTTTTTTTTATATATCTCGTGAAAATTGTCAAAATCCTCTCGAACATCTCGAATAAAAGTGATATTTAGGCGTCAGGGACACCGACAGTAGCTAACTTTTACACAGAAGCGGAAATTACAGAATCTGGCTCTCATTCTAAAGCAAAGCTCTATAAATCAATACAAAATATGCCTAATAAAGCCTTTCTAGAGGATACAGAAGCATGGGCGTATATGAGGGGGGGGCTGAGGGGGCTGCAGCCCCTCCCGAAATTTTGAATTGATGATAAAAACTTCTCGTAAAACCCTTAAAAATAAATTAAATATGATCATTTAGTTCATAAAACATATTTTATTTTACGTGTAATAGCGTTTTAGTTGCCTAAAACTATTCCAAGCTCTAAATATTTAGTATTCCATACCCTGGAAATGGTCTCAGCCCCCCCCCCGAAATTGTTTTTATATACGCCCATGTACAGAAGGATCAAGAAGAAGTACACAAGATTGAGTAGAATACCCTGCCTAATATAGCCTATATAGAATAATATGCCGAATAAAACCTATCTAGTAAATACACAAGGATAAATAAAAGTCTTGACGAATAACAAGTCAAGAAAAAAAAACTTTATTTAACAAAATAAAACAAAGTTTAGTTGCCCAACTACAATAGAATAATATACCTAATTAAGTCTATGGAGTAGACACAAATGGACCAAAAACAAGTCTTGTGGAATATTGTTTTTTTTTTTTTCTAATTAAATACTTTTTATCAATATTTAGTATATAACCTTTGTTGAAAACTATTGATTGCTAATTGATGAATCGGTTTACAACTAAGTAGTCTTTATGAATATTTAGTATATAACCTTATGTTTGGATCTGAGTTTTTGGGGTGCTCTCCGCCTAGGCTTTGTATTTGTGTCGGCAGATACCTGGGGTATATTTACAGCTCTTGAGGATTAACTCTTAGCAGGTAAATTTCCTACGGCCCCCTTGTACGGGCATTGAACTGCCATATTCGCTCATAGTATCTAACCGTTGTGAAGTTTATTTTTTGGATTTAGGACTTAATATACATATGTAGACTAAATCATAGCAAGAAGTAATCCTCCGTCGTCGGTTCTTAACTATGTAGACTCGCTAATGTTATCCAATCTTAGATACATCGTATTTAAAATCCACAGCAAAAACACGACATTTCATCAGAATCCCCTGCTGAATAAAACTTATATAGAATAATATGCAAAATAAAGCCTATCTAGTGGATAAAAATAGAGGAAAAAAGCCGTTCGTGGTGGTAGAAAATCTTAAAAGTATTTCGCTCAGAAATCTCCGAAATATGGTCACTAATTTTACATATCCTGTTTTATAGCCAAATAGATTAATATTCTATAATCAATAAGAAAAACCTACTAACAATAAAAAACTATGGGTAACAGATGAAAATAGGGAATACCAAGAATAATTCAAAAGAATGAAATCAACACCAGTACTGTAATCTAGATATTCATACGGCATCTTCGAATTCTAACAAACAAAATATTGATTCTAATTATACGTATCCTGTTTTATTGACAAATACATTAGACTACTATAAGCAATTAAAAACACTAGGGAATATGCCAAAGAACTCGGAGTAGGAGCCTCGACAGTTTCAAGACATTTGAAGGAAATCGACAAATCCAAAACTGACATTTCATACGGTACAGCCTGATATATTTTTAACAATGAATTGTTTTTCTTATTTTAATTAATCTGTTTTATTGTCAAATACATTATCCACCTTTAAGCAATTAAAAAGTAACAAGGAATAAAAACAAACAAAAAGAACCGTTCGAATTAACGAAATCAATTACTTCAAAGTTTAAGCACTTATTTCTCCGATTGACATAGCCTAATCAAAAATTGTTTCAGAATCTTTTTTGTAGAACATTTAGTAAGCTTTCGCATGGTAACCCTCCGTTTACCAATATTCTTAACCGTCTTCGAGATATTAGGGAATGTATACGAAGTTCCCAAAACATTTCATGTCTGTTAATAAAATATTTTATTCTAATCCTTCCTTAGCTCCAAACGTAACCAAAATTTTAACATATTAGTGTTGATGAAATTCAAACATGCAGAAAATGTTTCAACTGAATCCCATAATTTTAAGTATCAAAATCAAAGACAAAAAGAACAGTTCGAATAAGCGAAATCATTTACTTTAAAGTTTTAAGCACTTATTTCTCCGATTGACATCGCCTAATCAAAACTTTCATTAGAAACTTTTTTGTAGAGCATTTAGTAAGCTTTCTAATGGTATTCTTCCGTTTCCCAAATTCTCAACCTTTTTCGAGATATTAAGGAATGTATACAAAGTTACCAAAACTTTTCATTATTTCTGACAACAGAAAATTGGTCTCATTTTACCTATCCTGTTTTACACACACATACATTTTCCTTACAAATACAACATCAGAAATTAAAAAAATAGAAAGCAATAAAAAACCAAGGGAAAGAGACAAAAATTACAAAAAGAACGACAAAAACCCGTTCATAAGAACAAAACAGACGTATTTGAAGTTTTAAGCATTTATTTCTCTGATTGACATAACCTAATCAAAAATAGTTTTAGAATCATTTTTGTAGAGAATTTAGTTAGCTTTCAAATAGTTTTAATCCACTTACCACGATTTCCCAACCGTGTTCGAGATATTAATGAAAGTATACGAAGTTTCCAAAACTTTTCATATCTGTTCATAAAATATTTTATTCTAACCCTTCCTTAACTCCAAACGTAACATAACTTTCAACATATTAGTTTTAATGAAAGTAGAACATACAGATAATGTTTCAACTGAATCCCGTTATTCTAAGTACCCAAACCAAAAACGGTATTCAAAAACTATTTTTCCAATTTTCTCGACAACGGTTAAAGCTATCGCCTTGAAAATGGTTTCATTCGTTTTTCTAGCCCAAGAAGCCTATAAAACGAGTACTTACAAGCTTATGAACTCAAAAATGTAAGCGTTACGATTTTTTCTGCGCGAATTTTGCCCCAAACGCCATCTTCCAGTGGGCGGATTTTGCTGGTTAACGAACTTGACCTTTCAAATTGGACGACAGATTTTTGTACCAAATTTCATCAAAATCGGACCATTCGTCTTCTATTTAGAGAGCGAACAGACAAATATATATATATATATATATATATATATATATATATATATATATATATATATATATATATATAAATAAATATATACATATATATATATATATATATACAAATTTGAACCACCGTTATTTTCGGTTTCTAGGGGTTCTGAAACGCAAAATTTTCTAGTCGGCACTTCCGGATTGTTTCATTGTATCAACCTTATAAGCGGGGTTCCTCCCTATGGGGGAGGGAGGAACCGCGCTAAAAAAAAGTAATATAAAAAAAATTCATTTAGAGCCTTCTGCTCAAATTCAGGGGAAAAAATATGCTTTAGGGTGCGTTTACATCTGACTCTTCTCGCATGATATATATCTCGAGTCGAATCGATATTTTTTTTTTTTTTTTTTTTTTTCTTTACCCAAAAAAACTAAAAGAAGAGATGAAAGAAAAACTGCGTGAGTGCAACTAGAAGTTATGCACTGCGGGGTAAAGTGACTGGAAAGAGGCTGCCTTAATAAAATCATTATTGTACAATGAATCGAAAACATACTACGTACTTTACAAGCAAATATCATTAATAAGCTGGAGTTAAAATTTGAAGTTGATCGGGCAAAAATTGAAGACGCCAGAGTATCGCTCGATTTGAAAAACATAGGTTTGAGAAAACGACTTCAAAGTTTAATGTTCTGAAATGTTCATTTTTTTCTTATATAATTGTTTGCACAATTTCCTGTAATAAAGATAAAAAAAATGGGTTTTAATTTTCAAATGTATTAAAGGACCAAAACAAAACTTAACAATTAAAAAGGGACTGATGGAAGCTCCCTCAAAAAATATCTTCAAATCAGCATCGAGCTCACTCGACATCGGGACTTCACTCGAAAATCGTATTTTTTAACCGTTCACCGATTAATGCTAACAAATAGTGTTAAATTATAAATAAATGTATGTTTTATCTATTATTATACTTTAATTCTCATGTAATTATTTTATAAGAACTATTCTTGCAGAGTTAGATTATTTAATGTTGATGGCATGCGGAATTCTTCCTATGTCAAAATGGCTGATGTGTTTTTCTCCCAGCTAGATATGTTATAAAAATATAGACTTATTCTCACAGATTAGACTATGTTACATTTAACCAATTTACTTCCTAACAAATAGAATACGTAATAAGTATTTTCATTTCAAAAAGGTTTGACCTAGCAGCATGTTGGACTGCAAAACATTCTATCACTTTCTGAATGTCGATTGCTCTTGTAAAATCATTTTCCATACTTAAAATACTCCGCTAAGTCTCTCTTGTGCTTTGCAGATAATATTTTAACTTTAGAGAAATATCTCTCTGCTGAAGCCACATAGATAGGAAGAATTGAAACAATAAGTATACAGTGTTGAATGTGCCGGTTCCCGCAGATCACCGAAGTTAACCAACGTCAGCTTGACCAGTACCTGAATGGGTGACCGACCATGTGCTGTTGGCATTATTGAAAAGAGCGGCAACCTGTAGACAGCCCGGCGTTAATAGCCCTAATGTTGATACGCCGTTAAACACACACACACAAAAAAGTATACAGTGTAGACGTCTGGTATATTGGAAGCCATTGAGTAGTCATCCATAAACAAAAAGTCCAAATCGTAGGAACAGCGCCATCTTAGCGCGGTTCCGTTCATATCTCTAGTGCTATTAGTCAGGGCCCCCACTTCTCAGAGCCGGCCCCAACTTCTCAGAGCCAGACTGAAAATTCTAGTACTTTGCTTTAGGACTTTGGACATTATAAAAGTATTTTCATCTTGAGTTTTGAGTGAAATGAGAATAAAAGCCGACAATCGGTGCAGGAAAGGTCACTTTCGGTACTTGTAGTTAAATTACGACTCCTAATGAAATATACTTTTCTGGGACTGGACTTGTTTTGTCGTTTATATACATTAAAAAATATATAGATCCCATTCCGATAAATATAGGCTACACCCGTCTATATTTCTAACCCCCATTCTTTTTACAAGCTCATAACCTATACATTTTTATCCAATAAGCGAGGCCCGGCCCGGGCCCCCACGGCGCCCGGGCCCGGGGCAACTGTACCCGGCTGTGTAAAATAGATTTAAGGCGCCACGACAGGAAACTGGCAGTATCATAAGTGACCCCCCTTTTTCAACGTTTCCTCTTGAAAACACTATAACACTGTTTCACATTTTCTTCCCCGGTTTTAGTAAAATACTCATTTTAATTTTATTGCTGAATGCAATTAAAATAAGCAACAACCAATTAAAACGTTAGGTAAACAGATACAAAAAAAAAAAAAAAAAAAAACGTTCAAAAGAGCTAAACTAACAATTTCGAAATTCAAGTCCTTATTTCTCCGATTGACATCGCCCCATCGAAAGTTACACATCGAATACCCATCGAAAATGGGTCACCTTCCACTTACCATTATTTTCCAACCGTTTTCGAGATATTTTAGAAAATATACAAAAATCCCAAAACTTTTCATGCCTTTAAATGAAATATTTTAACTATCTTAGAATTAGATGGATGTCAAACATCTGGAACAAGTTTCGACTGAATCAATCGATTCCAAATACCCAAACTGAAAATTAGTACGGAAAATTATTTGTATCATTTTTTCTCGTAAACATTTACATATATCGCATTAAGAATGGTTTCATTCGTTTTCCTGTGTTAAGGAACCTATAAAACGAGTACCTCCAAGCATATCTACACAAAAAAGTAAGCATTCCGAGTTTTTCTGCAGGAATTTCGCTCCAAAAATCATTTTTCGGTAGACGGATTCTGCTTGTTAACGAACTTGGCCTTTCAAATTAGACGAAAGATTTTTGTATAAAATTTAATCAAAATCGGACCGTTTTTGAGGCGGTGCGAGAGCGAACAGACAAATATATATATATATATATATATATATATATTATGTATACATACAAGTTCGAACCACAGTTATATTCGTAATCTGTGGGTTCTGAAACATAAAATGTTCTATTCTGCACTTCCAAATTGCGTCATGAGATCAACTTCAAAAGTGGGTTTCCTCCCTATTGGGAAGGGAGGATCCGCGTTAAAAAGTTGGCTATTTTTTTCGCGCCTTCTTCGTCTTGATATCGGTTTTGAAGGTTTTTCTAAGGCTCAAAATTTCATTAGGAAAGTCCGAAGTAAGGTCATCACAATATTCCATGCAAAGTTCAGTTACCTTCAACTGTCAATCATCATGTGTAGTTGACAACAGGAGGTCTGGAGAAAAAACTGGTAACATTCTTACAACATTTGTCATACCTTCAAATCTGAACGTTATTTTGACAGATTATAGCATTTAAAGTGCCAAAAAACACCACAGTTTTAAAATAACTACGCAGTGCATACTCTACCACCAGCAGTTAACTACGTATCTGGTGATGGTGGTAGTGTAGACTAGGTTTCGCTGGTCATAATACTACGATCTGATCGCTTAGTACTAAACGTTCTGTTACGTTGATTTGACAATGACAGAATATTAGAAAAAAAATCATAAAAGTTTCAGGTTGGGGGCCGCTATTCGTTGTTCGCACTGTAGGCCCGGCTGTTATGCCACTGGTTTATATGTTACAATTTCTGTCAGACATAAATATCCTGCAATAACTATTAGGTGTAAATGTACCCTTAGGTCCACCCGACAAACCTATGTAATGTACTGTATAACCTACAGTTTTCCTTTTCGTACAAAGTCACCTCGCATGCAGGAAAGCCAGCGGATACTTTTTTTGTGTACTGGCTAACATTGGAAAGTAATACGGACAACTAGTATGGTAATTTAAAATTTATTCTCTGTGTATGGTCTGAAAGAATATACTTTTTGGATAAGGAGATGGTAATTTTGTTTGTTGAACACTGAGTATAAATTATCTTTTCAATAACTGTTGGAGTTAACATTAATAAATATGTCTCATCTATCTTGGATAGTAATGAATATTGGATCGTAATGAATTCTTGAAACTAATTGTTCTTTCGTTTTTGTTTCAGATGGTCAAGATGAGACTACAAAGAGGATTGACCCCGACCCTCTTTCAGTAGTTTGGTACCTGGGAGCATTCAGCACCTTGATTGTCTTCTTTCTCTTAGTTACGTTCTCAGAATGGTGCTGTGCATCAAAGCACCTCTATCGTTCTGGTGGCCCTTCGCCACCACCATACAGCAGTCAAGGATACAACAGAGCTCCCGAGACTCCACCACCTCCATATCACCTCTTTGCTCCTCCGCCATACACGGAAGCTGCAGAGAAGATGACAGATATCTACATTATACCTATCCATCAACATGTCCCTGTTCCTGCTACTTCGAACACAGGGACATAAATAATATATTCTGATTCATTGTGCCAATTGGGTTATAACCCCTTGGACCAGTATTAAAATGCTGTGATCTCATAATTACTGTTAAGTTTTGTGTAAATATTTTAATTTAAGTCGAGGGTAAAAAAGTGAATCTCGCTCGTTACCTGTTGTGAATGTTTTTTTTTTCTTCTTATATGTATCACAAAGTGTATAAAAAAAAATGTGGACAATTAGAAATGAAATGGTGTAATGTTTGAATGTAAAGAAAGTTTTCTTAGAGTGAAAGCATTATATATGTAAAAACTGACTTTGAAAACTTTGCTTTTTGTGAATTCTATGCAGGTATCCATAACAGAATAAGTTAACCCTCAAAAGATTTCAATATTTCAAATGTTTTATCTTATAAACGAACATACTTCAACTGAATCCATGTTTTGAAATTTCATTATAGTATATATACAACTGACTTGTTTTTATAAATCTGTTATAAATAGGAAAAAAAAATGCTTCCAGTTATTGACTTTTGAAATTAATATCAGCTCGAAAAGAAAATATAAGAGAACAAATTTTAATTTATACTTACTTTATTTAAAATTATCTTTTAAGACACTTTTTAAGAAATTTAACTCCTGATTCTGAAACTCAGGCATTCACTGAAAGATTTTTACCTTCTAGTGTAGTCAGAATCGGTGTCCCAGACTTCCCCAGGCCTGCTCAGCCTTTAGTGAATATCTTAAAAGGGATAAATTAGGCGGCTGTAGCATAGTGTATGAACATTATCTGCTCTAGGTCATCGAGGACTGTCACGGGACTCATTTTTTTGTCTACAATTACAGCATTATAACATTTAAAGCACAATTTTATTAATACAAACCAATCAAGAAATTAAAGTTTTGATAACATAGAGAAAAGACAATAGACACTTCAGTCTCACAGACAGTAATGGTAGGAAGTGGTTACTAACCTAATAGTATTTTCAAATATCTATAAAGTATAATTTTATTTAATGAAAACATATTTTTTTTTTTTTTTTAGATTAAATAATTTATTTGGAACTTTCTCTGTTATTACTTTCTTCAAAAATATGTTTAACTAAATATAATGCTTTCACCTAGGATATTTTCATAAAATATCAGTGATATATTGTAGAATCATTGAACAATCATTCTAAATATTGTGTTGAAATTATTGGTTTTATGGTTACCGTCCAATTGTCTGATGGATTGATAATTTTTGGTAGGACAGGAATGATGCAACAGAGTTCTTTTTTTCAATAAATTGCCTAATTTTGATATTAATATCATCATATTTTATTACAAATATCATTCTCTAATTATGATAATTGATTTCATAAATGCCAAAAAAAAAGTAGAAAAATAGTCATTGTTCAAAGATGTAGTAATAAAATAAGTGTAAGGAAAGGGTATATTTTGTACTGCACTTTATTCCATTAAATGTAAAAATGAAGAAACTATTATATTACTATAAATGTTTAATCTATTTTCTAAAGTTATTTCACTATTAACTTGGTAGATTTAAACGCATACTTTCTTCAGTTGTTATATAAGTCTAATTAATATATTAATAAATATATATATATATATATATATATATATATATATATATATATATATATATATATATATATATATTCATATTCCTGTTAGTTGTTATTAAAATATTTTTTATATATTTTCAATGTGAGTTAAAACAAATATATAGGGCATGAGTGTAGAACAAATAAAAATATTGACAGTCCATTAAAAGTAAAGTGGAGAAAATATAATTTAATTTTAAGATCAGGACCTTAACATTTGATACTGGTAGAAAAACCATTAGAGTGATTTTTGAAGATGACTCATTATCTCAATGACTTTTTTTTTTTTTTTATAATATAGGCAGAAGAGTTATATCAATAAAAAGTTTTAACTAATTGGTCACTTTATTAACACTGCTCGACCAGTTTCAGATAAACTGAGGCCTCTTCAAGAACATAAACACTACTTAACAAACTCATCCTACAGCCTTCAATCAATACAATTTTTTTACTGAAAAGTCACTTTATTAACACTGCTAGGCTGGTTCACATCAACGGAAGCATCTTCAAAAGCTCTAAACTTCTTAAAATTAATAGGTAAGAAGGCTATGTAAAAAAAAAAAAAATAGTTTTGATGTGACGCTGGTAGCAGAAGGTTGGCCCTCCTACATAAGTATAGTGCTCCTGAAGAGACTTCAGTTAACGTGAAACCAATCTAGCAGTGTTAATAAAGTGATGAATTAGTTAAAAACATTTTAAGGATTGATCTTCTGCCAACATTAAAGAAAGGAAATCATTTTAGTTTAGCCATACATTTTGTATTTATATCTTGAATAAAATTCGAGCTATAATTTTAAATTACTGAAATTATTTGATAAAATAAAAAAAAAAACATGAAATTTTCTTTTTGTATAAAGAAAAAATAATATATTTCTAAAGACTTTTCTGGCAAGGTTGGTCGGATGTTCATAATTATGTTTTGTAAAATAAGATGTTTTCTCAAGACGGATGAAGATGTTTAGAATATTGCTCACTGTGTTCAAATATTTTAATTACTGTAGCAAAGAACTGAATGTAAATAAGTGTTATTTATTTTATTTAGCTGAAGTATAGAACTTTTATAACCAAGTACTTAAAAATGCTCAATTGTTAATTTACTTTTAAGTTAATCCATATCATAATAAATATATTTACAATATTGTTTTAAATATTTATTTAATCCCCACTAGTATTGATTGAACTGATCTGCAATTACATGAATTACGCACTGCCAAGACCAGGAATATATTATAGAGGCTGAAATATAATATCACCATAAGCCATTTGTAAAAAAAAAAAAAACAAAAAAAAAAAAAAAAAAAAAAAAAAAAAAATTATAAGTTAATTTTGCCGTAGGAACATTTTCTGTAAAAATTATTCCGTTTAGAGCTCAAATTCAGGAACATAAATATGCTTTAGGTCCACCCGACAAACCTATGTAATGTACTGTATAACATATAGTCTTCTTTTTTGTACATGGCCACCACGCATGCGCGAACGCCAGCGGACACATTTTTGTGACACTTTTATAATGATTACTAAATGAAGGGTATTAATTAATCTTCACCCGTTTGGTATTATTAGTGACACTTTTTATAAAGCTTAGGTCCATCCGATAAACCTATGTAATGTACTGTATAACATACAGTCATCTTTTTCGAAGATGGTCTCTGCACATGCGCAAACGCCAGCAGACACTTTTTATGTGACACATAGAGTCTTCTTTTTCGTACATGGCCACTGCACATACACAAATGCCACTGTGCTTGCACAAATGCCACTATGAATGCACGAACACCACTGTGCATGCGCAAACACTACTACGCATGCACAAACGCTACTGCGCTTGCGCGAATGCTACTGCGCATGCGTGAACACCAGCTATCACTTTTATGTAACGTTTTTTCCCAGTTTGGTCACTGCTAAAGCATATTTATGCTAAAAAGCCTATAAAAACCAAAATATGTCTTCAATATTCACCCTGGTTTACTAGGTATCAGACGACCTCAAAATTCACCTTTTTACATTACAATATTTAAAAATTTTCCTGGACCTCACCCATTTTGGAGTGTACCCCCCCCCCGGTCCCTGCCTCTTACGCATGATAATATAATAATAGTCAGCTCAAAACTATGCTAATCTGCCACAAAATCACAGAAATATAACCTTATTTGATCGTCATTAGCACTCAGTTCTTTGTGTAATCGTCAATGAACAAACAAATCATACCTCAATTTTACTTTTATATTGAAATTAATTCACAAATATAAAAATATTCCAAAAAACTGTTAAACATATATTTCAGTGAGAATTTTAAATAGTTTAGTTTTTAAATTCATATAACATGAAGAGGCATGTGGATTGAAAATAGCTTGTAGCCAAAACGTTTCCACGACAAAAATGTAATTAAAATATAAAACTATTGAAGACTTAATAAGCTGTTACCAACTACCTAATATATTTATTCATTTAATGAAAACCCTTAATAATGAAAATTAAGATAATAAAAAGGAATCTACAAACATAAACGAACTGTCTAAAGCAAGACAAATCAGCCATGTGACAAGCAGTTGATTGTTCAGAAAAATAAATATCCTAACCTGTGTAGCAAGGTTCAAAACCAATTTTAATAAAACTCAACAGTACGAATATTTATAAGCCTACACAAACGAGACATCTGTTTGAATCATTTGCAAGAAAAATAATATTATAGAAAAACTAAATCTAAAAGTATTAAGTGGGAATCATAGAAATCATGTTTTAAAGAATATAAATCAAAGGCAACATCACTGAAGAATAAAATATTTATAAATAACAAGCCAATTTAATATAATTAGTTTATTTTACACCAAATAACTGCCAAATAACCAAAATAAAATGGTTCAAGAAAATTAAAAATTCTCTGGGGAAAAAATTACAATATTTCTTTAATCCGTCTCAAGTGCCTGAAATGTAAGAAATAAATAAATAAATAAAAAAAAAAAAATTGCTACCTACAGAAAAAAATGTTTTGTAGTTGTACTTTTTTTTTGTAGTTGTACTGTCATCACGTATTTGTCCTATTATTTAGATAAAATATGTCAAACTAGATCGCTAATTTTAATTACATTTGTCAATATTTTTCTAGAAAAAAGAGTAATAGTGTAAATTTAAAGGTAGATATGATAAATAAAAACCTTCCTTGTAAAGATTACGCAAAAATACAATTATTGTATACATTTCATAACTGAATATAAAGTAATTGTAAATGAACACAAGTACAGCAGTTGTTCCGATGTAAGAGCATAGTGAGGAATAATGAATAAAATAGCAAGGAACATAAAAATACCAGTAAAAAATAAACAACAGTTAATCTTATTATTCCAAAACATAATATGTATTTGAATTACCTATGTATGTTTCACATAATTCATGTATTTTACAATTAGGGGAAAAAATGTCAAGATCAATAAGAGGTTGTAAATAATAATAGACAGGATTCTCAGTTGTTAGTAAAATAGACTCCCATTGTAGATATTGAGAAATTTGTCTCTATCATTTAGAAAATAAATCTAACTTTTAGATTCTTAGTTGGCACTCAGAGAAAAAACAAAACTAAAGAAAAACACAGGAAACAGAGACTTCAATTTGAAAAATAGAAAAATCAATATAATAAGGCTATATTTAGTTTTAATTATGTTTTCAAACAATTGATTATCCCGTCCAAAACAATTAAAATGGATTTGAAGAACGTTATGAGCACGGTTTAGTTAAAAATGAAAGAAGATAATACAAATTTATGATCATAGGAAAGAAAATAAGGATTTCTTATAACTCTTTGAATGCCTCAGGTTAAGGCCAGAGTTTTTGTCATCAAGAAGATCATCGAGAAGATGATGATGATGATCTGGTGTAGCGCCTTCTGCGCGGAGGGGGTGATCGAATCCTCCTAGGAGGTGGAGATCTCCTCCTTGGAGGGCTACGGCGCCTAAATCTTGCAGGAGGGGGTGGTGGAGAGCGACCCCACCTTCTGCGTAGTGGTGGAGATCTGCCTCGTCTGTTTAGGATCTTTGGTAGGAGGACTGGAGCACATGTTACTTCTTGTCCATCAATTTGACCTAGAAGTAAAAAAAAAAAGAGTCAATTTTCAGAAATATTTCAAATTAACACAAATCAAACTGAATAATCTGATTTTATGTTGGGAGGGTCTAAATCTTGACTGCTAGTATGCGTTTGCTGATTAACTGGTAGCTTATTTCCAATTTCAATATCAGAAAGCCGAAATAAGCTACCAGTAAGCAGTGATGTGGGGTGGGTAAATACCCAGTGGGTAGGTAAATATAAATTGGGTATTTACCCACAGGGAAGGGAAATACCCAAAAAGTGGGTATTTTCAGTTTTTGAGCTTGATAGAACTTCTTTGAATATTTTTTGGTGCAAACAAGGACTGAAACTTACCCATTTGATCATAAAAGCTTAATGAACATTAATACGTACCCAGTAACATTTTAAAGAAAGTTAAAAGTTGGTCTGGGTATTTACGACTTAATGTATACCTATCTATGAATTTTCATGATTACTTTTACAGTGGGGAAGGTTAATTTAATTTAAAAAAGGTTTTAATGAAGCCTATTCAATAATTAAGGACTTATTTAAATTTTAAGAAAGGGCCAAAAACATTTTTAATATTTATAATAATAGTTCAAAACCTTTTTAAGTTAAGCTTAAGTGTGTGAGCCTTGTTAATATTATTTGAAATTATGCTCATACAGTAGTAACAACATTAAAGAAGCGGAAATCTCACCAGAAATGAAAAGGTAGCTTCTTGATGACAGAGTGTTTTGAGTCCGAGTTGGGAAACTAGTTAACATCCTTGATCCAATTGTTGAACTTATCACTGCCATTCAGTTAAATGCCCCTTTGATCCACACAGTTCATAAGAGATTTAAGAATTACTGAGAACTCTTCAAGAAGAAACCCAGAATCTTCTCTTCAAAAAACGGAGGAAAAACTTGTGTTAACTAAATAGGAGAAACGCATTCAGTTTGGTGTTGGAAACGCACATCTTGCTGCAGACTTGTTGAACTCTTCCATTAGAGTTGTGTGTGAGTTAGGCAGAAGCATGGGATTGAAATCAGTTGATCTTCGAAAAAACATAGCTGGCTATCGGGACCAAGAGGGATTATGGCAAAGATCCTTTGTTTGGGAAGGTCTTAAGACAATGACAAAGAAAATAATAAAATAAGTCCCATGTTATGGTGGAAAGGCTTGAAAGGAACATGTGTTTTGATCAATGAGTAGGTAACTTAATTTGAGTTTTGAGAAATTGAGATGAGCTTAGTCCAAAGTTTTAGCTGAGGCTACTTTTTTGTGAAAGCAGTACAGTAGTATCAAATTTAGGCAAACAACTTGTTTTATTGGTAGTCGGAAGGTCCATGGCCAATTTTCAGGTAATAATTTATTATTTATTAACCTCTCAGCGATCCTATTTTATAATTTATTATTGTTTTAATAGTTTCTCAGTGTTGCAATAGCTCTAAACTGGCAAGATCCATGACATTTTACAATATTCGATTGCTAAGTCGCAGTTTAGTTAAATACCTTAAATACCTGGGTATTTATGAAATCGGGTATTTACCCTTAAGAATAAATACCCGGGTATTTTACAACACTGCCAGTAAGGTATCTATGTATATGTCATTACATCATTTCGAGCTAAATTGCCTTGGTTTGTTTCTCAAAAGAATATATTGAAAATAAAAATTAAGTTTAAGACATTTTAATTGACTTTGTGGCTGCTCACCACAAATATTGAATTCAAAATTTATTTTTTGAAGCATATAAAATCACGACACTCAGTTTTATTTTATGTAGCGCCGCTAATTTTGCTAGATTCCATGGTAATTATAATCTACCATATTCATGACTTACTTTGAAGAATACAAGCGATTTTTAAGGAATAATATCTTAATAGGAACCAACGACCAGAAAAAAGTGGAATCTCATCCATACAGCTTTTTTCTAAAGAAAAGCATTTGCTTTCAGTGAAAAAGGATTTTTAAAATTTCGAGGGTCTAGTCCAAATGTTCAACAATTTTCAAAAATTGAGTATGCTTTTCATGAAGTTTTTGATTCAAGTAATTCGTGAAGAAAACAAGAAGCACAAATTTCAAGGTATTTTTTTTTTTTTTTTTTTTTTTTTTTTTTACGGCGCATCTACATCTTGGCCATTAGCGCCGGGCTGTCTATAGGTTGCCGCCCTTTTATAATGCCAACAGCACGTGGTCGGTCACCCATTCAGGTACTGACCACGCCCGACCTTGCTTAACTTCGGTGATCTATGGGAACCGGTGTATTCAACGTGGCTATGGCCGTTGGCATTTCAAGGTATTATTGACTAATTTCTTATGAAACCGTTTATCAAACAAAGGCACCCGGAATCAGCTGTTGTTGCTGAAGATACTCAGATAACTGTTTCTGAAATATAAATAAACGAATTGAAATGTAAATACAGTAGACTCTCCCTAATCCGGCGTTGTTGGGACCAGGGTACAATCGGGTTCGAGAAAAAAACAGATTAGAGAAATCAGATAGAAGCGGTCACTTATGTATTTGAAAAAACTTATTATTTAAAGATATAATAATATGTACCATTTTTAATATTGCATATTTAAAATGATACATATTATTAAAATTACTTTTAAAACTTGCACTATGTTCGCGATGAATGTTAGAACTAGACTGACTAAAATCAGGTGGCTTAGTAGAAACATTTATTTTCTTAGTGGAAACACAAGTTCCTGCCTCTAAAACGAAACATATATGCCTTCTTTGACTTCCATTCAATGAAATACCATGAAACAAATGTTTGGCTAGCTAGGAAGGAAAGTTTTCCTGGGAACCCTCGAGCCGGTCTAGCTCCGGAGAGATCAGAGTACCGTCACTAATTCCTCTTGGAGACCACCGGATTAGAGAGAGCAACGAATAAGAGAACGATAGATAATGGAGAGTCTACTGTATTGTTTAATTTAACCTAAGTTAGATTTTTTTAACTTGCACATGCAATACAAAGGGACTCGGGCTGTCTCTGATGCCCTTTCTCACTGCGACCCGTTTGGATCTCAAACTTGTACATAAGCAACTGTTATTTTTGCTGCAATGTAACGGAACTCTGTATATATATATATATATATATATATATATATATATATATATATATATATATATATCATGCCCGACTAATGAAAAACAAAGTAAGAAAAAAAAGTTTGATATATATATATATATATTGCACTTGTTTTCTTTTTTGCACATATCTTGGGTGTATCAGAACAAAATAAAAAATAGTTACAATTGAAGTAAAAATATTTGAGCATTAAAAAAAAAAAAAACATTTAATATTTTTTGTTGTATTCTTTACCTCCATCCATATGTTTCATGGCATTTTCAGCCATTTCAGCTGTTGCGAATTCCACATAAGCAAAGCCTCTACCAGCCGGTGGGTGAAGTCGGTCTATAGGGTACTCGACTTGCTTTATAGTCCCAAAAGTAGAAAATATTTCAGTAATATGATCTTTTGTGACATTTCGAGTAAGACGTCCAATGTGAATCCGTACTGGTTTTGGTGTCGGTGAGCGTTCCTTCCTTTTCCTCTTCGGGGAAGGTGTCCTGAAAGTGACAATAATTTAAATAAATCATATTTTATTATTACAAGACAAAAAATGTAATACTTACGCAAAATTAACCACCACTAGAGAGAAAAAACAATTTATAATGTTATGCTGTCCATTTACAAAAGGTTGCCAAACACAGCATACTAATCACTCTTTATTCGAGATTCCTAATTCTTCAAAAAAGAGTTTTTTGAAAATAGTTGATAAAAAATGGGTTCAAATGAAATTTATCTTCCTCCTTCTACAGCCTTTGAAATTTATCAGCTTTTTATGATAAGGTTTCACTTGTCAATATGGTGGTGTAGGATTTGAAACTAGTCTACAATAATAGATCCAGCAAGCATGAGCAAAAATGTTATTCCTATTTCGAACTCTTGGAAAAATGCTACTGTAGTCCTTTGAATGGCTTGTCTTGTCCCAAACAAGAGACCTCTTACCTCTAAATCTCTTGCTTCGTATGAATCTACAAATTTTACGAGACCTGAATTCTCCCGATTTCCGTATCATTTTATTGAGAGTTGGTGGCTTTCCTTTCAAAAAATAAATGCAACCACCTTCATCCCTAGTCCATTGGCAAATTCTAAAAACAAAAGTTACAAGATGGAAAAAAAATGTCTGTGCTTTCATAAAAAAATGTAAGTAAATTTTCTTAAAAAAGAGATTTTTTTACGTCCCGGAGTCAATCGTTAATGTTTAAAAGACAAACTTCTTGTAAGCTATAGGCTATACCATTTTCCCCTCTTCTAAACATTATCTAATGAACGGGATTCCAAAAAGTAAAACAAACACTTGAAATTAAGTTTTTAATGGATAAAGAACACAAAAATTTCAAAATGGTATTATAGTTGCTTATTATGATATAACTATTTAAGAAAAAGTTTTTCAGATATTTTAATTTTTCTCAATTAATTTTCTTTTTATTTCTGTCCAAGCTGAATTATCGTTTTCAAGAATGTCTTATACTAACCTTTACCATACCCTGGGCAGTGCAGGCTGGGGGACCCTGGAGTACAGCGATCTCTCTACATTTCTAGGCCCCTCTTACAACACTATTCTCACCCTCCTCTACCTGTGAGCACCCTTTCATAGAATTTCCTGCATTAAAGTTCCAAATTGTAGGAAAGCTTTATTTTATCATTAATATACTTTTTCTTTTCAGCTCTGAATACTTAGGTTGAATTATGTAATTATCTGATCCAATAAGTTTTTTTAAAGACTATATTTTTCAATACATAGAACACAATTTTTTTATGATATATGTAGGTACTAATCAATGATGCTAAATAAATAACCTCTTTTTTGTTGACAAAAAAAAAAAAGTTTTCTCCTATTAGGTACAGTAATAGATATATTTGTCAAAGCTGTAGGGACACCTGGTGTGCCCAACTCAGGTATCACTCCCTCGGTAGGTACCTCCTTCGTCACAAAGCGTTAAATCCCCCGACAACTAGTGGTGGAAGAAATAGCAAAAGCTTCCCTCAGTCCTTGTTTTGTAGCCCCAAGGTCGAACTCCTGAAAAAGTTAGCCAGTAAATGAGAGAGGAGTGTCAGATTGCAGTACAAGTCCATCGTTTCAGGGGCACGGCGCGCCTCGAATACTACAGCAGCCTATAGTAAGGAAAGGGTTAAACAATTCTGTAAATAAAGTAAGTGATAGGCTCATACCTTGACCGGGCTGGCTTGGTTTTAGATTTTTCTGTTGAAACCTTATCTTTCTTCTCTTTTTTGATTACAATCTTTTCTTTGTCTTTCTTGTCTTTTGGGCTTTTGCTGCGGCTCTTATCTTTCCCTTCAACCCTAGAAAAAATAAATAATGTACATTCATTAGTTTTTAAAATTACATAACTTACTATTTAATGCTTTTATAGAAAGACTCATTGAAAATATGGAAAGTATAACTTACTTCCTTTGTTTTGGCTTTGGTTGTTCAGTTGAGTCACTTGAAGATCCTGATGAACTCGAAGACGAACTAGATCTTGAGCTTGAACTAGAACTCCAAGATCCACTGGAGTAACTGGAAGAGCTACTCGAAGAACTTCATATGAAACAAAAATATAGATCTCAGGCTAATGAAATAGTATATTGAATGAAAGTTCCTAAGGATTTATAATATTTCTTTAATAAGATTCTTTGAGCCTGTTTCCTTTCTCTTGTTGGGGAGGAAACCCACTTATGATCTGGATCCCATGACACAACCTAGAAGTGTAGATCAGAAACATTGATCCTTCAAAACCCATAAGCCCGCCTAAAAAAGGATGCCAGAATAAGTTGGTATCGTTTTTGTCTTTTATGAAAATTTAGCATAAGCCATAAGAGAAGTGAACAGAAAATAAAACTAAGATAGCTTAAATAAGAAATAAAACACTTCCAGTTTAAAAAGAAAACTTATTTAATTGAGTTTTCTAGGTATGAATTGGCTTCATTTCCTTATTAAGTGACTTCATGACATTCCTCTTACAAAAATGTTACTAATTGATTTTTGGGTAATTTAAAGAAACACTAAAACAATTGGAGTTATAGCAAAATTAAACACTACAATAACTACATATAAAATTCATTGAGCTATTATTTAACAATGGTGAAGAAATAATAAACCTTCTGCTGCTGCTACCACTGCTGGAAGAAGAATCATCATCAGCCTTTTTTTTCTTATCCCTTCCTCTTTCTTTCTTGTTTTCTTTATCAGATTCTTCACTATCAGAACTTTTAGACTGACCACGTCTACTGCGGCCACTAAAAAGTAAACAGAGGAATATCTGTAATTAAAGTAAGCTAAGAATTAAGTCGAAGCACGGAGCGTCATTTTGCCGGTTTAATTTTAAACAAATAGATATGTAACTAAAAATTTGAACGAAAACAAAAATAAACGCCAAGACTTTCAAATTTACTTACGATTTCTCTTCAACTACCATAACTTTATTATTATTATCAACAAATTTAAAAACAATAGTTTTTGTAACCTGCACACAGCGTTTACTCGTGATACCCCAGTGTTGCATAGCTCGAAATAAAACTAATAATAGTAATTATGATACCATATCCTAGGAATACCAAGAAATCGTTATAATAACTAAGAAGTTTTCATTTCGTTTACATAATCTTAAGGTGTAAAAATATTTATTGTAAAATATGTTTATTAAGAAAACTGTTATTAAGAACGTACAGAAAGTTCTATGCTTACATTTCTCAATTTCTACCTAAAAAATTTAATAAACACAATTTTTTTGCTATTCAGTTGTGAAAACGATATTTTAAATATTGGATTTCAGAAAAGCTTTTTGTCTGGGAAATGTGGGGGGGCTTCTTTATGCAACCAGCTTGGCGCTCGTTACGGTTTAAAAGCATGACCAGCAGGTGTGCTTAGTTACCTATTGATTATTTTATGACCACAAACCTATACTTACAGAAGAACCCTCATTACTTCTTTTATAATACATTGATTAATGCATAATGTTTTTAATAAAAGCACTTCATTTAAGTAAGTTGAGTGTATTTATAATTAGTTGGCTTAGTTAAATTATACTAATTATTATGAATTAACTATTAGATATAATTAATTTTGAACAAATGATCACATAATAATTAATCCATTTGAATAGTCTTCATTGTGGTTCCTCTTGAAGGACTTCTGTCAAATGATTTAAAGAAAACAGAGGCTGTAGATTTAGATTACAACAGCGTTGAAGACAATTCGGGAGATATACTTTCTTCTTGTGATATGACTAAGAATTTTTGTGACATTAACTGCTGTAATGATGAGGTAAAGCATTTATTGTTTATATCTAAATATTTAAATAAATTTAAATCATAAATGAGTTATTACAATTTTTTATCCTTATTTTAGTATAATTTATTCTGCCATATAAAAAAATAAGAAATAATAAACTTTAGATAGTTATTATATAAATTCATGACTAAAAAAAGTTATTTTACAATGTTTTTTTTTTATGTTTGATAAATATGATTACTTTGCCATTTTTATTACCTGTACTATTCAATTGATGTTATTTACTGATAATATTTACATAAATTATGTTTATTTGAAAATCTCAATTGAGAAAAGTTGGAGCCTGAAACTAGTTAGGCTCCAAAGCATGTGGAGCACTTCGTCCACAATTTAGTTTGTAATTCAGTATTAATTATTTTGGCTATTTTTTTTTTTTGTAGATGCTAATAAATTATTTTTCCTATAATTAATAGCAATTTTTGCTATAATATGACTTGAACTGGTGTTAATAGCCCAAGTGTAAACACACACACACACACACACACACTCACTCACTCACTCACTCTCTCTCTCTCTCACACACACACACACACACACACACACACACACACACACACACACACACACACACACACACACACACACTCACTCACTCACTCTCTCTCTCTCTCTCTCTCTCTCTCTCTCTCACACACACACACACACACACACACACACACACACACACACACACACACACACACACTCACTCACTCACTCACTCTCTCTCTCTCTCTCTCTCTCACACACACACACACACACACACACACACACACACACACACACACACACACACACACACACACACACACACACACTCAAATGACTAGAAGTCTAATGGATTGAGAAGGTAAGTGAGTGCTATGGCCATTGTTTTAGAGCTTGCTTTAAATTTCGCTAATTCAGGTGTTCCTCCAGAAAATGTTATAATTTTAATGAAGTACATGGCGTTCAAGTGGCAGATTTTGAAATTTTGAATGAATAAAGTACATGAGTTTATGCTGCTCGGATAGGATTTAATATGTTAATTATGGCAAGTGAGGCTGCTTACAGAGTGGAGCCTAGAAAGAGCATAGCGAAAACTGTTGCTATGCCAGCAGAGTTGAAATTAATGCTTTGCCTTGGCCGAGAGTGTTAAGGCCTGAGCACTTAACACTCCGTGCCAAGTGTCATGGGTTTGATTCCCACTATGGGGTGGTGGCTTTTCTTCAGAAAAAAGAAAATGCATCAGCCCTGTCCTTGCTAGAAAAGGGACATAACATATAGGTACCTCGACCTAAAATTCTTCGTTCATAATAACGTACATTAAAAATTTAAATAAATAAATAATGCTTTGCCAGCTGGTCCACTCCTTTTACTTCTCTTTAACTTTACGTGTATGATTTCTTTGCTCTCTCCACACGCCACTCTGTTAGTTGATCAAAGCACCGTACTCACCAAGCTATTTACCCATGAACTGTGCAGTCATGCCTCAGATTAGTGGGCTGATGTTTTCTCACTTGATGAAGTTGACAGATGCCAAATTTTTTCCAAGGAAACTATTTATTCTTTTACACCCTCAGTTTACTTGACTTATCGCTCATCGGGAAGAACACTTTTACAACTATAATTTTTGGAACTTTCAGGCAACAAAACTTTACCATTTAGAATTTATTAGAAACAAATGAGTTGAGTTTTGAGAAACAGTCATCGTTTGTGATAACAATGATAAGCTCTTCTAGGTTATGAGAACCATTAAAATTCCATTCTCACATCTAAATTTTTTTTTTTTTTTTAATAATTTTTGAGTTAGAACCATCATGACTACTTGACATTATTATTAGAACGTACGCTAGATGCAGCATTCTTCATAAATTAGGGCTTATTTCTATTATAGGGTTGCTTGTTTCATTTTCATTTATTTATTTATTTATGAGCATCCACAATGAAGGGGATTCTCCCAATAGAATTATTAGATATTCATACAATAGAAATTATACACATATACAGTTATATTGATAAATAGGTGCACATACAAAGTTCTAGAAATATTAATTATACTATATTACATATAAATCCAATTATACAATTAATCAACTTAATATTTAAAAAAAAAAAGAAAAGAAAATCACAAAGACCAATAAGTAAGGATAGATCAATACAAAATAAGAGATTCCTAGAGAAAATAAAAAAAACTTCTCGTATAAAAAAGTATGATACAATTATTATATTTATGTTTGCTCTGCTACTCGGGTGAAATGTTTTTTAATACAAGGTTAATTGTTTTTCAGTAAAAGCAATGCTGATTCACAAAAATTACTTTAGTTTTAGAAATGATCCAAACTATTGGGAGACACAATTTACCTGGATTAAAAAATATATTTTTTTTTTTTTTTTTTTTTTTTTTAACGTTCATTATTATTAACTAAGAATTTTAAGACGGATTATCTATAGCTTACCACCCTTTTCTAACCAGGATAGGGCTTATACACATATAAGCCTTTCCTGCCTTTTCTTTTTTCTAAAGAAAAGCCACCACCCCATAGTGGGAATTGAACCCACGACCTTTGGCATGGAGTTTTAAGCATGAGTTTTAGGCATGACTGCACAGCTCACACCTCAACACTCATGGCCACCGGGCCTCCAGGGTTGCCTTTCTGTTATAGTTAGGTAGCTATTATTCTTGCAGATGTTTGCTAAACATACCATGATTTGTATTGACTTTAATATCATTTTTCAGGATTGTAGCGAAGCAGAAAAGGCAAGCTTTGATTGCATACAAAGGAAGGACTCAGCAGATATTTCTCTTTTTCGGAGTCATTATTGTGACACAATTGGTTCACAAAATCTTGAAGCTCGTGCTTTTCTGTGCCTCCAGAAAGCAAACAGTCCATATTTAGGAGAATTTAATCTTGAAGATCAGCCTTATTCCCAATATAAAATACCAAATATTCTTCGGTCTCGAAGAAAGCAAGTTGTAACCTTTATAAATAGCATTAAGGATATTAATAAAAATACTCTTTCCGAAGATAATAATTATTATTACGGTTCAAGAATTCTTAAATATGAAAGTGATTCAAAACAATCGAGTATATACCTGCCATTAAATGTTTTCAAAGATTCAGGATTTTGCAATGAAAGGCCTTTAAGGTACAAGATCAATTCAAATTCGAACTGTTTGTACACATTATCCGAAGAGGTTTGCTCAAAAAATGCACTTTTCAATTTAAGCCATTTTATATCAGGGTTACAAATCAATAGTGGGACAAATAATAGAATCATTGAGATCAACCCTGAAATTCATTGCTCAAAAAATGGCACTGATTATGTTAGTTTTTTTAACAATGTTTTTAGCTTCTTGGGAACAAATAATCAAAAAAAATCAGATGAGATAAAATGTACAAAAAATGATTATTTTACAAGATTAAATAAAAATACTGGAGTCTGTGAAAATGTTGTAGTTAGTTTGAAGTACTATTTTTATGAAAATGGAACCAGTTTATCATATGGAAGATTAGTGATATTATTAGTTGATATTCCATTGAACCTTGATTCTTTTTTGCAAATGACTGCAAAGCAAACATTAATTGAACAGATATCTGATGACGATAAGCCTTACATGTATTTATCACAAACTTTCAGTGTATCTTTCATTGATAATAATGAATCTAATCAATTTAATACACAAGGATATAAGTTGAATGATTTGTTAAAGAAAAATGAAAATTATAGTTCATCATCGTAGAAACAAATCAAGAATGTAAAATTCTATCTGTTGATGATGTGCTCGAATAGAACAAATGGAGCTTTGAGTAAGAATAATGTACCTGAGTATTTGTGTATACTGCAAGTTGTACTTCCTGAATTGTAACAATCAAGAGAGGCAATTCTTGATTCACTAAACATGGAAACACGAGAAAAAGCACACTTCTTTGTTCAACAAATGACCCTTATGCCTTTTGTTTTCATAGGACTAGTTTATTATTAAAAAATTACTTTTATTTATGATTTTTTTTTTTTTTAAATGAATTGACTGGGATTGCTTGAGTTTAATATGATAATTATCTTATTTGTTTACTCGAATCAATACAGCAGCCATTAGAAGAATCAATTCAGGAGTTATTTTGAATAATTTAATTCACCTAATAAATCCCCCTAGTAAAACCTGGTATACTAAAACATTAGTTACAAACTAAAGGCAAAATGTCTAGCTGCACTGATCATGGGCTGTATAGTTTTGTGCAATCAACAGAACTATTCAAATATAAAATCTATCAAAAATGTATAGAAATGCATATGATATCGTCAATATAAATGCAAAGTATCGAATATGAAAAGTGGTTTGGTATTTTATCTTAGTATATATTTTCATTAGACTTAATGCACTTTCGTTAGTTTCATTTTCTGTAATTGATTATTATTTTTCTTTAAATTTTGAGAGTTTGCCACAATTTACATCAGTGTAACAGCAATCCGTATAGGTTGAAAATGAAAAATGCGTTTTTTCACATTCAATACTTTGCATTTGTATCGACGATTTATCTATTATTTTGATCTATTTTATTTTTCCCCTTAAAAATTTAAATGGGAAAGAAGGCCGAAGGAACTCAAACTATAGTACGGCTGTTGTGCATAGCCAATGACTATATGTAAGTTATAGTTCCTAAACTTAGAAATAAACCAATAGTGTAAAATTGTTTCTGTTACAGCTGCGGTTATTTTGAATAAAATGAGTTTTTAGTGAAAATCTTGAGTAATCTGTTAAACAAATGTATTCTCCACTGGATTTATAAATTTTCTTACAATTTTTTTTTGCCAGAACAATATCAAAGAAGCACTTTTGTATAGGGTATTATTGTTTTTTTTTTATTGAAATGAAGCACTTGTTTTGTAAAAATAAAATTCTTTTGTTCTTTGGGTGAATGAAATAACGATAGAAAGAAAAGAAATTGGAATCCAAAGATGTATTGATGACTGAGTTTAAGCAATTTAACTCATTTTAGCGCATTTTCAATAGATCAAGAAATATCAGTGGTTAAAATTTGTGCGGTCCGTTAACATTGCTTCGTCCCAATACATTTTAATTGTACCTTTCTCCAAAAATCTATTTGGGCCGTAGCGGTAATATGGGACGTTATTATGCCGCTGAAGATAATCGGATCCCGCAAGGATCTCACAGCCCCCCGTAATATGCTGGATCGACTCATACGCTTTGTTACAAAGTCTACATTTGTCAGAGATGTTGACATCTTTCAAAATGTGACATCTCAAGCCCTGGATGGCTATTACAAAACCCTCTGATTCGGGAATAGCCTGCCGAAATAGCCTGAAGAAGTCAACCACGCTACTGACCATGAGAGTACCACCTCCGGATCAAATAACCGACTATGGTATCGCCCATGTAATCATATTTATTTATTTATTTTTTAACGGCATATCAACATTAGGGCTAATGTAATCCTATTATTATTATTACAAGTTATTATGAAATAATAAATTTAAAAAGAAGATGTCCACAAAATGGACAACTGTCTGAAGAAGCAGAATGAGGTGCATACAAATATATGAAGTTATAGAAACCAACCGCTGGAGATAGCCCTACCAATATCGAAAATACAATGCTTTCTAATTTTCAACTTTTATGTCATTTTTCAAAATTATCACTAATTTTTTATATGAAATGTCTAAAAATATGTTTTAAATACTTTTATTTATGTGTTAATTTTATTTAAAAAGTCACTATTAGTATAACTATAATGAATTATTAGTTATTACTTCATCAGAAATCCATGAGAAAATGATCAATGAAAATTCATAACACTTAATATGGGATCATTCTGAAGCACAGTGTAGAATTTAAAATTTTTTTTTTTTCTGAATGTCAGTATATTTCCAAGATATTTTTTAATTATATATTACATTTGTTATACATGTTTAATAATACTTTTGAAGACAGTCCTAAATATTTTTTTAAAAATTATAATTAGAAATAAACATTAAGAAACTTAATAACTCCGAGCAGGTTATATAAATTAACCTTTTCTATAGGACTAAAAAACTAAGTTCAGATAATTAAAAACTAAAGTGTACTCTAAAAGCAATAAATTCAATAAATAAAGAAACTAAATAGCATTACATTCACTTAAATTAGCTTGTACACTTCTGTGGACCAGGTCATCACAAACATTCGGATCTTCGGGTATTGACCATGTCAATATTCAGTGTTTTTCATAATGTATGAAAACTGATCTACTTTTAGGTGGGGGGGAGGGGGTTATCTTGTGGAGGCGTTTTCAGTTCCACAAGATAGCCCTCTGAACGAGTGTGAAATAACACAGATAAGTTTTGGGTGGATAAATCAAACATTTACAATGAAAATAAAAATCATTTTCTCCAAAACAACGAAGAATGTATATAGTGAATTGAGTTATTTAACGCAAACATATAATTATAAGAAAAAAGTTATGAGGATAATTTTTTATATCTAATAGTTAGGATTGAGGATGATTTGAAGGAATATTTAAACAATGTGTATACTTTTGGAATTATTTAAGATTTATTATTTTTTTGTAAAGTTTATAGAGATGGATGTGATAAGGTTGATTTGAGAAATGAAATGGACAATATTGATAATGAGTTTATCTACCTAATCGGGATGGCAAACAGATTTATTACTGTATATGAGCATTAGTGTGCAATGAAATGATTTTTTTTTTTTATTCTTATTCCGGAATACATGTCCCTTAGGAATAATTTTGAATTTACAGGATAATGAAAACAATTTAATATATAAAATTAAATACTACAGCTTGTACATAAACTACGAGTTGGGTAAAACTTGCAGGGATAAAAAGTGGTGGAAGAGTGGTGGGATTTAAAGGTTTCTAGGTTGGTAGAATGGCGGACAGACAGAGGTAAGGAATTCCATAGGTAGTGAGTTGGCATGGGTGACAAATGATTTTTCGAATAATGTAGTACGGTGGGAAGTAATATAAAGATCGGAAGGACGAGATTGGGCAAAACAACATTATTAATGTGGCAATAATTAATTTGTTTATTATTGTCAGTCCAAGTAAAAGCAGTGGATTGTTCTGTGCCAAGAAGTCGGTGTGCTGTAAAAAACAAAACAACAAAAATAACAGATTTTCATAAAAATTCATATTTAGAGCATAGAAAAACTACAGATAGACAGTTCATTAAACCTAACCAAAAAACTTCCAGAACAGAGAAGAAGCAGTATCCGATAGCCATTCACTCCTATTTCTTGTCCTTAAGACTATCCAAGTTTACTATCTACTTCAGGAAAGAAAGAAAAAAAAAAAAAAGAAAAAAAAAAAGAACAACTAAGAGACTCAAATTCACAAAAAAAAAAAAAAAAAAAAAAAAAAAAAATTACAAAAAAGATTTTGAGCCTTATTAGTCTTAATGGAATTCTCAACAGAAAATGTGGCCAATCAAACATTACAAATTTCCCCTTTTATATTTTTACTCAGATGAAAGAGAGAAAACTTTATTATAAACAAATAAAATGGGCTGCTCATTTACATTGGGCTGCTAGATACACAGCGTGCTGATCATCCATTCGGAAATAGGGTTAATTTATAGGCTGAGGATATATAAATTAATAAACTGAATGACAATTAGTTTCCAAAAGTAAAAAATGCATCAACCAAATTTTCTAGGATTAAGGGTATTAGATATTTAACATTTTTCTGTTATTTAGGTTGTTGATTATAGTCATATAAGAAAGCATTGAAAAGAAAACCCTTTTAGAAGAAATATTTGGTGATTTACTTGGATTAAGGAGTATAAATTCCAGGTTCTGAGTGTAACAAGACTTCTCAGCCGATAATGGGGCCCAAATTCATTATGATCTGTAGCATTATCAGAGAACAAAAAAGTCCGACTCGCAGGAACTGCATATCTTAGCGCGGGTCCGTTCTTATCTCTAGACTCATTTAAAATGATTAAAATAGAAGCTGTTATTATTTTGGGTCCACATTTCTAGAAAGCATGAAGATTAGATAGTTAGCCGTCGAGGTGATAAGTAAAGATGGAATGGTTGGGATTCGGCTAAAGAAACTTCAATACGATTTTTGTTAAAAAATCTATATTTAGGACGTTTCAGCTACTCATTGGTAGCCTTCGTCAGCAATGAAAGTGCCGGGAGGAGGACCAAAGTTGACAGTTCCATCTTTACTTTCAAGAAAGGTCTTATTTACGATCTTACCTGGATGGTTCCCCGCCCTAGGAAGGACCCTGCTAGGCAGTTGAAAAGCTATATCTTGGAAATCCATATCTCTAAGATTAAATTATTTTTCTTATTTTTCTTAACCTGATTTATTATCAAATAGATTATCCAACTATAAGCAGTTAAAAAATAACAAGGAATAAAAACAGACAAAAAGAACAGTTCGAATGAGCGAAATCAATTACTTTAAAGTTTTAAGCACTTATTTCTCCGATTGACATCGTCTAATCAAAACTTTCATCACAACCTTTTTTGTAGAGCATTTAGTAAGCTTTCTAATGGTATTCTTGCGTTTACCAAGATTCTCAACCTTTTTCGAGATATTAAGGAAAGTATACGAAGTTACCAAAACCTTTTATGTCTCTTAATAAAATATTTTATTCTAACCCTTCCTTAACTCCAAACGTAACACAAATTTCAACATATTAGTTTTAATGAAAGTAGAACATGCAGAAAATGTTTCAACTGAATCCCATGATTCTAAGTACCCAAACCAAAAACGGTATTCAAAAACTATTTTTCCAATTTTCTCGAAAACGGTTAAAGCTATCGCCTTGAAAATGGTTTCATTCGTTTCCCTAGCTCAAGAAGCCTATAAAACGAGTGCTTACAAGCTTATGAACTCAAAAACGTAAGCGTTACGATTTTTTTTGCGCGAATTTCACCCCAAACGCCATCTTCCAGTGGACGGATTTTGCTGGTTAATGAACTTGGCCTTTCAAATTGGACGACGGATTTTTGTACCAAATTTCATCAAAATCGGACCATTCTTCTTCTACCTAGAGAGCGAACAGACAAATATATATATATACAAATTTGAACCACCATCATTTTCGGTCTCTAGGGGTTCTGAAACGCAAACTTTTCTAGTCGGAACTTCTGGATTGCGTCATGAGATCAACCTTATAAGCCTCCTATAAGCTCCTCGCTTAGCCTTATAAGCTCCTCCCTATGGAGGAGGGAGGAACCGCGCTAAAAGGGATGAACAATATTTAATCCCTAATCACTCTACTACACAATTGTTTTTGAAACCTGAAGCAATCTATGAACACAATGTAAACTAGAGACACTTGTGTGTAGAATAAACGGAGAAAAAAAAAATCAGTATTTAGACAAACATGATCACTATGTACCTCTGGTAGCATTGGATTGCTGCACAGGGTCGTGTTACTTGGACTCCAAAAGTTGTGAGCTACTTTGGCATTTGCTTTGATAGTGGGCTGACTTGAAAAACTTTAATTGGCCTCCACAAGAGCAAGAATTATTTTTTTCACCCATCTACCATTTTTTTATAATTATTTTCTGCATTGATTCAAATGAACATATTATATGATTGCCATGTTGGTTCCTCAAAAAACTTGTATTAGGATTTTCACTTTGATTGTGAGACAACATCTTGATTGGAATTGTTGGTCAATGTATAAATGTTTCACAGAATTCCTCCAACATTCTGCTTTTGGTTGTCAATTAGGTATCAGACAATGTTTTCTGACTTCTAATAAATTTTATCACCATAGGAAAGATGAAAATAAAAAAAATATGCCCAATAAGATTAAAAATTTGAAAAAAAAAAAAAAATCATACAAGAGAAATGAAGAGAAAAAAAAAAATGAATAAAAGCATTCTTAAATATTATTTTAACAGAAAAGGATAGTTTACAAGAAAAGAACATTTTTGTAAACATTTTATTTATTCAACCACAGTACAACATCATTTTTGTTTTAAAAACAAACAAAAAAAAAAAAAAATAGCGAAATTTTATGTATTTTTAATTTTTTTTAATAGAACATTTTGAAGTATAGACACATATAACAACATAGAGCTAGTTTAATATCATATCATATAATACACAAAGAGAGAAATAGTTTAAAATAGAGAATTTTATTCAGGATATGTTTTGAAGATATGTATTTATTATTTGATATGGATTTATCACAACTACAATATATATATTAAAAATACCGATAAACCTTATATTTAATCAATAACAACGACAAAGTTTACAATTAATGGGTTTCGTCATGGTCCTCAACCCTCCCGATAAACATTCTCTAGATAACGGCGCTGACACTTAGAAAAATATTGATGTTAGAAGTTCTGAATGTTTATGGGGAGATGGTTTAGTGTTTTACTGACCATGAAACGATTGATATGTATTGTGAATGGTTTTTGGTTCGCCTGAACTCGGCAACTTACCACCTAAATATATTTAGTATATAAGTTACCATATAGTTTATGAGTAATATGGTATACAACTTTAATGAAAAATTACAACCACATTGCCACATATGAATATATATATTTATTTATATATATAAAGCATAAAGAATGAAGGGAAACATTTGTGGTCTATAGATTACTTGTGATTTTGGCTAGAATACTGATTTTAAAATCGTTAGTTATAATAGTTTTAAAATTTTAAATGATCTCAAATTTTGATATCTTTCCAGATCAAAGAGAAACATATCTTTTTTGTATGCACTGTAGAAATTCATTTTATATAACCAGCCAAAATTTGAAAAAAATCAATGGAAATAGACTATGAAGGGAGGATCTAAAGAATCACTAATACTACATGTTTCCTTATCATTAAGTGAAACAAGTGCAACATCAATTTTAGAATAAAAGTACACTTTATCTTATATACAATAGGTAACTGCCTACAATACAAATAATATAAAAGAAAGAAGAAATATTAATTAATAATTACAAAATAAAACTACTCTAATATAAAAGCTACAAGTCAGGCAGAAGTACCTCAAACATACCACATTATTTTGAGGCATCAACTTGATATGTTCTTTAAGCTTAAAATAACTTCACAGACATTGATATGCATTAATTTTTTTCCTGAGTGATTAATCATTTTAAAATTTTTCCTCAGAATTCATTAATAAGTTTTTTTTTTAAAATTTATTTCACCTCTTCATTTTTTTTTCATCTAAAAACTTCTATGATTTCAATTCTATATGCTTTACGAAGTTATTTAGTTTCTACAAATTGCTATGCTCTAGGGGCAATTCAAAAAATAAGTCTTTGATATTTTTACAAAACATATTTCTTAAGTATATTTATAAATTAAATATTATTTCAATCATATTTTCATCAGTAATTACAAATTACTTACTTTTTTAAACTAAATTGGTTTCATTTTTAGAAATTGGCATTTGCTAGCACAGATATGATTTAAAAATAAATTACTATGAGTATGTTTAATTTTCATAGACTGCTTCCAATACAACAATTTCAGCAACTTAACTTCTCTGAATTTACAGTATTTTAAACTGTGTTTTATTTTTTATCGGAACAGAGCTTTTTATGAAGGAAAGCTGTATTTTTTCCTTTTAAATTTATAATTTTTTATATAATACTCTTGAGAAATAATCAAAAATTAATTTGTTTTTGATTATATACTGAAATACAAAATAGCTTATTTACATAATGAATAAATACGCTTACGATTTCCCAATGTTATAAATTATTTCTTTTTAATTAAATTTCAGATTTTCAAGATTTTTGAAAAATTTTGATGTGCTATCTTAAAAAAGTAGTAATCATGGGTGTCTTCTAAGGCAGTTCAGATGCATTCGTTTGACCAATTAATAAACTAGCTGTAATTATTGAAAATCCTTAACATGATCAATTGTTCCTTTCTCAAATCAAAATCTTTGTGATATGTTACAAATAATTTGTTAGTACTTTTATTATTCTTATTCAATGTTGAATATATGTTACTCAATGTGGAATATTTACAATCTAGATTGTAATTAAAAAAGAAATGAACATTTTCATGTGCATTAAATATCTTATGTTTTTACAAAAACAAATCCTCAGGAAAAATGTCTTAAAGCCACTCAATGTTTTTTATCAAAATTATTTGAGTTATCAAAATGTTTTTAGAGTGTCTAGATGTTTCTAAAAATAAATTGTTTCATATAAATTAAATTTGATTCTTAAAATACAGTTTTTCTTAATCACACATCAAAATTACTTACAGAACCTAAATTATAGAAATGAACACTCTTTTTTTAAAAAAAAAAATAAAAAAAATCATATCCCAGAAATCATTTAGCTCCATAATCCATTCTTTGCTCTTAATAAACCATTCTTAATAATGTTATAAACATCCTACTTCCAGATATGCATAATATTTGTTCCTTCGTATTAGTGCTGAACTTATTGATATTACTCTATTTTTTTTTTTGGTTAATTTGAGGAAAAAGGAACTTATGTCTACCACACCGATATTGCCTACTACGATGTACGATGAAGAAACAAGTATTATTTAACAGTCTTTCTCAATTTAAACATTATCAAAAGTCTAGATAAACAGACATAATCTATTGTTAATGTCTAGAATATCGGAGCTACAATCAGACAGACCAAAGAACTGATCGGGATTAAAGCATTTGAAGAAGAACTTCCAGAACCTGTACGCTCCATGTTTTTCCCTACGCAGTTCATTCTTTCGAGAGGCATAGCTTGAACGGAGTATTCCCTATGCTCCTTCGGCATTGTACATATCGTTCTCTTTTTTTGCATCATCTCATCATCCTTGTCTCGGAGGTTCTTCAGCCAAGCTGCATACCATCTTAGCTCGCAGTCGCATTCTAATGGATTATCTGGAATCAAATAAATTTCATGGATTTTTAGGAATTTATATATTATTACTAGTCACTAAAATTTGGTCTTTTGGTTGAACTATGATGTTCTTAAATGAGTTGACAAAAAATTACAAGGTGTGTTAATGGTCATTTAGCCATCAATGTTGAATATATGTTACTCAATGTGGAATATTTACAATCTAGATTGTAATTAAAAAAGAAATGAACATTTTCATGTGCATTAAATATCTTATGTTTTTACAAAAACAAATCCTCAGGAAAAATGTCTTAAAGCCACTCAATGTTTTTTATCAAAATTATTTGAGTATCAAAATGTTTTTAGAGTGTCTGGATGTTTCTGAAAATAAATTGTTTCATATAAATTAAATTTGATTCTTAAAATACAGTTTTTCTTAATCACACATCAAAATTACTTACAGAACCTAAATTATAGAAATGAACACTCTTTTTTTAAAAAAAAAATAAAAAAAATCATATCCCAGAAATCATTTAGCTCCATAATCCATTCTTTGCTCTTAATAAACCATTCTTAATAATGTTATAAACATCCTACTTCCAGATATGCATAATATTTGTTCCTTTGTATTAGTGCTGAACTTATTGATATTACTCTATTTTTTTTTTGTTGGTTAATTTGAGGAAAAAGGAACTTATGTCTACCACACCGATATTGCCTACTACGATGTACGACACCAGAAGAAAAATAAACAAACTTATTAACATATCAAAAATACGTTACTTTATTTTCTTCAGGTGTGATAATGGCTAAACGGCTGGAACAATAAATGAAAGTGAAATGAACAAATAAAGAAGTTTTTGGTCTGAGGTCAAGATCAACATCAAGGTGAAGTTTGACCTCAGATTTTTCTTTGTGAGAAAAAAATATATCATTCGATGAGTAAAATCTTTCTCATGTTTGAACCTTTGTGGCTGTTGGTGATAGGTAATCCCCAAAAAAACATAAATGTGAAATAGAGGCCAAGTTCCTGCCCCCACAAAGAAACACTCCCTTCCTCAAAAATATCCCCTCCTAAACCCCCCCCCCCCAAAAACGTCTTACCATCCTACACTCCAAAAAAGTAGTATGAGTTGGTGTATTAATTCAACCAAAAATATTTGCCAATACAAGAGATGATACAAGAAAGAAATGTCCAAGTTCATTACTTGGAAGACCTCATAGTTACTTACTAAGAACAGTAAAGACACTTCAACTGACCTTTAAAAACAACAATAAAAATACTTATATCCAGTTACTAAAATATCACTTTCCTCAACCAGGTATATTCTTAAACTTGGCAATGTTTAGTTTTTCTCTAAAGATAATTTCGGCACAAAAAAAACATTGCCAAGTTTAAGAATATACCTGGTTGAGGAAAGAGATATTTTAGTAACTGGATATAAGTATTTTTATTGTTGTTTTTAAAGGTCAGTTGAAGTGTCTTTACTGTTCTTAGTAAGTAACTATGAGGTCTTCCAAGAAATGAACTTGGACATTTCTTTCTTGTATCATCTCTTGTATTGGCAAATATTTTTGGTTGAATTAATACACCAACTCATACTACTTTTTTGGAGTGTAGGATGGTAAGACGTTTTTGGGGGGGGGGTTTAGGAGGGGATATTTTTGAGGAAGGGAGTGTTTCTTTGTGGGCAGGAACTTGGCCTCTATTTCACATTTATGTTTTTTTGGGGATCTCATTACTTTTTTCTAAGAATTAAATAGAATTTAGTTGCCGCATACCTACTGGATATTGTACTTCATATAAAGCCAGGGTCTTTGGATTCTGCATAAGGTTCTCCTTACTGCTTGATATTTGATACCAATAATCAACCTACATACATCTAATCACTAGACTAGAAAAGTTAGAAGCTCTTCCAGAAGACAGTACTCTAGAGGACAAATTGATTGCTCTCTTAACTAAACTATTACACTGTAAAACACAGGGACCTTATCCCGAGGATAAAGATCACAATAGGGAAAGTGCAGAAGGCCTTCAAGATAAATATGGGAACAAAGACGATACATTTTGGGTTTGTGATCCTAAACTTTGTAATTTAGATGGCTCGACTTTGAAAAACTTAGTATCTGCTTTGAAGTATATTATGCAGTGAACCCCTACGACTTTATTTACAACATTTAAGAAAGAAGTCACAACTGTTTTTGTTAAGAAGCGTCGAAATGTTTTTTAAAACATCAAATATAGGTTCTCCTTACTAAGACGATTCATTTGATACCCCACATGATGGGTTTCAGAAGGAATGATTGCATTTCGATGGAACAAAAGTAGAAAACGTCATAGGTAATATGACACTCCCGTATCATGACCTACCTGCGTGCCAAGTTTGGTCAAAATAGGCCAAACGGTGTGAATTTGTATAAGGAACAAACATACAGACAGACAGCTGAAAGACCTTTTCTACCTAGCCTAGTGCCTTCCCCGGACCAAGGCCTACCTGTGTACCAAGTTTGCTCAAAATCGGTTAAATGGTGTGAATTTGTGTAAGGAACAAACATGCAGAAAGACAGCTGATAGACGATTTTGACTAGCCTATGACACTACCCGGATAAAGACCGACATGTGTGTCAAATTTTGTCAAATTCCGTCAAACGGTGTGTATTTGTATAAGGAACAAACAGACAGACAGACAGCTGATAGACAATTTAACCTAGCCTATGATTCTCCCCGTATCAAGACCCATTTGTGTCCCAAGTTTGGTCAAAATCGGTCAAACGGTACGGATTTGTAAGAGGAACAAACATACAGACAGACAGCTGGTATAAGATTTTTACCGAGTTGATATGCGCCTAATTGTTTCTTAAAACATCAAAAATAGGTTCTTCATACCGAGACAATTCATTTGATACCCCACATCATGGGTTTCGGACGGAATGATGGGTTTCCGAAGGAAGTACAAAACTGGAACGCCCCCGCCACGGAAGCGGAGTAAAACACAACTTTTCGCGATTTTTCGATTTTTTCCTTTAATAACGTCTTCATATCTATCTTCATGCAAAATTTCAAGTCTCTAGCATCATGGGAAGTGCCTAATAATTTTGATGAGTCAGTGAGTGAGTGAGTGAGTGAGTGAGTGAGTGAGTCCTATAAATCCCGATTTTCGATCGCTTATATCTCAGAAACTATTCGATGTAGAATTATGAAAATTTCCAGTTTTACTCACATCTAGTAGTATAATACCTGTGTAAAATTTCATAACTTTATCTTTACCTGGTAGAAAGTAATGAGAGGGTAAAAATCGGCTCTAAGACCGCCTGTAATATACACACAGTATGCTTAGGCCGGAACTTGGCCTGGCGCACTACCGTGCGCCTAGATCTTAAGGTATTTATAGTTTTTTTAATCTTTTTGTTGGTGTCCTGTTTCAAGGTGACCCACACCTTACTGTAGTGGTGAAGCTAAAGTCTTTAAGTACTTGGCTTTTAGAATTCTGTGCAAATGGTGTATGTAGAAAAGAAAAAAAAAAAAAAAAAAAAAAAAAAAAAATAGTTAAGAAGACAGTGTAAGCTGAATGTGATTATTCAAAAGCCTAATAAATTTTCTTAGAAAAAGGATCAGCAGTCAATTTTGAAAGAAAACTGAAATACTCAACCAGAAGTTTTGGTTTTGACAAATTGAAAGTGTTTATCGCTAATGGATTTTGGAATCGTATATCAATAAAATGAGTTTGACTGTAAAATTGGTCATCAAAAATGTTGTCAATTGTGTTGAAATGAAGTTGTCCCCACCCGAAATTATGTTTTGGTGAGAACATTTCTAGTAAACTTTTTTTTTATAAAACCGAAAAATGTTTTCAACATTTACACTTCTTTAATAGGTGTCCAGAGGACCTCAAAAGTCATCATTTTACACTAAAATATTTAAAATTGTCGGTACTTACGTATTAGTTGCGCCGATCTCGAGAAGTGGCTCCCGTTAAGGCTCCCAGTCAGGGATCCGGATTAGGCAATATGGCGACCATTTATTAATATTATCAACAAGTTGAATTGACTAGAGTTTCGATATAACCTTGAGCGAGCGGAAAAGCATAGCAATTATGCCATTAACAGAAGTGATACTCGTTTCCAAGGTTATATAACATTAGCAATTATATTAATTGCATAATTGCTATGCCTTTCTGCTCGCTACGCTCGCTGAAGGTTATATCGAAACTCTTGTTAAGCCATCTCGTTGGTAATATAAATCACTGGGTTTTCGGTGGAAAATGGGCCAATATGCAATTTAACATTGTTTGAAAAGAGTACTTTTTCAGGTAAATGTGAAGACTAGGGTCCTAGGCACCGATTATTTTGAAATTTTGCACGATATCGTATTTTGATGCAATAAACACGAATCCATTAAAAAAAAAAAAAAAAAAAAAAAAAAAAAACTCGCTCTCAACTACGAAAGAAGTTATGAAGCACCAAAGTTCACTGTTATGAAGGTTATAAGATTTGGCGTATTAATAAACATGCATATTAAGAAGAATGTCTAGGACGACTTTTGGGCAGACGTGCTATGCGTTTTCGCTTGCTACGCTCGCTCAAGAAGATATCAAAACTCTAGTCAATCCAACTTGCTGTTATGGATACAATTCCGATTTAATGGAGGTTATAAATAGGTTATCAACATTTAAAATGAGAGTTCTTTATTTCCCAATGTTACATGTCTGCGCACGCGAATGTTTGTTTACAAGCACGCTGTTTTCACCAACTTTAACCTCAACTTTTTAACGGATTCGTGTTTAGTGCATCAAAATACGATATGGTGCAAAATTTCAAAATAATCGGTGCCTAGAACCCTCGTCTTCACATTTACCCTTTTTCAGTCGTTGGTAAATCCCAAACACTCATTTTCCTAGCCGAAAGAACAGCACAAAGGACACAAATAACACTACAACACTAAGAAGTGAAACAAGCAACAATAAATGTTATTTGTAAAACACAAACCTAACAGTAAGTGAACACAAAACGATGACTGGAACGGAAGAAAGAACAACCAATGAAATTGCCCATATGAATGAACCAATAGAAATGCTTCATTTGAGTTCTCATTTTATGACCCGGATCCCTGAACGAGACCCACTTCTCGAGATCGGTGCAATTCGTAGGTGAGTACCAAATTTTCCCTATCCCCAGATGCTCCCAGCCTCCCCCAAAACTTATTTATTTAAATTTTAAGTCTATTTTAACTAACACAGAATTTTAGGATGGGTCATGTATAGGTCACCACCCTTTTCTAGTAGGATAGGGCTAATGGCTTTTCTTTGAAAAAAAGAAACCAACCCTAGTGGGAATCGAACCCATGGCTTTTGGCACTGAGTATTAAGTGTTCACAACTAACCACTCATGGCCACCGGACCTCCAGTTAATTTTCCCTCCCAAAATATAACCTATATACGCTCCTGATATATTATATATAATATAAAATATAAATATAATATATTATATATATAATATAAAATTTATAGATATATATTATATATCTATAAATTTTAATAGGGACCATTTTCGGATTTTTCAGCGTTCGAATTCATAGCTTTACAAAGGAAAAAATCTAAAATCGTCAAGTGCATGGAGGCAGGCAAAGGACTCGCAGGAGTTAGTATTAATAACCCTCACATGCTCTCAACTCCCCTCCCCCCGAAATTATCCCAGCCCCCTCCGTAATTATTTTTTATATACGCCCTTGGTACATAATTTAAGAAAAACATTAATTCATTAATAATTAGTGGAAAAAAAGAGAAAAAAAAAAATATTAAATGTACAGGCAAAACGCCTACAAGCGGCATAAAAAATCTGGAAACGTATTTTAATTGGCAGAAAGTTAAATTTCATTAATGACCTACATATTTTTGTTCAATAATCCTTTATTTCGCTCTCCATGTTTCGCGTCTCCTCGACGCCTCTTTAGCAACACTCAAATTACTAATCGCAGCCACAACCACAGAGAACCTTCCAAAGGCAGGACCACGACTAGACAGACAAGATCAATCATAGTAGATCTGCTCTTAAAATCGATTCTTTTAGGATAAATGCCGATTAAGGACAATCGACCAGCCGCATTAAGGACAAACTAAAAGAAAATAATGTTGAGACTGTGATATGTATCAACGGCGCTAATGGCCTAGATGTCGGTACGCCGTACAATAAAAGTTCTCCTGAAATATGTAGAGCTGAATAAAGGGCTGTTACACAGTAAGTTTTACTTAATGAAATTTCACATTCTGCAACATAAAATTGTGAAACGTAGAGTCACCATTATATAATAAAAATCTTGCAATTATAGCCTTGAAGTTGTTTGAACCAAAAACCTAAATCAACCAACTAACCATTTATACGAGTGGGTTTCTGCTACCATGCACATGAGTTATTGCAGGCGGAGAGTGTACTATGAGCGAGGGATAATCGGCCCCTGAGTGTAAGGTTATAAATGATGATGGTGAGACTGTGCTTGATGAAGGAGGCAGTGGAACATAGAGTGAGGAATGGCCGTTCATCGGAGACAGACCGGTCAAATTAATCTCTCCTACACTTCCCAGGAGACGTGGAAAACCATGACCTCACTTACCGACAATGTCCATGACTCTGAGGGTGTCCACTATTGGCTCCATGATTTCCTCTGGGATGTGAACCAGCTTGTTGTTTTGTAGGTTTAGGGTCTCCAAGGAGTTGAGGTTCTCGAAGCCTGATGATGGAAGAGTCTTGATACTGAAACAGAAAATATATCACTTTTCGCTTTCTAAAAAAAAAAGAAAATAAAAAATACAATATATAAATAGAGAGTAAAGTAATAAATAGAACAGCTTGGAGTAGTCCAAACGTAGCTAAAATAAATGTTACGCAATGGGGAAGTCATGGGCGTATATAAGGCGGGGCTGAGGGGGCTGCAGCCCCCCCCAATTTTGATTTAACCGTTAAAAATGTCATAAATCCCTTAAAAATAAATGAAATAAGATTTAGTTCATAAAACATATTCTATTTTGGGTGTAATAGCGTTTAAGTTGGCTAAAACTCTTCCAAGATCTAAATTGTTAGTATTCCATACACCGGAAATGGTCTCAGCCCCCCCCCCGAAATTTTCCCAGCCCCCTCCGAAATTATTTTCTATATACGCCCATGGCGGAAGTGCCGACAAGAAAATTTCTCGTTTCAGCCCCCATAGACTACGAAAATATAGGTGGAACAAATGTTTTTGTAACTCATTTTTTTTGGTGGGTACTAAGAATCGTGGGATTCAATTGAAATTCATCTAAACTAAGATGTTTAAATTTTGGATACATTTGAAGTTAAGGAAATATTCGAAAAAAAAAATTTTATTTTATTTATTTGTGGACATGAAAAGTTTTCGGATCTGTATATATTTTCGTAAGTATCTCGAAAACGGTTAGGAATTAGTATTTTAGCAAAAGAGGGCAAGAAAATGAGAAACTTATTGGCAAGAGTGGTTTCCTAGAGCGAACGTTTCCGCTTAGGATACTGTCAGTTTCCTGTTTTGGTGCCTTAAACTTCCTTCTCTCCAAGATTTAATTTATATTTTTAACGAAAGAGCAAACGATACCAATAACTTCTTCTACTCCTTTACTAATAGCACTAGGGATAAGGACGGAGCCGCGCTACGATGACGCAGTTCCCGCGAGTCGGACTTTTGTTTTAATTATAACAATATCTTCTCTTATTTAATTATTCTAGTCATGTGAATTATTTTGAACACAAAAAAAAATAGTAGCATATATATATATATATATATATATATATATATATATATATATATATATATATATACAAACAAAATGCCTATTTCTTTCATATATATTTCAATATTTTAAATAAAAAAGTGTTCTAAATAGTTCACGTTTTTTTTGTTTGGAACCAATAAGCGTTTTTGTGTTTTTAATGAAACATATCTTGCAATTAATCCAATTATCTTCGTGCTCTGTGGAAGTGTGAGCTGGATAATCCAGGACAGGCAATAGTGCAGAATCACGGCAATTGAAATCTCAAGAGAATAGCGGGCAAAACAATAAGGCTAGAGGGGGTCCAATGGCTAGAGGCTCCTCCTCGCCATAAGGGGTTGGGTTGGTAGTTTAAGGGCAGAAAACTGCGTGGTCATCTCTGCCCTAAGATTATAGCTAAATTGTGCGAGTTTAATGTTAGGATGGAGAGTGTTTTCAGTATTGTCTGTTTGAGACAGAGTTGTGTTTTTAAAGTTGCTGGGTATTTATTTGTTAATAAATAGTAAACAGTATAAAGTATAATGAGTTAAATGCACTTTTAATGACGCTAACATCCGGTTTGAAGCACGCCCCGGGAGCCGGGGCGAGGGCACCGTGGGAAGTTTCACCCCGGTAGCCGGGGCGTGGGCACCAACTCTAGTCTCACACAGTTACCTGAAATGGTTCGTATCATTGTCTTTGTTGGGCAATCCATTGAAGAAATACCAATAAAGTGAGTTTTACTTATGCCCAAGTTAATATAATATGATTCTTTTTATATAAATAAATACACCATAAAGGTGTAATTTATTTTGCATTATTACTTTATTTTATTTATTTTCAATTTTCCTAACTTATAAGTAAAACCTATAACTATTATTTATTATCTACCTTATGTTATTAATATTTTATTAACTATCATATTATTCTAACAATTATTTATTCCTATACTAATATTAACAATAATTACTTATAATTATGAAATTCCCTAAAGCAGGGTACTAAACCAAGTCCTGGTTGATTTGGGCAGTATGTACAGTAATGCAAAATGTTTTTCTAAATTTCTCTTTGTCCGAGCAGTTTTTGCATCTCCTCCTAATTGTTTCCCCTTTGTAACCTTTCGGACAAGGTCCCGGCAAATGAATAGATACTCCTGGAATTTCAGGCAGTCCGCCGACTAGTGCTTCTAATATCGCCAACCTGAAGTCATAGAATGTCATAGATTTGGCAGACCCTCTAAATGTGTTGTACAAAAATGTGAATTTAGCAGCATTACTTGAAAAATGTGCAATCTCAATTTTTTCGATTTCTAATTTAGGAATCGATTTTTAATTCATCATCAGATGAAAATTATGTCATGGATTTCCTCTACTGTGGAATCCGCCTCATTTCTGTTTTCCATGGTAAAAAATAAAGAAGTTTTAATTGCTCAAAAAATATAAAATTACTCCTGAACATTCAATAAAAAAAGTAAAATACTTTTTTCAGATCTTTTCCTTTTTAGTGTGATACCAGAAGAGAAAATCGTATCAGAATATTTTATAAGAATGTTTCTAAATTCGTTCCTCCATTTTTATAATTTAATAATACAAATGCTCATAATTTCATAACCTGAAGGAACAGGAGAGGAGATACTACATTCTGTTGCGCTACGTTTAGTCGGCCATAAAGTAGGATACACTTATGGGCCGACTCGTCAACGTAGTTTCACTTTGCGTAAATCGATTTTCATTAAACCGATAAATATATTATAAAGATGGAAAACACGACACTAAAAGGAATAATTATTTATTTAATTAAATCAGAATTAAAGCAATGGCATCTGTTATAACTGTTATGAAGAGAATTTTTGTTGCGTATATATTAAAAAAAATATTCCGTCACGCAGGAGCTGCATAACTAAGCACTTTCCTCAGAATTGGACAGTGTCGAGTGTATTCCTGAATAATTTGCTTAAAATAACCTATATAGATAAATAAAATATAAACATAAATAGTTCTACTCTTTTGCATTTTTTAAGATTATTAGAGTTATTAATTTTGTAATTAATTTCCTTCCAGAGTTGTGTGTATGCGTGGTACTACACTACGTAATAAATACACAAAGCTTCACATTTTGATCTATTGATCTTGATGAGTTTCGCCAACATACGTTTGGCGGAAGAATTCAATTCAAACATAGTACAAAGTAACACCCCCTCCCCTTCCAATAGACCGATTTATTTCATTTTCACAATACTTCTTTCTTATTAGATAGCCAGGAGGTATAAAGAGTTTCGTAACAATACAACAGAAATTACGACCGGTACAAGGAAATTAGTAATTTCAGTCCGGAGTAAACCTTCCCTTCAAGTCAACCGATTTAGTTTATTTTAATAACTAATTTGTCTCTCCAGTTGACCACAATGAATACCGAGTTTCGTTGAAATATAACAAAAATTATGGCTGGTATTGGTAAATAACTACTTTGGCACCGGAGTAAACCCCCCCCCCCCTCCGGATGGACCGATTTTGTTGGTTAACGAACTCGTTCAATCGTTTGATGGGGGGCGAGGGCATCTGGCGAAGGTATAGCTCGTCCCGGCTCCCGGGGCGTGGGCAGTGAAGGCGTTAGAATCTTGCTTTGGAAACAATTTTTATTGCATAGATATAAGAACCAGATTCAGATGTCCGTAAGAAAGAAAGAAAAACACACATAGAAAATGTATATATTCATTATATTATTTATTAATTCTATTTTTTTTTGTCATTACATTTGACATGTTTAGTCATTCATACTTATTTGTTTCTCTCTTTTTTCTTTTTTTTTGTTTTCCTTCTTCTTTTGGTTATTTTTTTCGTATATACATTTTTATTTATTTATTATATCTTATTTATTTTATTTTTTATTTTTTTGAATATATACTAGAGATTACGCTATATTTGATTACTAACGCTATATTTGATACTAACATTAACAATGCTTTCTTATACTATACTAATACCTCGCTGGAAGGCACCCGGGGAAAGGGAAAGAAAAAGAAGTAACAGTTGGAAGTAATTGATAATACACATTCTTGATATATAAGCGTTTTATTTAATCAACTCATTTCACTTGTTAAATACAATCGTTCCATGTATCGGACAATACAGATCTTATGGTACCGGAAGTACCTAACGTAATTCTTCCAATTCATCTTTTCGATATGGCATGCGAAAATCAAATCGATGCACGATGCGCAATGAGTTGTCAATAGGTAGGAGGTAAAGGAAACCATGTCACATATTTGTAATTGTTCAAGAGAGCCAAGTTTCCATAACTTTTGTCTATTAAAATTAGGTTTCGTTACTTATAGAACCAGTTTAATGAAAAATTTTCACATTTTATTTGCATTGATATGCATTTTGAAGTAATGATCATAGTCAAACAGAATCGACATGATGTCTTTTACCTCTAATGAAAACGGACACGTTGTATTTTTTACCGTCATACCTTCGTTTTTTATGGGGACAGAACATAGTAGCCATACCATTATATGGACCGAACAGTCCACGTTATGATCATCTTGTCAAGTCAATTTAATAAAAGAAATTGCCCGTCTTGGCCAGTTTTCTTTAAACGATCGACGCTATAAAGATCGGATTTATTATTAAATTTCTGGCATTAATAGATTCAGGCCTTTAGGGTAACGATTTACGGTTGATATATACTCTTAGATGACTTAAAGCAATCGGGTTTGTATGAACTCGGAGTAAGTTAAAACCGCCATAATTATATATATATATATATATATATATATATATATATATATATATATATATATATATATCAACTGGTTAAAATAGCGCTCAGAAAATCGTCACGATTGGTGGAGGTAAGGAATGCATTTTAAGTCATAACATCGTGTGAATCGTCATATAAATGGCACAATAATACAAATATATTTACTATTTTAACTATACCGATTTCTGAATGAGATTTCTGTAATGGTTATGGATTGTTTTTTTCCGTAAGGCTTATATATTTATTTGTGCTTGTAATCATTAAAAAAAAGTCCGTCACGCAGGAGCTGCATAACTAAGCACTTTCCTCAGAATTGGATAGTGTCGAGTGCATTTCTGAATAATTTGCTTAAAATAACCTATATAGATAAATAAAATAAAAAAAAACATAAATTGTTCTGCTATTTTGCTTTTATGAGCAGCTGTTTCAATTATTAATTTTGTAATTAATTCCCTTCCAGAGTTTTGTGGATGCGTGGTACTAGACTACGTAATAAATACACAGCTTAAGATATTCATCTATTGATCTTGATGAGTTTCGCGAACCTACATTTGGCGGGAGAATTCAATTCAAACATAGTACAAAGTAACATCCCCCCCTTCGAATAGACCGATTTAGTTCATTTTCACAATACTTCTTTCTTATTAGATAGGCAAAACGTATACAGAGTTTCGTAACAGTACAACAGAAATTACGACCGGTATAAGGAAATTAGTAATTTCTGTCTGGAGTAAACCTTCCCTTCAAGTCAACTGATTTAGTTTATTTTAATAACTAATTTGTCTCTCCAGTTGATCACAACGAATACCGAGTTTCGTTGAAATATAACAAAAATTATGGCTGGTATTGGTAAATAACTACTTTGGCACCGGAGTAAACCCCCCCCCCCCCTCCGGATGGACCGATTTCGTTGGTTAACGAACTCGTTCAATCGTTTGATGGGGGGCGAGGGCATCTGGCGAAGGTATAGCTCGTCCCGGCTCCCGGGGCGTGGGCAGTGAAGGCGTTAGAATCTTGCTTTGGAAACAATTTTTATTGCATAGATATAAGAACCAGATTCAGATGTCCGTAAGAAAGAAAGAAAAACACACATAGAAAATGTATATATTCATTATATTATTTATTAATTCTATTTTTTTTGTCATTACATTTGACATGTTTAGTCATTCATACTTATTTGTTTCTCTCTTTTTCTTTTTTTTTGTTTTCCTTCTTCTATTGGTTATTATTTTTTTCGTATATACATTTTTATTTATTTATTATATCTTATTTATTTTATGTTTTATTTTTTTGAATATATACTAGAGATTACGCTATATTTGATTACTAACTCTAGTCAACCAATTAAGTTTATTTTTACAACAAATTTTTCTCTTCAGTTGACCACAGCAAATAACGAGTTTCGTTGAAATATAACAACAATTATGGCTGGTGTTGACAAATAACTACTTTGGCTCCGGAGTAAACCCCCCCCCCCCCCCTCCGGATGGACAAATTTTGTTGGTTAACGAACTCGTTCAATCGATTGATGGGGGAATACTACATACCAAGTTTCGTGGCGAAACAACAAAAACTCTGGCCTGTATTGTGTTAAAGGACACATATATAACTATATATGCATAGGTATATATATATATATATATATATATATATATATATATATATATATACCTATATATATATATATATATATATATACCTATATATATATATATATACCTATATATATATATATATATATATATATATATATATATATACCTATATATGTATTTATTACGTATATATTCCTTTGGAGGAAAGTGCTAAAACGAGTACAATAAAGTCCTTCTGACAGGTGACAATGGCTTTGCTTGTCAATTCGTAATTGTAATTGCATGAATAAACAAGAATTATTTTAATGGCGTATGACCTTTTGTATCGCTCAAATCAACTATAAAAGTCGGAAGGTCAGTAATTAATTATACAGTGTTAATTCTCATAACAGATAAGCTGTACTTGTTTATTTCACTTGTGTACTAAAATAACAAATCGGGAGTTTATAACTATTCTTCGTAACATAATTAAAAATTAAAAGCTTAAGAGCACAAGCAGTAAAATCAAGACAAAACATTATTCGTTTCTCTAAAATTAATGGAGATAGTTAGTGGGCATCCGCATTTAATGCAACATCCTTGCTGGAGTAGGAAATGCCTTCAACTGGCCCTGAAATTAAAGAAAAACTCAACCTGTCGCAGGTGTGAGTCGAACCAACATCTCCCGCGTGAGAATCGAAGGCATTAGCCACTGGATCACGGGGTGGTCCTAAGGTTTTAATAATTTAATGAGTGTCATTTTTGGTGCCTAATATATAGGATACATGAACTTGTAAAAAAGGATTCAACGTTTCTACTTTGAGTAGAATCTATATTTTTGTGCGATTCCTCCCTCCGTAATTAGGGAGGGAACCGAATTTATGAGGTCGATCTCATGACGCAATCCGGAAGTGCCAGCTAGAAAATTTCATGTTTCAGAACCCACGACCAAGAAAAGAACAGTGGTTCAAATTTCTATTTTTATGTATCGCACTAGTATTTCTAAAGTGACACAACTAAAAAATCAATTCAATCAATAATTTTTCAGTTATAAATATGAAAGTCATGGTAAATATCTCTTCATCAACCAGCAAGACTGTATGTACCTAGCTACAGAGCTTGTACTCCAGAGGGCACTTGTGGCACTCTTCTTGTATTAATGCCTCCTACACAGGCCAGCGTGACACATATTCAGTTGAGTTTTATTTTGAGTTGTGTCACTTAAGAAATACTAGTTGCGATACGTCACTTCGAGGTCTCACAGGCATCAAAAGGGCCCAATGTTGGCGAATTCGTTCGTTAAACTTGAAGGGTTGAGTTCGTTAACGAGCTGATCTACCGGAACATGAATTTTGCGGTGAAATTCGCGCGAAAAAATCATTGCGTCTACGTCTTCCCGTTAATATGAAATATTTCCCACTTGTTTCAAATTCATCTAAACTATGATGTTTAAATTTTGGTTAACTTTGGAGTTAAGGAAGTATTAAAAAAAAAAAAAAAAAAATCTCGGGGACATTCGGGCGAAAAGAAAGAGCGTTTAGGGCTGAGATGCATGAATTTCAGAAAGCATCGAAGGCGAAACATTAATCGTTTCTATTCTAACCTTTTTTTTTTGGTGCAGCGAGGAATTTTTTGAACGAGCCTTGAGATGAGAAAATTATTCGCTGCCCGTGGGACTCGGACCCAACATCTCCCGCATATCAAATCTAATGCCCTAGCCACTAGATCAGGGGGAGACCCCTTTGAAAATAACAACAGAAATTAACGTGACCTAGAAGCACAGTCGCTAAGATGCACAGCTTCGGCATTTCTGACTTATATTATGTTGTGACGTTGAATAAATCCCTTAACCTCCACAAGATAAGGATACTACTTTTGAAGACTATCTGGAGTCATTTCAAACAATCTTAAGTGTTTTCTATCAGTGAGGTTTGTAAAAGGTAGTTTATACATCAGTGATTTTATTTTTGATAGAGCGGAGGTGAATTTACTACAAAAATACCTTCGCATTGACACGCGATATCGCGTGAATCCTTTAAAGTTTTTTTAGTGTCCTTTTATCAATGGTATACATGTAATTTATTTAAATTTATATCCTCTTCTTCTTATCTTTTTTTTCAGTTGTAGGTTTTGGAATTTTAGTTGACATAGCAAACATAAAAGAATTTTTGAAAAATATAAAATATCTCTAGAAAAATAAAAAGTATTCACTAGGAACCTCAAATGATTCCAGTTAGTTTTTCATGAGTGCCCTCTAATGATTTTTATATTCTAGTGTCGTCGTTCGGGGGATGGAATTGGGGTCCCAGATCGTTCCTAGGCTCTCCCAGCCTTTAATTAATTATTTATTTAATTAATTAATTTGTACCCGCAAAGGGGAAAATCAGGCGGCCGGAGCATAGTACTGACCACACTATCACCCTAGTGTAGTGGCCCCTTCTTGGCCGTATGGTCAAGAATCAGATACCTCTACAGTATTTCCCCCTCAGGGCTTGTGTGGCCAGTTACGAGACTCATATATATATATATATATATATATATATATATATATATATATATATATATATATATATATATATATATATATATATATATGCAGAGAGACAACTTCAGTCCAAGCTTTCTGAAGATTATTAGTTAACTTTTTCGTTGAGGAATGTTGTATATTTTCTGATTTTGTAGACTAAGAAAGTCTTGGTTTGGCCACAAATCTCAATTTTTTTACTTGATTTTTTCTACTCACTACTCAATTTTTGTACTTTTTCTTTTAGAGTTTTTGCCCTCCCGAATTGGAAGGAAAATACGCTTATGACATCTAATGGATCTAGGAATCAAGAAGGATTTTATTTGTTAACTGGCAAATAAGCTTCCCCAATACCATTCTACTATGCAGTTGTCCCTTGTCACATCGTGTAAACAGTCCAACAAGTGATTAGTGACAAGTTAGTCTCTCGACTGAAAGGAATCAAAGCATTTTTGATGCTAATGTGTCCAGTACTTGTCTCTTTTTACAAATCCAGCCAGATGAGGAAGATATGCACTCATATATTATAAATATATGTGAAGGGTACAGGGAAAAAAGGGGCTAAGTAAAAAAAAAAATCGAAATTGAGTTAAGCACAGCATCCGGTAGCTTGATAGGAGTACTATGTTAACGGCAAAGGTAAAAAACGAGGCTTGTCTCTTTAAATAAGCAAAAAAAAATTTACTTTGCAGGAAAAGAAAGGGCTAAATCTCAGCACTACAGGGAAAGAAAGGGGCAAGTCAGCTGTGATTGAAGTTGATGTTAGAAAAAAGGCTGTCTTAGCAGCTTATCTGCAAGCAGTTATTTTTTTTTCAGTTTTAATGCCGGCGCCGAAGACTAAATTTAAAGACTTCAGACATATTTCTAAATTTTGTGAAGAATATGCCAAACAAAATCTATCGTCATTGCCTCAGGAGGAAAACTGAATTCAAAAACTGTATCCAACATGTATATTGCTAATACCTTTTGAGTTGAATAATATATACAAGTAAACAAGTTTGTTTTTCTATACAAGCATTAAACAAGTATATAAATATAGTCCAGACTTGCCTCCTTTTAATCAGTTTTTTTGTGCACTTTTTACAAGATCTTATATTTATAGGATAAAACAACAAAACTTTAAATTGAAAAGCTCCACTTATATTCTTAATGAGTTAGTTTCATTGATAAAATCAATAAATGCTATCTAAGTAAGAAGCTTGATATAGTTTTGAGTCTTTAAATCTAAAAAAAGGCTCTCCTGAAAAATTTGTAAAAAGTGACTTAGCCCCTTCTTTCCCTGAGCCCTTTATGTAAGAACCACCTCCAACAAGAATAGATTCTAGCCCAAGCTCTCTGAAGCATTCTTAAAGCCATTAGAACATTTTATCGAAAATTCCTCTTGGGCAGCTACGCGGTAAACGAGTGTAAACAATTCTAACTTGTCCCCCACAATAAGCTCTCCTCTTAGGAGTGTTTTTCTATCTCTTTCCCCCCACTTCTTCGGCATCCATTTTAGTGTTTTTCCATCTTGTAAAAAAATACGTCCATTTGACTTATACAGGGTGGTCCCGAAGGAAATCGCCATACTTGAGGGGTGTGTACGCCAACTAAAGTGTAGTTGAATGCCACGAAGGGAAACTTTTTACTTGCATTATTTCCGTAGATATAGGCACTTCCATGTTTTTTTGTCTAAACGCAAGTTTTTGACTATTTTTGCGCTATTATTCGTTCACGCCATAAATAAAATTTAGTTCTGATGACATTTTGAAAATCTGCATTAAATTTCCTATAAGATCTCGTCTACCTTGTGCAAAACATTCTCAAAACAAATTCACAGCAGCCACCCAAAGAAATAACTTATCACGAATAAAGGTTTTTCATTTTTAATGTTCCACGCACCGCACGAACATTTTTTTGGTTAGGTAGATGGGACTCTCAAAAAAGTTGCGTTATTTCATTAACTTTCAAAAGGTACAACCACATTTTGGATACTTACCTAAATGACTGATTTGGTAGTAAGTGTTTAGGTCAATAAATGTAAAGCCGTACAGCGATGGGGTCACCGATTTGGACCATTTTATACGTTTATCTTAGTTATCTCTTGTGGGATTAAAATCAGCACGTCGGTTTATTTATCTTTTTTCACCAGAATTATGCCGTCCACTAAACGACCGTTTAAGAAGGGCTGATGATCAGCTTTTTGATGATGACCCTGCGTGAATGTCTGGGCGGGTATGATTGGCAATCAATTTTTGACACGCATTGTTCTTCTCTAATTTCAGTGTTGGCATATTCCTGAATACGCTGCAAGAATAAGTTATTCCTCGACTACACCTCGATCTCCCTTCTACTACTGAAGGAAGGGTCAACATCAAAAAGCTGAAGTACTTCATCAGCCCTTCTTACACGGTCGTTACGGCAGACGATTTCATTACGACAGCAAGTAGGAGTAATACCTGTATCTCTTATGCTTTGGTAGACGCTGGAAAAAGTTAGTTTATCCGGAGCACAACGATTAGGAAATCGACGATGATATTTGCGAACCGCCTCACGACTGTTACCTTGGGTGATACCATACACGAAAAGCATGTCAGCGTATTCGATATTACTGTAAGGAAACGGAATTGATTTACTTTGGTGAACGGCATAATACTAGTAAAAAAGGATAAATAAACCGACTTGCTGATTTTAATCCCACAAGAGATAACTAAGATAAACGTATAAAAGTCCGATTCGCAGGAACTGCGTCATCTTAGCGCGGTTACGTACATCTCGAAGAAATGGAATAGATTAGCATTACAAATCATAGGAAACTGACAGTAGCCAACATACACAGAAACGGATAATTCTTAATCTGTATAAGTCAATACAATTATGTACTGAAAACGTACTTACTCTTTGACTACTGCTAAGAAGGGTCTATTCTAAACAACCAAAAATTCGTTGTCATTTTAAGTATCTTGTTTTACTAGCAAATTTGTTTTACTGTTATAATCAACTGTAAATATGTGCATAATGGCGAATAAAATTTCATTCTGTCGTGGGTTACATCTTTCTATAAAATAAGAAATAACGATAACTTCAGTTGGAGGCTACGAGGAAGGTTATATAGATAGGAGAATTCAAAACAAACTACGTCGTCATGATTAGCCACAGCCATCTTGTTTACCACAGCCACTTCAAACTTATTATTACCAATACCTTTCACTGTTTCTTAGCTTATTTTACTACTATACTAATTTTACTGATAAGTACAATTTAAAACAAGAAACAACCATTTAAAAAGTAAGATAAACAAAGAGAAAAACCCTTTCGAAACAACAAAACACTTTTTAAGTTTTAAGCGCTTATATCTCTGATTGACGTTGCCCCATCCAATATTGCTTCAGAACCTTTTTTGTAGAGAATTTAGTAACCATTCGAATGGTCACGTTCCACTTAGCACTATTTCCCAACCGTTATCGAGATATTTACGAAAAATGTATGAAGATCCGAAAACTTTTCATGTCTATTAATAAACTAATTTTTTGCGCATACTTCCTTAACTCCAAATATAACCAAAATTTAAACATCTTAGTTGGGAGTAATTTAAAAGTTGTAGAAAATATTTCAATTGAATCCCGCGATTCTAAGTACTCATAAAAATATAATGACTTATAAAAACATTGATTCCACTTTTCTCAGAAACGGTTACAGATATCGCCGTATAAATGGTTTCATTCGTTTTCTTATGTTAAGAAACCTATAAACAAGTACCTGCAAGCATATAAACTCAAAAACGTAAGCGTTACGATTTTTTTTCGCCCCAAACACTATCTTCTAGTGGGCGGATTCTGCTGGTTAACGAACTTGACCTTTCAAATTAGACGACAGATTTTTGTACCAAATTTCGTTAAAATCGGACCATTTTTGAGCTTGCTAGAGAGCGAACAGACAAGCATATATATATATATATATATGTATATATATATATATATATATATATATATATATATATATATACTAATTTGGGCCACCTATGTTTTCTTGATCTATAGGGTCTGAAACGTGAAAGTTTCTAGTCGGCACTTCCGGATTGCGTCGTGAGATCAACCTCATAAGCGGGTTCTCCTTATGGAGATAAGGAGTAACCGCGCTAAAAACTTCTCAGGCGGCGTTACGTTTATTCACCTTTAATACTTATTACCAAATCAGTCCTGTAAGGATCCAAGATGTGGTTGTACCTTTTAAAAGTATTATGCCGTCCACCAAACCAATACAATGCCTTTTCCTGAGCTGAAGTACTTCATCAGCCCTTCTTAAACGGTCGTTTAGTGGACGGCATAATACTGGTAAAAAAGATAAATAAACCGACTTGCTGATTTCAATCCCACAAGAGATAACTAACAAGGGGAGTATACAGCGATGGGGTCACTGATTTGGAACTTTTTTTTCTGGTGATTCTACATCGAAAAATAGTCGACACGTATCCGAGCGTTCCGTCCAATGCGCCTTAGAAGACGAGAAATAAAATAAAATAGGTTGAAAGTGCTTTATTTTTTACATGGAATTAATAAATGACGTCGACATGATTCTTTCTCCAATTCATTCGTTTTACAGAGTAGTTTAAAGGAAAAATATAATCGTTAAACAATAATTTATATATCGTCAAATGAATTCAAAAATATGCTTACGTTTTCAAGTAAACTAGTATTATACATTTTTTTACACCAAAAATAATAGCAGATTTAAACTCAGCACCCCAAGAAATCCTAATGTGGTGAATATCATTGAAAACCAAAAATAATGATTTTTCCCAGTCTAGAAGAGACTAAAAATTTGTAAGCGAAAAAGTAACCAGACGTTTTGAAATTCAATATCTCCCCTTGAAATTATCAGATTTCTACGTCATTAAAATCTTTCAAAAGAAGAATGACTCCTTTTTCTAACCATATAAATGACTGTTGTATTATCTCTAAAAGTATTTGTAAAAAATGGTTCTCAAAGTAAAAATAAAATGTAAACGCTTTTGCTTATAATGACATTCCCAGAACTCGTAGAAACACCCCGATTGGAAGGAAATGTGTCTCATTAGGACCTTTATCGACCCTCCAAGTTTGGTTTGAATCGGGTAAATATTCTTTGAAATATGGCCAGAAAGTTGAATCATTAACAAAATTTTAAGGGTCCCCCTTACCAAAATTTAAAATACATTTTTTTTGTAATATTCCCAAAATTTGAATTTAGGGGTTTTTCAATGTTCTAAAAACGAATCTGACATCCGTTTTTAAATCAATTTTTTTTTAGAAGTCGATCGATAGTATAGGTTTGTACCTATTTCATGTCACTGTACTAATGTGACCTCATTTTATATTGAAGCAATAATCAAGCATCTTAAAAACAGTGAATTATGCACAAACATTTATTTTTTGAACAGCTAACGTTTGTGTACACTTATCTAATGCAATTAGCGAATGTGACGTTTCACATAATAAATTATTATACAATTATTCTCTTGTTTATACGAGTCACACATAAATATTTATTTTTGTTAGGGCACTTGTATTTTTAACTTTTGGTATTTTTGATTCAATAAAAAACTACATTTTATAGTTATAATGTAGTTTTTTATTGAATCAAAAAAGTCCGAAACCCCGATGATCAACCCCTTCAACGGTCGACTATGTCTTCTGTGAAGGCTTATAAATCAAGCCGAAACTTTGGCGTTAATAAACACATTTTAACTATAAAATGCAGTTTTGTATTGAATCAAAAAGACCGGAACCCTGATGATCTAAACCATCTATCTACATCTCAACGGTCGACTATATCTTCTCAATTCTATTTTTAACGAATAATTGGATGTATAAATAATATTGCATAATTGTATAATTCAAGAAGGTGAACAAAAATCGTCTTCCCACAAAATCTCCTTATTTTGGGCATGGATTTTCAACAACAGGAGCTGGCCTAATAATGACATTTTGTCAGAAAACTAGTTTTTTCACCTTCTTGAATCAGGCAACCCCACTGGCGGAAAAAACGTAAAAAAATGTATAATTATTTGTATAAGTGGATGGATATAATACAGCCACTTATATTATATTATAATAATTGCATTGAGGGAATCGCCTCCGCAGCGGATGGCCATAAATAAGTAAATCAAAATTTACAGGATGTCCCAGTCTTCAAGCGACAGACTTCGTATATCGTTGGGGAATCAAAAAACTAAGTCAAAAAGTCCTTTGGCGATTTTCTCATTTTCGCTTCGTTTTTGAGAAAAACGCCATAAAACGTGTTTTTTGGAGAAATTCTGATTTATTGCTTAAACGAAGCGTTGTACGAAAAACCACCTCAATACAAAAGTTGTGGCTTATTAAATTATCTTTATGATGAGACCAAGTTCAGCGTCATAGCTTGAATATTTTTAAGACAATCTTGTTTGAATAACCTATCAGATGGACATTTTGTTCCTTACTTGAGATTTAGACATTTTTTGATCCGACAAAGCGTCTGCGCGAGGAACGCAAAAACTGGAAATGATAATCTCGGTTCACTTTTTTCTTTCTTTTTTTTATTGTTTTTAATACATTTTTTTTATAATGGGTGGGGGAGGAGGAGTTTTGACCACCCATCAAGTTGAGGATGGTAGTAGAGGGTAGTAAATGATTTCATAACCAAGAGACAGAGTTCTCCGTCATCTCATCGGTAAGCTCTCCCTGGAGAATATTTACAGTACACACCCAATAATTACACTCATCTACACTAATATTCATTGACTACATAACCACAAAATTGGACTCGTGAGGCTACCTGGGCATGAAAACATTGACCAAAGCACATTAGTCGACAGTCACGCTAAATTAATGTCAATAAAACCAGAAGTAGACAATTACCGATTGACTTCACAAGACTTGTTTATGACTGCACACACGCATTCTATGGACGACTGGCAACAGAAATGGACAAGTACAATTAGTAGATAATTAGTAGATAGTTGTAGAAGTACAATTAGAAGATAGTTGTGGATGTGTGTGCCAGTCTTTGTGGGTGTGTGTGTGCGTTTACAATACATTTTTTTAGTATTTTTAACCTTTTTTAATCTTTATCTTTTTTTTATCTTTACGTTATCTTCTCTATTTAAAATTACTTAATAAATATATATCAATTTGGTTATGTTGATCCAGAAGTACATTCTTTGGTATATTTGAGTCAATGTATTTTCAATCGCACATATATATGTAACAGCGAGGTGAGATCCACCAACGCCGTCAAGGTCACACTACGCCTTACTTGCCTCTATGCATATCTCTGGAGCCGAAACCCGCGAAAATATAAAATTGCGGGTAATGAGAAGCATGGGAGGTAATGCCGGCTAATGGACGAAAACACACCATGTGCTATTGTGAAATAGTGTCGAAAGTTTTTCAGTGGGATTCACTGATGCCAGGCCATACTATATATTATTTACTTGCGCAAGTAATAGCCTAAGGAATGTACTTATTTTAGTTGTTAAGCATAAGTATATGAGTGCAATTGTGGATGCATGAAACATGCTCATATTTATTATATTTTTTTATCAAAGCATGCAGAGTAGCACATTTTTAATTTATATTTATTTTATTTTATTGATAAAACAGAGATCCAAAAAACTAATTATTTATATGATTGAGTTTGTGCATGAAAAAGATTTAAGTTTATATTTTAATTAAAATTATTATCATCAGTATTATTGCAAGAAGCATGAATTTTTATTAATTATATTATCATTATTTTAACAAAATTCTTTTTATTTATTATTCTGCAATTACCTCACCCTCAAAAATCGATTGCCTCCAAAGAGGTAACATATACATAGGCACCAATGACCCTAGTGGTTGAAAATGGACAAGGACGGAAAACAAACTGCGTGAAATAAAACCTTAAAGCCTGGCCTCTTAAGAAGAATAACCTTTCAAGAAGGAAACAAGTTGTCTTGACACGTCTCAGGATTGGTCTTTCCCTTCTTAGGCAGTCCTACTTAATGTAGAGAAAAGAATGGCCAATATTTCCAGGACAGCAGGAAACTTGAGAACTTACTCATTCCACATGACTTACACGACTTACTCACTGAAAGTAGTCCATATATTAACACAATACTCCAAAATCTTAAACGAATTAATGTAATTTCCAAAATATATCCACATATTGAAATAAAATCATAATCGCATGGTTTCCCGAGCATATATAAATATACAAACTTTCTCTTCCTTAAGTTGTAATATGTTATTTATATCAATTTTACTTTTAAATGTAGTTAAAATATGAATTAATTAACTATGTGATAATAAATATATGATGTACATATATGTAATGTTGCATTAGATGTTTTAATTTCAATATTGTAATTTTAGATATGTTTAATGGTTATATTGGACGTGTCGCCTTTGTTGCGGGTGCTCAAGAATAATTAAATAATAAAAAAAAATAACCATCGGTAAACCTATTTTCATCATTAAAGTCTTAAATCATTATTGATCTACCTCTTATTTTAGCTCTAGCTATAGCACCACTTACCAAATGTATCATCACTCACCCTGTACCCTTGAAAACTCATTTCCCTATAAAAAAATGTAGTTTTATAGAGTTACCGCGGCCGAACCCTGACAAATTCTACCTTTGCGTCTTTAATATTTCTTAGCACAATATTAATTGTGCCTGATTTGCTTCAGTATATCTTTATTGTTCGATACTCTTTTTCGATTCCTGTTTTAGCGCGGTTCCTCCTTCCCCCCATAGGGAGGAACCCCGCTTATAAGGTTGACCTCATGACGCAATCCGGAAGTGCCGACTAGAAAATTTTACGTTTCAGAACCCCTAGAGACCAAAAATAACGGTAGTTCAAATTTGTATATATATATATATATATATATATATATATATATATATATATATATATAGTGGAACATGGATAATTCGAACTTCGATAATTCGAAATCGTCTTTAATTTAACAATGTAAAAAAATCGTGGTTAATTCGAATAAAATTTTGGATAATTCGAATTTTTTACGAGCCTGTACCTCCAATGGGAAGTGGACAGAGAGGCGGTCGATTTTAAATCTTGTGAAAAAATTCTCCCCTTGGGTAAGGCGGATAGATACAGATGTAGGGGTTCCGGGACAAGAACAGCGGCGGTCTCGTAGTCTAGTTCTTGGACTCTAGGAGTTCTGCAAAGTGGTGGGTCGCGCTTCCTCCCTTCCAGGGGTTGTAGTTACATACACCATCCTTTCATCTTATCCTAGAATTCCCCCCCCCCCATCTTAATTTCTTGTTCAGTTATAAGTCAGTCAGAGGCTAGATCTGTTGTATTGTTTGTGCCTTGAATTTCTGGTGTGCAGTGCAGTTCTGTGAGTTGTTGATTTAAGACGTCGAAGCCTAGAAGTTATAAAACTTTAATGTTGTCAGAAAAAGTAGCTGCGATTAAATGAGTTGAAAAAGGAATAAAGAAAATATCTGAAATTGCCAAGGGCTTTGGAATTCCTCCTTACACTTTATCAACTTACACTTTACTGAAAAGTAAAGAAAACTTTCTTGCCCATGAAAATGACTTTTTTCCAATACAATAGACTTTTATTTTAACTTTTTTTGATAAATTATTTATTACTTTTGTGCGTAATCATCAATTCATGAAATGTTTGTTTTTCTTTAAATAAAATGTATGTATTTTTTTAAATTAAAATATGTGAAAATATGAAACTTCGATTTTTTAGCCCTTTATTTTCAAAAACTTTTGTAATTCGAATTTTCTTATCGGTCCTTAGGGGTTCGAATTATCCAAGTTCTACTGTATATATATATATATATATATATATATATATATATATATATATATATATATGTGTGTGTGTGTGTGTGTGTGTATTTGTCTGTTCGCGCTTTCCTGGCCTCAATAATGGTCCGATTTTGATGAAATTTGGTACAAAAATCTTTCTTATAATTTGAAAGGTCATGTTCATTAACGAGCAGAAATCCGCCCAGCGGAACATGGTTTTTGGAGCGAATGTCGCCCGAAAAAAATCGTTCCGCTACCTCATATGCTTGCAAGTACTCGTTTAATAGGCTTCTTGGCCTAGGAAAAAGAATGAAACCATTTTTAAGGCGATAGCTTTAACCGTTTTTGAGAAAATTGGAAAAATAGTTGTTGAATAACGTTTTTGGTATGGGTACTTAGAATCATTATTTGACAATAAAACAGGTTAAGTAAAATAAGAAAAACAATTTATTGTTAGAAATATAGACTATAGAAGACCTTGAGTATATTCAACTGCGGGGGCTTTTCTGGGCCGACCCATACAGGTAAGATCATAAATCAAGACCTTTGAAGAAAGGTGGAACCAAAATACTAACTGTTTCCACTTTAATCTTTCCAAAAGAGACTAGGGATAAGAACGGAACCGCGCTAAGATGATGCAGTTCCTGCGAGTCGGATCGCAGTTCCTGTTTTTGAAAACTGTATTGATATTAAACATAATGGAAATGTAGTTAAAAGAAAACTCACTCGTTTTTTTGTAGGTTTAGAAAAGTGATTGAATCGCCGAATCCAGTAAAAGCGTCCTCGGATATGTCGGTTATGTTGTTAGCCCTGAGGTCGAGATGGCGAAGCCGGTGGAGTCTCCTCAGAGCATCGCTTGGGATGGTATGGAGGTTGTTGTCACCCAGCCTCAGGTACTGCAGGTTTTCTGCAAAAACAACATATATATTATGATTTCACTATGAATTGTAACAATTGTTCATCATGATTTCAGTATATTCAACGTGGCTACGGACGTTGGATACAAATCCTATTAATTTAACAAAAAAAAAAAAAAAAAATCAGGTATTAGTTGGTCTTGATTTTTTATGAAGCATGTAAAAGTGTGAAATGAAATCTCATTTTTTTGTGATTATTTAAGAGCATAAACACTCTAAAATAACATTTTTTTTTTTTTTTTTTTTTTTTATTTAAAACAAAGTTCGTTTTCATTGAAAATTTATCAGTTCAAGGTCTACTACCCTGTCCTGCTCTTTTTACAGAAAGTGGGACTGTGTAACAAGCAAACATTCTTTTCATCTATCTTTATTTATTTATTTTATTTTGCCTCTATCCTTTAGGAACATTGGCAGTTGTCAATCAAATGTAAAATAAAAACAAAGATTTGATAATTAAATGATAATGAACAGATTAAAATGAATGAATATTAAAATACAATTATGCTACCATAAAAGATAATAAGAAAATATTAATAATTTATAATAATAATTATAATAAATAACTCAAATATAATAAAACATATGGATGCTAAAGAATATATATATAATAATCATTTTTACGGCACCAGATGTCGATGCCGTAAAAAAAAAAAAAATAAATAAATAATCATTGTAATGAATTCGACTTTATATTTTTAATGTAAGTCGGATCTTTTTAAGAATTTGAAAGGTTCTTTTTATGTTCTCTTCATTGTCCCCTAGAATTTCTTCAATCGAAGATCCGATTCCCAGGGATTTTCTTATAGTAGAGTTGTTCCTGCATGAAATTAATTAATGTTCTACCGTCAGAAGCTCCCCTACATCACAGCTGCATGATGGTGGATGTGGATTGTGGATAAGGCTGAGGAGGCAGTGACCGATCCTTAACCTGCACAGAACAACTTCTTCTCTTATTGAAGACCTTTGACGCGTGTGTCACTGCTTCGTTATTGTCTTTAGTTTTCGAACCCTTTCTGCGTTTCCTCAAGCCGACGTTTGGTCCAGAGCCCGAGTGGTGTTGGTTTTATTAAAATTTTCCAGTCAATATTATTTCCACCATTAACGTTGCCTGATGCTGCGAGCTTATCGACTTCCTCATTCCCCTGAATGTCACTGTGTGATGGAACCCACATGGATGATATAATTTGTCTTGCATTCTTTGCGTTCCATAGTATATCTTTGCAAGAGCGAATGAGATCTTCAATCGATTCCCTTTCTTGTAATGTACCGACGACGCTTAATGAGTCTGATAAATCACAGCTTTGGGAATTTAGTTTATCAAAACAAACTTTATTGCTTCATGGATCACATTCTATCTTTGTAACACATAGCTATTTTAGTTTCTCCATTCTGTTCCATTTATGGATTTATATAGATCAACGTTTTTTGTTGCATAGATTCTTCTACAAGTTTTCTTGGTAAGTGCTGGTCTGGCCTACTTTATTCTTTATGCATATTGACTTGATCTCCGTTCAACATCTTCTTATTAAGTGTATCGTTAGGAATCCAGGATACGGTATAAAGTTTTGTTTTTCTGCGACAATAAACATAAAAATCGCTCCTTGAAAACCTTTGCACACGAGATTTTTATTGCGACTCGTACACCTTCCGTCCCCACATCTGCATACTATGCCAAAGGATAGCTTGGATCCCTGAGTGATATATTTGAAACGTGGAGGATAATGACATGTCTGTTTGATACCATTTCATAAAGTCTAAATTGCCAATTTCGCTAAGCGACCCTTTTCTTCAAAATATTAGTTGCGTAAAGTCCAAAAAGGTAACCCCCCTCTGATTCTATTTTCGCCTAAAATGGAGGTATGATTTTTAGACGAAAAGCAAAACTTCTGTCCCTCAGAAATTCTGCCAATGCAACAAACACAAAGCAAGCCCCCCAAAAATTGGCCTCCCTAATCCCAAAATGCATATATTTAATCTTTTTTTTTTAATTAAAAAAACCCATTATTTTATTTTATGTTTTTTAATAAATTGCCAAATTTTCTAAATTAAAGATTACATTTTTGTTTGCATATTTGACTGGAGTAGATAAAAACAATGTTTTACAGGCCCTAGAAAGGAGTTGGTAAGACTGCTTTCAGGGTCCACTCCAAAGCTGTAGTGGCCACTCTGCCTCTCTTTAAATATACACACCCACTCCCTAACCTAATAAGCAGCTCAGGTGCCCCCCTCAGAAGGACTTAGTGAAATACTCAACTTCTCTCTCTAGAGTTTTCTTTTAAATGATAAACTCTACATGTTGCAAGGAAGTCTTGACGGAGCAAGGTCAAGGCATGTTTGTGTTTTTGTTTTTTGTGTTAATGCTTAGAAAAGTGCCGCTTTTCTACCTGGTCCTCTTTCTAAGGGCCCAAACAAAACTACCGTTACTGCCATAAAGCTGAAAATATTGGGGCATCCATCATTTCTAAAATGACGCTTCTGACATTTGATAATATTAAACTTGAGTTGAGTAAATCCAACATCTTTGTAAGATGGCAACTGTCGGATTCCTGTGCATTGACGACTCAGTGTCGCTTCTATTCCAGATTTTCGAGTGGGTGTTCGTAATTTTCACGAAATATCAACAACAAAAAAAAATGATTATTTCTAGTGAAAGCTTTCCAAATAACACTAGGGATAAGAACGCAACCGCGTTAAGATGACTCAGTTCCTGCGAAAGTTTAAAAAATACTTTTTTCAAATAATAGTTAACAATTATTTCCTGCGAAAAAACGCTGCGTGATTCAAAACACAACTGGCCACCACGCATAAAGGGTGCAAGATAAAATTAAAAAAAAAAAAATCTGTTTTTAACTTCCCGTTTATGTAGTAAAAACATGAAAAAATAAGAACATTTAAAAATGGTCACTTCATATGGATTGACCCGCTACTGTCGTCGATCGAGCATTGGGTTCGGTGTCCCAGGCCGTCCCTAGGCCCAAAATTAATGGGTAATGCCTTAATTAAATGGGTAGACGCAAAGGGGAAAATCAGGCAGCCAGGAATAGTACTCACCAAACTCTCCCTAGTTTGCACTATGATCTAGGATCAGATACCACCAAAATAACCTTCTGAGCTCTATATCCTGAAGTACCGCATTCGGTGGCACATTTGTGTAAAACATTGGTTGGATTTTAATAATTATTAAAAAAAAAAAAAAAAAAAAAAAAAAAAAAAAAAAAAAAAAAAAAAAAAAAAAATAAAGTTTAAAATGCTAAATAAATAATGCTAGTATATGCAAAGAATACTATGTCGGTAAACTTGTGTACATATTTATACAAAAAAAAAATAAATAAATAAATAAATAAATGATAATAAAAAAAAAAAAAAAAAAAAAAAAAAAAAAAAAAAAAAAAAAAAAAAAAAAATAAAAATAAAAAAAAAATAAAAAAAAAATGGTATGTTTATTTTACCAACTTTTTGTGTTTATTCATAATACGTACTTGCATTTATTGTGCTTTTAATTTTATTCAATTTTCTGTTAGAACTTCACATTATTATTTTGTATATAGTTAGTAAGCTTATTTTTATATTTTCTTATATATTAATTAATCTGAAATGAGCCCTTATATAATAAGCATCTCAAATTTTTAGGGAGTACGATGTCATAGCAATAGCCATTAATAGACTTCGACATGGAGTTTCCCTATTCTTAAGCATCTTTATAGCTTTAATTGATTTTTCTCTAGAATACTTTTAATAGCTTAAATGATAAAATACTTATTAATTATTGAAGATGAGCGGGGTAAATTCTCTTTGTTCCCGATTAACACAATTTTGTGTGAAAAAAAAACTATCGAATTATTTGAGATAATAAATAAAAAGAATTATTGAAATATGGCTTCATACAAAAATTCTACATTCAATCCATAATTATGTTAAACCTATTTGTTGATTATTTATATTAATTAATTAATATGTAACAACTCCTAACTTAATTTCAATATACAATATAAAATTTTATTTAATAGTGGGCTTGATAATATAGATATGAAGTACTTATATAATAATAATTTAGATATTTGTACCTACTAACTTTATAAATAGACAGAAAATAAGACTGTATGAACACTAACAACATAAACATATTACTTATAACCTATGGTGGGCATAATAATATTCCTGTTTATTGTCCATAAAACAAACATCCTAATCCCTTCTGAGCTCTCCATGCGTGTTAGGGGTGTTATTTTGCTGTTCCTTCACCGTGCAAAATGGCAAGAAATGCTATAATTTATCTACCATTATCATTAAGTCACTCCTTTAAGACTGGGTGACAACTGGGTGAAACTTGGAGTAACTTCAAGGCTCAGGCTATCAATACTGTGGCTCCAAGTTTATAGGCAAATAAATACTATAATTAATTTTATGTTGGTTTAACGGCTCGGAGAGACATGAGGCTCCTCCTTAGGTTCTTGTAAAGATAAGACAACATTCCTGGGATCATTGGTTTCTGGGGTAGATTGATGTTACTGGCGTGGTTTGTATATTTCTCTGTTAATTTAAATTATATTCATATCCGTGTGTCTACTATATATTTGTCTAATACCACTCACTCACTCATTCGCTGGCCTAACATCGCCCATCCCAAACCACTTGTCAGAAAAGTTTGAAATTTTGGTTGGACTCTCCCATTAGGATGTAAAGTATTTTTAGATGGGTTTGAATTTTTAGTTAGTTTTGAAGAAAGCTTGCACGCCTAGGCAGAATGCATTGTTGCTAGGTCGATAACAGGTCAACTGTTACCGTACTGTATCTATTTCATAGTATTATTTTTAATGGAGGTTATTGTCAACTAAGAAGGCAGACTTGAATTACTATAAATAAACTATGATTTTGCCCCTCATAGAGTTTAGGCTATACCTGGTGATGGTCCCTCCGAGGTAATAATATCCTGAATCCTCACCCATCAGCATCCCCAGTCAGAACACTTCTGGGTAATGCTCGCAAATATAAATGAAGTTAAGATTAGTATGAACTTTTTAAAATAAAATAAATAAGCCAATATGAAGGGAGGGGGCTAAGGCCGGACCCGAATTACTTATTAGGCCGTATCTTCTATTATTAATACTTCATTACAACGAAACCCGGCAGACATGATCCCCAACTAACGAGGAACGTGTGTTGCAAAACGAAACAATATAGTTTTATAAGAAGTTGGGGTTTACTCCGTATTATGTTCGTCAAACTTCGTGTATAGATTTTTAACGCTACCACGAGATGCGCCGAACAGCAGTATCCGGTTTATACGTAGTTATAATTGTGTGCGTGTGTGTTTTTTTTTATTTAAGGACGTTTTTAATATTCGTCAAGATCAATAAACAAAAATAAGATTTTTTTGCATGTTTACAAAGTATGGTAATACCTCCGGCAGAAAACTAATAAAAAAAACAGTCAGCTGGATCTACTCGTGATCCAGAGGCTAACGGCTTGCATTGTCATGTGAGAGATGGGGGTTCGATTCTCACCTGCAGCAGGTAGAGTTAATTCATTTCAGGGCCCGCTGAAAAAGTTCCCTTATGCACCATGGATGTTTAGGAAAGGGCATGAAACAAAATGGGCCAGCTACTCATTGCAAATATAAAACGTCAAAAATGTTTTGTTTGGTAGTAAAAAACAAGTAATCAGTTTTTTTTAAGCAAATAATAATTTGGTTAGGTTGTATAACCTGAATAATTATTCAGGAGTGCAAAGGAATGTACATAGTTGTGCAGACCCTGCCCTTCGGACTTTTTTAAATTCGTTAAATAGTATTTTAATATATTTGTCCTGACATTAGTATTTCATAGAGAAAAAAATCTTGTTATACATAAATAAATATAATAATAATAAATAGAATAATTTGAGATTGTCTGTCAAAATCCTTCTAAAAGACATTAAACTCGGTGAGAAGAATATAGTTGGTAACGAACAAAACTGGCAAGTGAAATCATCTTGAAGTACTTTTCAGAAGCACGAATCTTGAAAATATTTTAGCGCCGCTTGATTAGACTGTTTGCACAAAGTTTTCCCTTTCAAAATAATTGAACAAATTCTCTGAATGTTTCATTTAAAACTTTTATCGAACTGACAGACTTGTTAAAACTTGTTTCCCTATTTTCATTTAATCTTTTCTGAGATAATGATAAAAGGATCCCAGATCATTTCTGGGATTGGGGAAAATTTTATTCATTATAATAAAAACAAAAATTGGACCTAAAAAATTGATTTTTCTAATTTTTTGTTTTAAAGTTTATTGATTACTCTGGGTCAGCCATTTAGTTGACTTAGATCTGCGACTTGTTTTTGACTAATTCTTGGCCTCTTTAAAAAAAAATAACCTCCGTTTTTGTCTATCGCTTCAACTTTTTAAGCTACAGTATATCTTCTATTTATCTCAGAAGCCATAAGAAAATGAGCTTATACAGAATGATATAAGAAAAACAAAATAGTTTTATTCATACAAAGATTATATATATATGTATATATATATATATATATATATATATATATATATATATATATATATATTTATATATATACAAATGGAGGCGAGGTTAGCTCAGTGGTTGAGCACTGGACTCATATGCTGGAGGACCTGAGTTCAATTCCCGAGCAAGCACTTAAGATTTTTTCTTCTAGTGTCTTCGTTCATGGGTTGAATTTGGCCTTCCTGACCGCCCCTAGGCCAACCCAGCCTTTAATTAATTTATTAATGGGTACCTTGGTGCTAATGACTCTAGCAGTCGAAGCAGCCAAGGGGAAAATCAGGCGGCCGGAGCATAGTACTGACCACACTATCTCCCTAGTGTCCGTATAGTCATGAATCAGATACCTCTACAGTATCGGCCCCTCAGGGCCCGAGAATTTTATATTTTTTAATATATATATATATATATATATATATATATATATATATATATATATATATATATATATATATATATATATACAGGGTGTCCCGTAAATGTCTAGTCATATTGAGAGGGGTGATAGAGGACCCTTCGGGGAACAAAAAATGTTCTATGACGATTTCCCGAATTCTCGCCCATAAGGGAGAAAACGTCGTTTCATTGTTTTATCGAGACAAACGTGGTTTTTAGAAACATAATCGTATTAGTAAATATTTACTTAAAACAATAAAAAAAAATTACTCCCACGAATATAAAAAAAATTCCTAAAACAGTAAATAAATAAAATACACATTTATTTTGAATTTGTTAATTCAGGTAACTAATACTGCGTCCAGGAGGCGGCCATTAAGGAACCCCAACCATACATTAACCTCAAAAATTATTATTTTTACCTAGATCACACATTTGAACACATTTTTACAGGTACTTATATTTAGAAAACAAATGCTTTACCTTAAATTAATACTGATGGCTACGCTTGTGAAACTCACTGGGATTCTGAGCCCATGCGTTTTTGTTGTGGTAATTAAAAATTCTATCCCTCATAAATAATATGTACATAGTCCTGTAAAAATGTGTTCAAATGCGTGATATAGGTAAAAATAGTAATTTTTGAGGTTAATGTATGGTTGGGGTTCCTTAATGGCCGCCTCCTGGGCCCAGTATTAGTTACCTGAATTAATAAATTCAAAATAAATGTATTTACTGTTTTAAGATTTTTTTTAAATCCATGGAAGTATTTTTTTTTATTCTTTTAAGTAAATATTTACTTAATATTTATGTAAAAATTTATAAAAAAAATATTTCCCTTCAGCTTTTTGAATAAATTGAAGAAAAAAATATAATTTTCTTTTCACAGATCCATGTTTTTTTTTAAAACTTTTGTTCTTAAATCGTTCAAATACTCCAATAACACAGGGTTGTGATACATGAATGGAAAGCTGGTTAAATGAGGAAGTTTTTCTAAAACCCGGAAATCTCAGATCCTGCCCATTGAGGAGTAACGCTGGAAAGAAATATCAATAAAATGTCAGGAAATTTAGAATTGCCTTCTTTTGGTAAGATATACATACTTACATTCATTCATTTTTACGTTTACTCCCAAAAAGTAAATTTACTCAGCTTTCGATTGGTTTCACACCCTTTTTAGTAGTACCATCTGGGACGGAGCTACAACGATTATTCTTCTAAAAAGTACGTTTGTCTCGAAAAAACAATAAAACGACGTTTTCTCCCTTATGGGCGAGAATTCGGGAAATCGTCATAGAACATTTTTTGTTCCCCTAAGGGTCCTCTATCACCCCTCACAATATGACTAGACATTTACGGGACACCCTGTATATATATATATATATATATATATATATATATATATATATATATATATATATAAAATTCTCGAGTCACAGTTTTAGTGTTTATCACTCTTCCGAAACGGCTTAACCGATTTTGATGAAATTTAATATGTACAGTACATGTATATTCAGTAGGTCTGAGAATTGGGTTATAACTAATTTTTATAGCCCTAAGTGATAAGGGTGGCCCACACAAAAAAATATTTTTTTATTTTTTGGGCAAAATATTTAATTTTAATTTTTTTATGATTTGGCATTAAAAAGTACTTATAACCCTAAATTTTCAACCTTTTTCTACCAATCCCCATTTTATAATAACGATATTAATACTTTAATCATAATAAATACATTTTAATTAAAGTCCGTCACGCAGGAGCTGCATAACTAAGCACTTTCCTCAGAATTTGGGTAGTGTAGACTGCTTTCCAGAACAATTTGCTTAAAATATCCTACATAAATAAAATAAAAACATGAATAGTTCTCTTTTAAATTTGTAATGAGTAACTGATCAATTATTAATTTGCTTCCAGAGTTATGTTTTCACATGGTACCTATTACACTACGTAATAAATACAAAAAACCTCATATTATCGTATTTTGATCTAATGCAGGAACAGGATGAGTATATTAGGAATTTGGGTCCGGAGTAAACCCCCCCTTCTAATGAACCGATTTCGTTTATTTTTACAACACATATTTACCTGTAGATTACCACTACGAATACCGAGTTTCGTCGAAATATACCAAAAATCACGGCTGGTAGTGGCGAATTGGTATTGTGGGTCCGGAGTAAACCCCCCCCCCCCCTCCTAATGAACCGATTCAGTTTATTTTTACAACACACATTTACCTGTGGATTACCACTACGAATACCGAGTTTCGTCGAAATATACCAAAAATCACGGCTGGTAGTGGTGAATTGCTATTGTGGGTCCGGAGTAAACCCCCCCTTCTAATGAACCGATTTAGTTCATTTTTATATCTCACTTTCCTCTCTATATTACCACTACGAATACGAAGTTTCGTTTAAATATAACAAATATTACGGCTGGCATAGTCAAATTAGTGTTTTGGGTTCGGGGTAAACCCCCCCTTCCGGTGGACCGACTTTGGTGGTTAACGAACTCGTTCAATCGTTTGCTAATTGAATGCTATATACCAAGTTTCGTGACGAAAAAACAAAAACTCTGGCCACTATCGTGTTAACAGACACACACACATATATATATATATATATATATATATATATATATATATATATATATATATATATATATAGATATATATAAATTTTAACGGGGGTCATTTTCGGTGTCTACTAGGTAGGATCGATAAAGATTTGAAGAAATTTTTCAAAAATTCCGTCATGAGTCCAACCTCAATAGCTACTTTCCTTCGGAGGAAAGTGCTAATAAAATTTAGTTTTATTCAACATATGATCTTTTCACAAAAAGAAATAAGACTCCAGATTCTAACCTGTTAATTACAACATTCAATTCATGTTTCCAAATGACATCGTTCGGAGCAACGGAAATAGTAAAACATAATGCTGCAAATGTTCAACAATTTAATTCAACATTCAAAATCAAAGGTCAAGTTTATCACTAAGTGGGATCATTGCTGCCAATGCCAAACGAACCACATCAATTCCTCAAAATTTACTTTTTGTGAGGTGAGGACTCCGAAAGCACACTCGCCAATCGCCTGGATGCACGTTGGGGCTACATTAACGTCAATTCACGGTTTCCCAGGCGAATGGTCAGTAAGCTGGACGATCTATTGAATGAGCAGAATGAATTGTTGAAATTATTTAAATCACACACGCACAAATTACGGAGTGACAATCACTCTATTGTCATTAAATCCATTAGAACCATTAGGAGTGTGCTTTTAATGCTCCTGCTGTTAATTAGAACGTTGCTGGAAATGGTTGGCGATCGTACGGCTATGCAAGAAATCGTTATTCAATGAAGAAATAATAATCTTAAAACCAATGCTGATACAAACCATTCATACGACGCTATCCATTATCCGCTAATTTCCTGGAAGGGAAGAGACGGATATTACATAAATATTAAACAACGAGAACCCATAACAGGTACAGGACTAATATTTGACCACCAAAATATTCACTACAAATAATGTATATGGCAAAACAACGTTTGCCGGGTCACCTGGTGTATATATATATATATATACTTACTGCACGTTAAATATTTATCTGTAAACATAATATAAAGTTAAAAAGGTTCGCTTTTAGCTGAAGTGTTTATTCTGTGGACACTCTCACAGGTTGCTACAACAATAGTGAGCCATCCCAAAGCCATGTCATCCGATTTAACTTGATACCGTGCCTCCATCTCCTTCAAATCTTGGAGGAATCGGTGACCATGTTGATCACTACGTTGATCGCTTAAAAGCTGGTTGCTCCATCTTCTTGGACATAAGGGATTGGAGTTTATATTTAGATAGATTAAAAACATTTTTATGTCCTTGTTTTTTTAATCCCCAAAAAATAGTGGGTTGGCCACCCCATTGAAGCGGTTTTCACATAATAATAAACACCAAGGATGTTTAAAAATCTACAGATAGCCCGGCTCTAATGGCCTCGATGTCGATGCGCCGTAAAAAAAACAACAACAAATAAAATAAATAATAGATGTAATGATAATTACATATTTCTAATCGTGTATATATATATATATATATATATATATATATATATATATATATATATATATACACAATCATAAAAATATACTCTTACCCATTTGGTACTTGCGTCCAACAAAGGAATCCACGGTCCAATAAACACATTGTACTTCTCTCTGTGCAGAGCCTCGCATATAAAAACTTCCTCCAATAAACAGTGTTATTCGCCAGAAGCGACGAAAACCTCGTTCGCCAATTTATCTCAGTTTTTTTTTTTATATCCCCGGGCAATTTATTTCAGTTAAACGAAGCAATGTCCTCCCGTATTCCCTTTTGTAAACGTTTTCTTTTCCCATAAGAATGTTAATTTTTTTAGTTCAGTTTTATATTCAATTTTTCATTCCCACATAAATGAAATTCTCATTTCTTTTAATAATATCTATATTTCAATGTTGATACTGCTTTAATAACTAAGCAACTAAATTATGATTTATAAAAGTGTTCCCGCTAAAGAATAAAATCCAATTGTGTTGCAAAACTCATTAAATGTGTACATGTCGTATTGATCTTTGTTCACAGGCAGCCAAGTTCTTTGCCCATTTTTTTTCGAGTAGTAAAATCAATTGAAGACCCATCTCCATCAAATACAATGAAAGAATCACCGGACACCACCTGCTGGTTGATTGCACAATTTACGAAAAACAAAGAATAGAAGCCCAGGAATCTAATACAATTAACGAAATTATAGCGGATCGTCCCAACCAAAAACCATGGGCGTATATAAGGGGGGGGGGAGCTGCAGCCCCCCCCAAATTTTGGTTTGATCGGTAAAAATTTCATAAAACTCTTAAAAATAAATTAAATAAGATCATTTAGTTCATAAAACATATTCTATTTTGGGTGTAATAGCGTTTAAGTTGGGTAAAACTCTTCCAAGATCTAAATTGTTAGTATTCCATGCACCGGAAATGGTCTCAGCCCCCCCCGTATCAACAAATCTTGGCTATTAGCGCCGACATCCAGGGTGCAGCCAGGAATTTTCTCAGCGAGCCCTGAGATGAGAAAATTTCTGGCGTAGGTGGGAATCGAACCCACCATCTCCCACTTATGAATCTAGCGCGCTAGCCACTAGACCACGGGAGACCCCAGAAGCAGTTATTGTGCAAAATATAAAATAAACTCTCAAAGAGAAGGAAGATTTAATGCGCCACTATCGGAAACTTACGGTATCCTAAACGGAAATTACTCTATCCTCTGTCTCATCGTTTGCTCTTGGAAGCACTATAACACTGTCTCACATTTCCTTTCCTTGTTCTACTAAAGTACTCATTTAACTGTTAAATACAATGAAAAAACGAAAAAAAAACTCCTAATGAAAAAGAAATGTAAACATAGACCTTCAAAATAATAAAACTAATAATTTCGAAGTTTTAAGCTCTTATTCCTCCGACTGGCATCGTACCATCGTAAATTAAATCAGAAGCATTTTTGTGGTGAATTCAGTAAGGTTTTGAATAGTCGTCTTACACTTATCACGATTTCCCAACTGTTTTTTTCATATTTTAGGAAAATTACCCGTTTTCGTAAACGGTTGCAGATATCGATTTAAAAATGGTTTTATTCGTTTTTCTACCTTAAGGAACCTATAAAACGAGTATCTGCAAGCATATGAACTCAAAAACGTAAGCGTTACGATTTTTTGCTCCACAGACCATGTTTCGGAGGACGGATTCAGCTGGTTTACGAACTTGACCTCTCAAATTAGACAAAAGATTTCTGTACCAACTTTTGTAAAATCGTTCAATTTTTGAGCCTGCGAGAGAGAGCTTGTATATATATATATATATATATATATATATATATATATATATATATATATATAGTTATTACTTTGTTTAGATCATTCTTAATGTAAACACATATTCCAAAGAAAAGCAAGATTGTCGGCAAGGCACAAGAAAATATCCTAAGCGGAAATTACTCTTTCCGCCGTTCCAAGTTTCGCTCTACGAAGACTCTACTACGAATATGTATCTAATTGACTTAACTTGCGTTACTAACATGTCCATTTTAGTGTTAAATGCAATTAAAAACACTTACCTACTAATTTTACTATTAAATGCAATTAAACAAAATAAAATTGTACTGGAAAATTAGAAAGTAGTGTTATATTTTAATGTACTACGCCACATAAAACCACAAAATATAATAACAGCAAGCAATTAAAAACTGCTAACGGTAAACCGAGAAAAAAAAAACAATTAAAAACGAAGGTAAACAGAGACAAAAAAAAACAAAAAAAAAAAACAGGAGTAGATGCAATTAGTAGTTTGTTTTGATCTTTCGTGAAAAATTATAAATATCTTTTCCATTTTCTTATCTTGTTTTACTCCTACTAGAAGCCATAATAAAACATCAAGAAATAAAAACAGACAAAAAGAACCGTTCAAATAAACGAAATTTTTATGCACTTATTTCTCCGATTGACATCACTTAATTAAAAATTTCTTCAGAATCTTTTTTGTGGAGCATTTAGTAAGCTTTCTAGGGGTAACCTTCCACTTACCTAGATTCTCAACCGTTTTCGAGATATTAAAGAAAATATACGAAGAGGGCCTAATAGATATTCATACGGCATCTGAGAATCCCAAGATTCCGTAAAAATAAAATATTGTTTCAAATTATACGTATCCTGTATTATTGACAAATACATTTGACTACTATAAGCAATTACAAACACAAGGGAATATGCCAAAGAACTAGAAGTAGGAGCCTCGACAGTTTCAAGACATTTGAGGAAATCGGCCAATCCAAAACTAACATTTAATACGGTACAGCCTGATATATTTCTAGCAATGAATTGTTTTTCTTATTTTAATTAATCTGTTTTATTCTCAAACACATTATCCAACTATAAGCAATGAAAAATAACAAGGAATAAAAACAAACAAAAAGAACCGTTCGAATAAACGAAATCAATTACTTCAAAATTTAAGCACTTATTTCTCCGATTGACATCGCTTATTAAAAACTTTCTGAAGAACCTTTTTTGTAGACCATTTAGTAAGCTTTCGAATAGTACCCGTCCGTTTACCATGATTCTTAACGGTTTTCGAGATATTAATAAAAGTATACGAAGTTCCCAAACCTTTTCATTATTTCTAGCAACAGAAAATTGCTCTCATTTTACCTATCCTGTTTTACACACAAATACATTTTCCTAACATAAGAAATTACAAAAATAAAAATAAATAAAAATATAAGGGAAAGAGACAAAAATTACAAAAAAGAACGACAAAAACCCGTTCGTAAGAACAGACGTATTTGAAGTTTTAAGCACTTATTTCTTCGATTGACATCACCTAATCAAAAATTGTTTTAGAATCTTTTTTGTAGAGAATTTAGAAAGCTTTCAAATAGTTTCTAACCACTTATCAAAATTGTCCAACCTTGTTCGAGATATTAATGAAAGTATACGAAGATCCCAAAACATTTCATGTTTGTTCATAAAATATTTTATTCTAACCATTCCTTAACTCCAAACGTAACCAAAACTTTAACATGTTATTTTTGATGAAATTCAAACATGCAAAAAATGTTTAAACTGAATCCCATGACTGTAAGTACCAAATCCAAAATCGTTATTCAGCAATTATTTTTCCAATTTTCTCAGAAACAGTTAAAGCTATCGCCTTAAAAATGGCGCCATTCGTTCTCCTAGGCCAAGAAGTCTATAAAACGAGTACTTGCATGCACATGAAGTAAGCGGAACGATTTTTTTTTCGCGCGAAATTCGCTCCAAAAACCATGTTCCGGTGGGCGGATTCTGCTGGTTAACGAACTTGACCTTTCAAATTAGACGAAAGATTTTTGTAACAAATTTCATCAAAATCGGACAATTATTGAGGCCAGGAAAGCGCGAACAGACAAATATATATATATATATATATATATATATATATATATATATATATATATACATATATATACAAATTTGAACCACCGTCATTTTTGGTCTCTAGGGGTTCTGAAACGCAAAATTTTCTAGTCAGCACTTCCGGATTGTTTCATGAGATCAACCTTATAAGGTTCCCTATGAAGGGAGGGAGGAACCGCGCTAAAAAATAGATTTAAATAATTGTTGTTTTTAAAACAACAGGGCACCATTTTAAAGCTTATTAAATAAGGCAACTTTTGAGGTGGAGACAAACCGCTAAGTCTACAAATAGCTGATTTCAAAAATATTGAATGAGTTAAAAAAACCCTAATAACAATAGTTCAAATTTATATGACTCTTAGTCTGGCTCCTAATTTACATGACAACATTTCAATAACTGGTGTTTCTTATTGGAAATTTAATCTAGATTCTAAAAATGTGGTCGTCATTTACGATACATAGACCAAAAATCCAGAAAACACAGTTTTTCATAAGAAAACCCAATCGTTTTTCATGTTGAGATAGGACGCTCATTTCTGCGTCCCTGAACTACAAATGAGGTGCAGAATAAACCCTTAAAGTTATGACTTCTCAATGTGGGACACCCTGTATATATTTATTTATTTTATTAATTATGAGTTCGATAAACTCATATGGATAGCAGAATCAAAGTCCGTTAATATCGCAGTCTGATTGTTAAAAAAAAAAAAATAGTAAAGAAAATAAGATAAGAGGAAATTATAAGGCAACAAAATTATTCATATAGAATAAAAACTAATGGAAAAAACGGAAAAAAAAGAGAGAACAAAAAATAAAAAAAATAAATAAATAAAATAAAATATATACACATATATATATATATATATATATATATATATATATATATACATACATATATATATATATATACATATATATATACATATATATATATATATATACATATATATATATATTTACATATATATATATATACATATATATATACACATATACATATATATATATATATATATATATATATATATATATATATATATATATATGTCTGTTCCCACAAAAATTGAACGATTTTACACAGAATTTGGTAAAAAAGAAAAAAAAAAAAATATTTCACACTGTGGAAATAATTATTCAAAGAATCTCTTAAAATAATTATTTCATTTATACTTATGAAATAATTATTTATTTCCAAAAGATCCTTAAAATAACTCTCAAATAACTGCTTTAGTCAATTATTTCAAATAAACTCATTAAATAATTTTTCAAATATCATTTCAATGATTATTTGAAATAATTTATTTGAAATACAGCAAAAATCATGTAGTATTATTTTATTAAAAAAAAATAGATTTTTATATATAACTTTTTATTTCAAATGATAGACACTATCCTACAGTTTCTACGCAATGCACGTTTATACGAACACATTTAAGAAAAGCATCCACACAGCATGGTTTTTGATTTTTAAATTGTATATGTACATATGAGGCGCCAAAAAATTGTTAGTTTTTTATTGAAATTTTAAATTTCATGTTTTTTACTAAAAATCTTATTCAAATCTTGCTTGCAACCTACAAGTTCAAAAGAGCAAACCGCCTAAGTAGCGGGTTCTGAAAAATCAAATGAATAGGTTATTTCAAATGATATTTTTTTTTTCATTTATTTGTTCATTTGAAATCTGTACATAAATCAATAGTACAATCGTCAAGTTTGTTGACACAGATAATATATACAAGTTGATTAAAACGGTAAAATTAAAACCAAATAAAAATAATGAAGTATTTGGAAGAAACCAACCATTGTTGGTACTTCTTGAGGCGGATAAACAAACGTTTTAATGATCAAAATAGGATCGGTTATGTGAGTTTATCTCGGGGCCACTGTCTTTTAAGCCGCCTGGGAGGATTGTCCGGATGGGGTTGGGAAGATAAGGATAGACCTTCAGGATTAGGATGGTAGGACAATTTGGAGTGGAACATTTGAAAACGGGTTTTAGCAAGATCAAGGACAAATGGAATGTTAAGGTCGTTGTGTAGGGTTTTGTTGGATATGTAGAAAGGGGCATTTACAATTTTACGGAGGACTTTTGACTGGAAGGCCTGTATTCTGTTAATGTTTGATGTTTTTGCAGTACACCAGAGTTGAAGTCCGTATGTCCATATGGGTCGAATGATTGTTTTGTATATCGTAAGTTTGTTCTGTGTCGTTAACTTAGACGAGGGTCCAAGAAGTCGCCTAAGTAGTCCGTATCTTTTGTTCAGTTCTTGTCTTTTTAGTCTTGTGTGAGGGTTCCATGTCAGTCGGCTGTCAAGGTATAATCCTAGATATCGAACCTCGCTAGATAATGGAAGTGGAGTGTTTTTGAGGTAGACAGAAGGACATGATCTCCGGTTGAGAGAGAATGTAACCTGTTTGCATTTCTCTGGATTAACTAAATGATAATTAAAATTAATTTTTAGAATAATTATTTCAAATGATACCCAACTCTGGTTGAATAACCAGATTAATATAATACATAATTAATATATAAATTACCAAGACAACTCATGCCGGTGTATAAGGCCCCTTATCCGGAAATAAGGATATAGCTACATTATAATAAGAAGCGTCGGTTTCCTTAGGGACTAATTACGTACAATATTCCCCCGAGTGTGAGGGGGGGGGGGTGGAAGGGCTGGTCAAGTCTACTGAAAAGTAATCAAGCCGGCAGCCTTGTTCTGACCTATTTCAAACTTACAAAGGACATTTAAGGCCTTAATCACCATTTATACTAACCTTTGAGATTTTCATCATGTCACACAAGAGGCAGAAATCAAACATAATTTAATAAAGTTTAACAAATGTGTTTATAAATATAACAATATGCCTTATGTAAATGCCAAAGTGTGGAGCTTTGAGAGGATAATGAGGAACCTAATCACCAACTTCATAACAACTGAACTCCCATAACCCTCTTCTGATACAGTTCGCTACGTCGCACAGCGGTCAAAAACTGCCCAAAAGCGCTCAATACTCAATAAAATTTGATATTGTTGATTTAGAAACCTGAAATTACAATATTTCAACTAGGACACGATTTTTCACTCGGATTTTTTCACTTCAGACATTTTTTTTGCAGTCAACACTGACTTGAATACTGCAAAAAAAAAAAAAAATCCATCTTCGATTTGATTCCAATGTTTACATAGAGATAACGCGCGTCTGTCTTGCCGAGTTCGTTCATCTCTTGCACCGAAGTAGGCAGATTTATGCAGCTAATTTCAGACTGGGGTCTTTCTTTATAATGTAAAGTTTACATGCCCACGGAATATTTAAGCCCGAAATTGGAGAGACGCAAAAGCTATATGATAAAACGAAATTTGATACGTGTAATTATTTTACTTTTTCAGTATCCCGATCCATGAAGGCGATTCGAAAAATACAAAAATATTTTCTTTTTTGTAGAGAATTTAAAAAGCTTTCAAATAGTTTCTAACCACTTATCAAAATTGTCCAACCTTGTTCGAGATATTAATGAAAGTATACGAAGATCCCAAAACATTTCATGTTTGTTCATAAAATATTTTATTCTAACCATTCCTTAACTCCAAACGTAACCAAAACTTTAACATGTTAGTTTTGATGAAATTCAAACATGCAAAAAATGTTTAAACTGAATCCCATGACTGTAAGTACCAAATCCAAAATCGTTATTCAGCAATTATTTTTCCAATTTTCTCAGAAACAGTTAAAGCTATCGCCTTAAAAATGGCGCCATTCGTTCTCCTAGGCCAAGAAGTCTATAAAACGAGTACTTGCATGCATATGAAGTAAGCGGAACGATTTTTTTTCGCGCGAAATTCGCTCCAAAAACCATGTTCCGGTGGGCGGATTCTGCTGGTTAACGAACTTGACCTTTCAAATTAGACGAAAGATTTTTGTAACAAATTTCATCAAAATCGGACAATTATTGAGGCCAGGAAAGCGCGAACAGACAAATATATATATATATATATATATATATATATATATATATATATATATATATATATATATATATATATACATATATATACAAATTTGAACCACCATCATTTTTGGTCTCTAGGGGTTCTGAAACGCAAAATTTTCTAGTCAGCACTTCCGATTGTTTCATGAGATCAACCTTATAAGGTTCCCTATGAAGGGAGGGAGGAACCGCGCTAAAAAATAGATTTAAATAATTGTTGTTTTTAAAACAACAGGGCACCATTTTAAAGCTTATTAAAATAAGGCAACTTTTGAGGTGGAGACAAAACGCTAAGTCTACAAATAGCTGAATTCAAAAATATTGAATGAGTTAAAAAAACCCTAATAACAATAGTTCAAATTTATATGACTCTTAGTCTGGCTCCTAATTTACATGACAACATTTCAATAACTGGTGTTTCTTATTGGAAATTTAATCTAGATTCTAAAAATGTGGTCGTCATTTACGATACATAGACCAAAAAATCCAGAAAACACAGTTTTTTCATAAGAAAACCCAATCGTTTTTCATGTTGAGATAGGACGCTCATTTCTGCGTCCCTGAACTACAAATGAGGTGCAGAATAAACCCTTAAAGTTATGACTTCTCAATGTGGGACACCCCATTGCACATTTAAGGCCTTAATCACCATTTATACTAACCTTTGAGATTTTCATCATATCACACAAGAGGCAGAAATCAAACATAATTTAATAAAGTTTAACAAATGTGTTTATAAATATAACAATATGCCTTATGTAAATGCCAAAGTGTGGAGCTTTGAGAGGATAATGAGGAACCTAATCACCAACTTCATAACAACTGAACTCCCATAACCCTCTTCTGATACAGTTCGCTACGTCGCACAGCGGTCAAAAACCGCCCAAAAGCGCTCAATACTCAATAAAATTTGATATTGTTGATTTAGAAACCTGAAATTACAATATTTCAACTAGGACACACGATTTTTTCACTCGGATTTTTCACTTCAGACATTTTTTTTGCAGTCAACACTGACTTGAATACTGCAAAAAAAAAAAATCCATCTTCGATTTGATTCCAATGTTTACATTGAGATAACGCGCGTCTGTCTTGCCGAGTTCGTTCACCTCTTGCACCGAAGTAGGCAGATTTATGCAGCTAATTTCAGACTGGGGTCTTTCTTTATCATGTAAAGTTTACATGCCCACGGAATATTTAAGCCCGAAATTGGAGAGACGCAAAAGCTATATGATAAACGAAA
>OX328123.1:118579789-118631314 GCA_946811695.1 Gonocerus acuteangulatus | reverse complement strand
ATTTCGACAGGCGGTACGATTTATCAGATAACCCGAGTTATGACGCTTTTGTATAGATCAAGGATATTTTTCTAGAATATCTCATTAAACAAATGTCTCATTCGTGTTTCCTCCCGTCAAAGTAAACATCAGCAAGATTATTTTTCAATGTTTCTATATTTTGTTGATATTAAGGCAAACTTTACATCGCAAAATGGCTGGTGAATGGTACGCTTGTGCCACTTGAACCACAGCTAGAGAGAGGTGTATGGGAATTACTGCGTTGCAGGATTGCTATATTCCATTGATAGCCCACTCTTGAATTGATAGCGTGTAGATATAGAAGAGGAATGAATTGATCTGTCGATGAGTGATAACGAACTGATTAACCAATTAGCAAATGACAACGAGCTCGCGGGAGGTGGAAGGGAATATAGTCAGGATTCTCTGGTTGATTGAAATTAATTTATTAACCGACGGAGGGTTATATTCTGTTCAAGATCATATAAAACAATGAACTAAATGTAACAGCACCTCCGTTAGCACCGGCTCCACGGAACCACACCACACGGCAACGTTCAGTCAGTGGCCCAGGATCATACACACTACGACCTGCTAGTATCTTCCATAGCGCCAAGGCTATTTCTTTTTTTTTTTTTTTTGTTCTTTTCGGCGCATCTACTTCTAGGTCATTAGCGCCGACATCCAGGGTGCAGCGAGGAATTTTCCCAGCGAGCCTTGAGATGAGAAAATTCCTGCCGGAGGTGGGAATCGAACCCACCATCTCCCGCTTATGAATCCAGCGCGCTAGCCACTAGACTACGGGAGACCCCGCCAAGGCTATTTTATTTTTTTTTCTAAGTTTTAAGCCATTATAGAATGGCTGCTAATCAGCCATTCAATAATATTAACACATCATTAACACATCATAAACACATCATATTAACACATGTTCACATCTAAACCACGCTGGCCTTGGGAGATGTTGGATGATTTGACTGGCCGGCCACAACACACTTTCAATGAGAGCAAGCATGCAATCAACAAATCTAAGTGAAGCTCAATATGCTTCAACAATAATCTCAAAATAATTTGAAAACATGAATCCTTCTCAAGCGAATGAATCCTTCATAGCAACCACCACAACCAGTGAAGCCACACTCAACTCATCTTAAGCCTTCAGCATCTGCTGTACATTACAGCAAAAGTATTTATACAACTTGCACCATGTCCTTGTTCTATTAACTCATCGAAATTAATTTAACAAACTTACAACTGTGCATAAGTTCTGGCATTTTAACTCCTTCCCCCACCAGTGTAACTTTAATAAAAGAAATTAGCTTATTCTCAACTTTATACCTTTTCTCGCGAGCCCGTATATTCCTACTTATCAGTATCAGGAACTCTGGTACACTTATATTTAATTGCTGTTAGGAGTTTTTCACTTCCTCAAATATGCCGGATGTATTCTATAGAAGATTGCAAGCCGCCAGCTCCGCAACATAGACAACAGGTTCTCTCTCAGAGCTCTTCTCTTGAAGTCAGAATTATCACCGCCAGAATTCCAGAGCCGATGTAGGAATGTCGTGATTTTTAATATTTAGAAAATTCATTGTTCAAATCTCTGATAATGAGTAATAATAAAAGTACATCCGTTTTTACGAAATAAATAGGTTGTGTCATTTCGATACTTTAACTAGCTGATATTTTAAAGTTATATTTAGAAAAAATTATAAGTAACTCACCGCTCCAATTGAGAACGATTGTTCTCTAATAATAACAAATATGTATACTCTCATAATACATTACGAAATGCTAAATTTAGGATACTTTTTATTTATTTATTTGTGAGCCCAATACAATAGTTACATGTTTTTTTTTTTTTTTTTTTTGTTTTTTTTGTTTTTTTTAAGAGCTTCGCAACGAAGGTTACTTGCTCTTTTTAAAATACAAAAATACAGTTTTATACAAAGTACAAACTTATGGAACTAAATAAAACAAAAGTGTTAAGGGAACATCATACACCATTTGGTAGAGATGTGTACAGAAATAAGAGCTAAACATTATTTACAGTATTGCTATTTACACTATAGTTATTATATTTACATACAAATGACTAAAACTACTAACATTAATTACTGGGTCATGGACGACACTACATTTTTGAGGACTTCCTTTAATGCCCATTACGTGTTAAAAAAAATTAATTGAAATCAGATAATTATTATACCATCGAAATAAATATGTCTAAAGGCTTCCGTCCGACTAAATTTTATCCTGGAATCAAATTTTTGTGTGTAGGTTGTGTTGTTTTAAAAATGTTAATATATCGTTAATGAAAGGGCTACCCTCTGTCAATAGTTCCTGTAAGTTGTAAGGTAATTTTAGTTGTTCTCGTATTCTGCATTCCGTTAATAAGTGTTTTACTGTCATTGGAACGTTACACTTTCTGCAAATGGGTTGTTCTTTATTTGTCATTAAATAAGAGTGAGTTAGTAAAGTGTGGCCTATGCGTCATCTACATAGTATAACCTCTTCTCGTCTATTTCTTCGGCTACTTGAGCTCCATTCGTAGATAGTATTTTTGATTTCTCTCAGCTTGATGTTTTGTATGTTTGTCCAGTATTTTTTTTATAGTACCAACTAGTTCTTTTTTTATGTCTTGTATAGTCACATTTATGTCAATATTCTGTTTTCTTGCAGCCAATTTTGCTTGAATGTCGACTGTCGTACTTTCTGTGATATTTGTATGTCCGGGTAGCCAGATCATTGTGATGGATATGTTACAATTATATCTATTTCCATAATTAAGAGTACTTCTAATTATACAATTATAAAAAAATATTCATTTATATACGTTTAAATGAATTTTTATTGTTAAACTTTCAAACGTTTCATGCTATGAAATTTATAGATTACTAGCTGAATACCCGTGCTTCGTCACGGCAGATAAGTAGTTATTTTATTAAGTTAAATAATCTATCATCAAAATTAACGCTACTATGTATATAATTTTGTGCAGTTTATTATAGCACGGTTCCCCTCATGCTATATGTTATTCATCAATTGATAAGTAATCAAAGTATAATGCTTCTGGATATTGAGGCACACCGGACCAGTGTCAAGAAGCAGATAACCTAGAGATAACCATCACCAGGTAAAAGGTAAACTCAATGAGAGACAAAATCGCAGTTTATTTCTAGTAATTCAAGGTCTGCCAGCATAGTTGAAATGAAACTCAAATAGAAATGATATTATGAAATAAATAAAGATTACCTGACCTGTTGTCCTAGCAACGATTGCTGCCTTGGTTTGCCTGCTCTCTAACCAAATAAAAATTCAAACCCTTCTGAAAATACTTAAAAATTTGAATATCAAAAACTCCTTTCTTAGAGAGGTATGTATTTGACAAATATATAGTAGATTGTGGTTATATTTCTCAATAAGAATATATACATTTTATAGTTTGTTGTATATATTTTTATTGCGTAAATGTTATAATATTTTGTCCAAATGTGGGCTACCTTCAGTCAGTAAGTCATGCATGTAATGTGGAATTTATGTCAAATATTACGAAGTTGCCAGAGTTTTTTTCGTTTAATTTCCACATCTCTCTTAAATGACCCTTATCTCTCTTACGTTCAATTTACGCCATAGACTTTTCTTATGAAGTAGGCCTTTTTTCCTTCAACATTTCTCTTTTCTTCTGATTGCTTCAAATCGTCATATAACTTGAATAAAGCCATGATGAAAAAGTATCTATCACTTACCAATATCTCTAACATAGTAATGCCTAATTTTTCATATGTTAGTATATTAATTAATTCATTAATTTATTTATTTAAATTTTAACGTTTACTTATTATTGACAAAAAATTTTAGGAAGGTAGTTCTAGGATCTCTCGGTTATCTTCCTATAACCTGTTCTGAAATGACTATGTTATTCAAAATGTGTTTTTCAATTAAATCAAAATTGTGGGCAATAAACGAAAATACCCAATCACTGCTATCAGAGCCGTCGAGGACCCATGCAAAGTCACAACTTAGAGTTGGAAGAAGCTTAAAAACAAAGCTCAAACATTAAAAAATTGCTGAATAACGACTCTTCAATTACAATTCGTTAGTTAGAATTATACTAAGTAATAGTCTGAGCTATTAACTGTAATAGTTTCATGATACAAACACTACGAGTTGACGTATGTAGCATTCAATTAATTATTATTATTACAGATCGTGTTCATGAAAATGTGACGGCCGAAGAAGCTTGTTTTGAATGTTTGAACTTGTACGCGTTCGTTAGGCATGCGATGCTTCGTGAGCTGCACCATCATGCATGCATCGGATTGGTAATTTTGCTTGCATGCTTATTTTCACTTCATTTGAAGGGAAAGCACAAACGATGACATAGGGCTCTTTGGAAGCCATAAAACGGTGATCTTGGTGCCTTGTCTGAAATTTTCGTCTTGCAGGAATAGTGTAAGCGAACCGCACTCCTAAACTTATATTTTACCACATTTCTGAGAATTTAAAAAAATTAACCTATAAGAATAAAATTTTGAGGAATATTCTTGTGCGGAAAAAATAACAAGAAAATATTCCCTGCTTAAAAAACAATGTGATTTAATGGGCTTTCATCATGAGAGATTGAACAAAAACTTACCTGTCACAATAGGTAGGACCAACTACGGAAATGGTAAATAGGAAATGGGTATTTTCTTAGCATTTACTCGTTTTCCCAATAGCAATACTCTAGGATCAGTAGAAACAGAGATATTAATGAATGCCGGGGTCTCCCGTGGTCTAGTGGCTAGCGCGCTGGTTTCATAAGCGGGAGATGGTGGGTTCGATCCACACGGGGGGCAGGAATTTTCTCATCTCAGGGCTCGCTGAGAAAATTCCTGACAGCAGCCTGGATGTCGGCGCTAATGGCCAAGATTTGTCGATGCGACGTAAAAAAAAAAAAAAAATTGATGAATGGCTGGCCTACCCTGTCACTCGCCCTGCTGTGGAGGGGCCCGCCAACAGTAGGGCCTCTTTCATAAAAATAGAATCTGAAAAGCCGAGGACTCGTTGAAAATGGCAGGCCTTCTCGCTGGGATCTGGCTGATCTCAGGCCATTATCTAATTATATTGTCCAGCAGGACTAGCCAATTACACAGGTCTACAAAAATAATCTTTCTGAAATTTGATTTGATGATTTTGGTCAATCTCTATGCTCCCTGGCGTCCTGAAGCCGAACATGAGGTCAGTCCCTCTCTATCACGTTAGGAAATTGTTCAATCTCAAGTAAGGGCAGACGTACTACCATTAAAAGAAAACAGAATTGGCGAATAAGAGTTTTCATTTATTTCCATGATCTTTTAGTTATTTCAATGTTGTTTACTGTACAAAATACATAAATGTGTAGAAATAACAGTTTCAGAATTAACAGTGGCATATTTAGTTATTATTTTTATGAAAACGTATTTTTTTCCCTTGAAAATTTCTCCGTGTTCGTTTCCGGCTGTAGGACTCTTCAGATGATTCACGCTGCAGCATCCAACAATAGTCAGCCATCATGTTTACGTTCCATTTGCCCTGATACCTACGTTCCATTTCCTGGATGTCCTGATGGAACCTTTCCCCTTGTTCTTTACTTACTTCCCCTAAGTTTTCCGGAAAATAGTCCACATGCGAATGTAAGAAGTGAACCTTCAAACTCATGTTGCAACCTTGTAATTGAAATGCCTTCAACATGCGTTCCACGATACTTCTGTAGTTGGGATCCTTCACGTTACCAAGGAACTTCTCAACAACATCTTTAAAAGAATTCCAAGCTTCCTTCTCCTTCTCATTCATGGTCTGAGTGAAATGTGGATCTGTGAAAAGTTTCCGAATATCTGGGCCTACAAAGATCCCCTCTTTTAGCTTTGCATCACTTAATCGTGGGAACTTGGAGCAAACTTCTCCTAATTACATTTTTTTGGCCTGGCGACAGAGCTCCTCGTGATGGCCAGTCTTTGTTGTTCCAATGGGAATTTCTGTCTCGGCTATCCCATAAACATAAAAAACAAGGGAACTTGGTGTACCCTGATTGCTGACCTAAGAGCATAGTAAATACTTTCAAGTCTCCACATATCAACCAGTTATGCTCATTATAATGAATTCGTTCGAGAACTAATGACAAATTTTCGTATGTTTCTTTTAAATGTACCGAATGGCCAACTGGAACTGAAGCATAAGTATTGCCATTGTGCAACAAAACAGCCTTTAGACTTCGCTTTGATGAGTCTATGAATAGACGCCAATGAATCGGGTCATATTGTATACCAAATTGACCCATCAGACCAAGAATGTCTTTGCAATAAATAAGATTCTCATCCAGAGCAAAGTAAGGAACAAAAACTGCTTCACGGTGTCGATACCATGAAAAAGAAGTGCCTGGCTGTAATAAATTTTTGTTTTTAAGACGGGAGCCAAGTAACGGAGCTGCATCTTTTGGAAGTCCAAGATCTCTCACTAAGTCGTTCAACTCCTGTTGAGAAATAAACTGAGGTTCATCTTCTGAACTGCTTGCTTTGAACTCACTGTGTACTTCATCGCTCTCCGACATACAGTCTTCTCTATTAGCTTCCCTATCTATACTGCCCAAATCACGAGGGGGCTGAGGAACTGTCAATCCAGGACCGTGTGGTACCGGACGACTAGCAGATTCCACATTAGGGTAGTTAATGAGCTTATGATTTTTGGGATTATAGCCTTGAACATGACAATTACAAAAGTAACAGTCATTAACGTGGTTTTTTTGCTCCCTCCACATCATTGAAATGCTCCCTCCAAATCCGAAAGATTTTAACTCTCCTTTGTACCATAAGCGAAGTTTTTCTACGCAGCTATGGCATACTTTGTGAGGAGCCCACACTTTATCTTGATCTCCTATTCTCAAGCCAAAATATGCATAATATACATTTTTGACAAAACCTGTTATATTTCGTTGGTATTTCTTAACTGTGTACTCACCACAGATAAAACAGAAGTAGTCTGGACTGGTAACACAACGACGATGAGACATTTTGTCTAAATGCACTTTCAAACCTTAAAATACGTTCTTAATCACTTTGACACAACTAAGAGACCTCAGTGAATGTGTTCACTTCAGTTGATACTACTGAACTGAGAGAATGAACAGAAATTTAGCTCCAAGTTCCTGATACAACAGGTTCAATCTCGTTTAGCTTCAGACGGTGACATCTGAGACCAAACAAGTACGTTCCTGTCTGAACAGGTCGTGCCTAGACACCCTCAGGCCTACAACATCTACTGAGGGAGTCATTGCCTACACCACCTAGTGAAAGATGTCTGTTTATAAAAAGAGAAATTGTTTGGAAAAAAAAACCTACTTCTTACCAAATTTATGTGTATAGCAGGTATATTATGTTCTATGGATTTGAAAAAAATCTGTACGTGATAGAGAAAAACGGACTTCATTCTCGGCCTCAGCACACCGAGAAACACAGAGATTAGCCAAAATCATCAAATTAAATTTTTGGTTGTAGACCTGTGTTATCTAATTGTAGTGTGATTGATCAATTCGGGTCAATGAGCATCTTGCATGTCATATAGTGCAACAGATCTCACAATTTAAAAAAAAAAAGTTCAAATTCCTCGGCCAAACCTGTCCCCCTCTATAAAATTAATAGACATTGTTCATAAAATACCTAACACAACTATATAATTTAGTTCTTATAAACGTTTTTCAGCCAGGTGATTCGAAAATCTCCAAAGAAAATATCTAGCAATTACCCATTTTCATTTATTAGTTTCCAATGCTACATAAGCTAGTTTATTTATTTATTTTTTTATTGTCATATCAACCAACACTTTAGGTAATTAACGCTATTCCTTTGTCCGGTCATGCTCATTATATTCTGCAAATGTTCATTAATGAGCTGCAAGATTCTTGTATTGGTCGCGCGGAGTATTGAGTGAGCCAACAAGGTGATCAAACGGTTGAAAAGGTAGAACTGAGTAATGCGTGAAAGGGTAGCCCACCACTTCTCATAGTAGGCATGGCAGGGTTACTCTTGGCAAACACGAGGTCTCCGGGCCGAAGGGTTTCCCGGAAATTACTTACAAGATGAAATGCTGGCTATGACGTACTCTGCGCGCCAGAACGACTGCTGGAGCGTTAATTTATTAATGGGTTCCCGCAAAAGGGAAAATCAGGCGGCCGAAGCATAGAATTGACCACACTATATTCCTGGTTTGCCTTATGGTATTGGAAAAGATACCTAGCTCTATAGTATCTGCCCTTCTGGGCCCTATTACGGGACTGACTGATTAAAGTGCAACCTTTGACCTGTTGTGGGCCAAACTTTAGTGCGCATGTACGTTTGCGGACTGTGTAAAGGTGGCCACCGTCCAGCAGCCGACCGGCAAAATGGAAGCCAATTCATACCATACGGATCTCCACCGACAGGCCACCGGCCATCAACGTCGAGAAAACATCCCTCAGTCTGTTGTCTGTGCGGGTTGACTTAGTTTCTAACAATGTCTAAATTAAATAATACAAAATTAGCAATGATTGCATTTAGTTTGGATGAAGATGAAGAAACCTCTAATGCAAGTAAGAGGCCGTGGGTGAAGAAATTATTATCAAAAAGTAAGTTGGTAGGATAATATTCAAAGAGCTGCAAGATGATGAAATTTCATTTTACACATATTTCAGAATGTCTCAAGAACAGTATTTTATAATTTTATCAAAAAAATAAAAAAACAACCTTTTGTGAAGCAATTAGTCCTGAAGAAAAGGGTTTCTAAGGGAATGATAAATAAATAAATAAAACATTAACATTTTCATATTTATTTTATTTATAATGTAAAAATATAATTTTAGACATAAAAAGATACAAGGTACAATTTATAATAAAAAAATACAATTTATAGAATATATGTACATATATCATATTTAGACTTGAGGTTTGAAATTCCCATAATAATATCTCTGCGTAGAACCTACAGAATGTGGTGATGGCGCTGAGTCTATAGGATATGACTGTTGTAGAATCGGCAAAGAGTTTCCCTGGGGTCTGTCAAAACTCGATGGTTTAGTCGAAATTAGTACTCCAGTATAATAATGCTAAGGAGCTGCTTTTACAGTCCTTGAAATTTATAAAACCTTCTTTAATTCTCCTAATGGAGTATTACCCTAGCAACATTAATACATTTTTTGTAAATGTTTTCTAATTAATGATTTAATAATAAAGCATGTCACATACCTGTTGTGATTAAATTCTTTCCAATGTTATGTCATATTTTCTTTCTGTAAATTTTCACTGTATTTATTATCAGCCACACTGGCTTTATTATACACTTCTTCATGTTCGATGAGTTTTTCGTCATCCATAGTCATAAATAAATAAAAATATTCACTTAAAATAATACGCGGTAACAAAAGAATCTTTTCTAAGAAAGGTAAGAACCGAACTGAATGTGCCGGTAGAGTGTTCATACACACCGTGAGTTACGTAATAATACGCCGGATTAGGCTTTATAAAAAGGGTTTATTTTTCGTAAGAAATACAAAAGGGTTTTTACAAGATTACAAGCAATTATACACTAATAAATGTGTAGACGAGAACGGGGGCGCCGTAGAGCCTGCTAGCGACCAATCGACTGACTTGCTGGCTGCATTTCCTCTGCTTCAGGTGTTTCTTCGTCCTCAGGTGTGTCCTGTATACATACAGGATTGGAGTGTGGTTAACTGGATCGTCTTCGAAGTCTTCCAGCGGTGTCATCGCTATATTCAAGTTGTGAAGTTCCTCGAAGGAGATGTTCAGATGTACTGCATCATTAACAAAATCTTCAATGTGGACTGGTTCAGACTCCAGATAGATATAAGGCTTAACATTGTTTATAGACTCGTTTTGTTCCAAGTGTACAAGAGACGTTGGCTTTACAAACAAAGTTAAATTTACATTATTTATTAATATTCTAATAGTATTTACGTTATATGTTAGATATTGGTTAATAATATGAATATATTTAACAAATGCTTTTGGTGTATTTATTTTATATGATAAAATAATTTTCGTTAGTATTACTTATAACTAGGTTAGTGATACAATTATCTTTAAGTTCTGTAACATTTGTACAATAATATCTATCGCTAATAAGATTACATTGACCGCTATACAATTTTTCAGCTTTTAATATAAAAGGTGAAAAAACATGTATAGTATGGGTATCACCTGTTTTATCAAGGTAGGGATACGATAATATGAAGTATGTTTCAATTAAAGGAGATTTTATAGGTAATTGTAGGAAGTAATAAAGGTAAGAGGAAGTAAGGGAGCATTGTACCTTTCCTGTTTGCCAAAGAATTTCAGGATCGTTAGCTATAAGATTAACATGTTTATGTTTTGCAAGGTCTTCTTATTCTTTATATGAAATAATACTACTATGTATAATTTTAAGTTTACAAAATTCAATTGATTCTTCAATATCATTAATCTTGTTTATAAGAAGGGCCATTGTGGCGTATAAAAAAGTAAAGTATTTGTTAGTCTCTATGTCATGTGTAAGTAGCTTTTTAATTTTTAAATTATTTTGTCTCATTATCTCGATATCCGTATTGAATTCGTTTATTAATTTTTTATTTACTGAAATTTGGTATTCCACATTATGTTCAACATGATAAGTATTTAATTCTAATTTGTGTATAATGTTATCGTATCTTTCTTTATCATTTGCGTCCATATTTCCTGTGAGCCAAGATATTGCGGTTCCTAAACCATTTATAAGTCCGGGTTTTATTCTTTTATTTTTATTGTTCTTCGAATTAGTTGTAGCTCGTTATGATATTCTTGGGTTTTTTGTTCAAGGAGTGTTTTTGTCGTTGTATCATTTCGTTTAATTATACCGAATGTTATTTCATTAGGGGTTAGTTTTAATTGTGTTGGAGTGTTATCATAGGCTATCAACGCAAGTTTTAAGATTTCTGAAAGGGGAAGATGTCTCTTCTCTGTTTTTATTAAATTTAACATTTCTATTAAAGTTGAATCGGCTCTATTGATTAGGCCATTTGAATTTAACATTTCTATTAAAGTTGAATCGGCTCTATTGATTAGGCCATTTGAATTGTGATGACGAGGGGCCCTATATAAATTGATATTGTTATACTTTAAGAAGTTCTCTAAAGTTTTATTTGCAAACTCTGGTCCGTTGTCTGCTTGTATTTCCGTTGGGGCAGGATATTGGGCTAAATAGTTTCTTAATTTGTTAATTACTTCTGAAGAATTAGTGTGCATTATAGTTTCTGCGTAGAGTCTTTTTGAAAAACAGTCAATCATTGTTAATATTATTTGATTATCATAATACAGGGTATCGATCTGCAACCGTTCAAGGTTTTTCTGGTGTTGTGATTCTATATTCCGGTCTTGGGGGATTGCGGTCGTACTTAACTTTTTTACATGTATCGCAATTGTTTATGATTTTTGTAATGTCTGTTAACACAGTGGGCCAATAATATTTTTCCTTTAACGCGGTATACACTTCATTAATTCCGCGGTGACAGGTTTTTCCTATATGTTGATTGGTTATGATGTCAATCTGTTCCTCTTTATTTTCTACGTCTTGATTCAATTTGCTGTATCTCTTAATTTTAACCATAGGATAATTACTTTCGATTATATTTTGAAACTGTAGAAAGATTTGGCCTAATATATTATTCGTAATATCGGAGTCAGGGTTAGAGCAATACACACCGTATGTAGTATTAGGTTTAATATATTCGATACACATTGTCTGAAGGTCGTTTGCATAAGCCCAAGCAGTGTGCAATATAAGTCTTGTCTTTGAGCCATTATAAAGTTTAGAAGTTGTATTCTTTTCCGGGTTACCTTGTTGAATAATAATTTGATTACGTTCTACATTTACACATTTATTGGGGTCATCAATAATTCCGATTTGACTGTGTGACGATAGTTGCGAATGAATTGTTACAAGGCTGTCAGTGTCTTCCTTGTCATTGTGGTCGGGGTTATTTTCAATATCTATATCTAGTTGTCGCGCAAGTTCTTCCAGATCGTCTTCGTCCATAGCGTCAAGAGGTGGATTATCGCGTGAAGCTAAAAAGGATTGATTTCCGTTTCTTCGATAGCGTTTAATTCATTAGGGGGATTTCGAGAGAGTGTGTCTGCAACGTAATTAGTTTTCCTGTGACATATTTAATATCAAAATTATAATCAGCTAGTTGGTATTTCCATCGGAGAATTCTTGCATTTGGTTCTTTCATATTGTGTAAGTATTGTAATGGTTTATGGTCCGTTTGAATAAGAAATTTACATCCGTAAACGTACACTGAGAAAAAAAAACAGCCTGCCGGCAGCCTGAAAACTGTGACTCAGTGCCAGTATTTTGAAATAGGACATTTTAGTCTAAAATAGGATTCCACATATTTCAATCTAAAATAGGATTCCACTAATTAGAGTGCCCGCACTTTATAATAGGGTGCTGGAATGCTAGCAGCCTACAGAGAGATGACTTTATTATGTGGATAAAAAAGAACAAAGGTAAATTCAGAGTAATAATAATGAGACTTTATTTGGGTGTAATTTACATATACACTTCTTAACAAGTAGATATTTACAAGTAGGTAAGAGGTATACACTTTTTAACAAATATAGATATTTACAAGTATTAGGTATTAGGTACAATGTACTTATGAACAATATTGAACAAGTAGGTCTAGAAATAAAATATTTTTTTTTGTTTTCATGACACTTATAGCCGTATTCATAAAGCCGAAGACAGTTGATTTCAGCATCTGTTCAAACAGAAACAAAAATAAATTTTTATTAATAACAAAAGAAAAGTTGTTGTTGTTGTTGTGTTTTATATAATTAAAAAGAAACATAAATAGGCATTTTTTCTAGTTTAAAATGTCGCAGTAAATTCAAAGCTGCCAGGGAATTACAAAATAAATATAAAATAAGGTTTTTTTTCTATGGATATGATCATAAATGAAGGAAAAAATACTTCCATCAGTTCTCAGCTTACCAGGCTTATTGAACTCCATCTTCAGTTGGTTCTATACCCGCAGCTCCATGTTATATTAAGGGAATATATTCTTGAAAAACAAACACAACTTTATTCATTCTATTGTATATAACATCTGTTTTTAAATTTAATAATAAAAACAAGTGTCTGTATGCCTGGATGCAGACTGTACACCCAGAACAGAGTTCAGGCTCTTGTTTTTATTATTAAATTTAAAAACAGATGTTATATACAATAGAACAAAGAAATTTGTGTTAGTTTTTCAAGAATATATTCCCTTAATATAACATGGAGCTGCGGGTATAGAACCAACTGAAGATGGAGTTCAATAAGCCTGGTAAGCTGAGAACTGATGGAAGTATTTTTTTATACGTTCCTAGAATGCGGCTAGAATATTAGTTCAAAATTATATTAGTAGACTTTTATTTTGGTTTCCATTCTGTTTCTAGAGTTCCTTCATTTATGATCATATCCATAGAAAAAAACCTTATTTTATATTTATTTTGTAATTCCCTGGCAGCTTTGAATTTACTGCGACATTTTAAACTAGAAAAAATGCCTATTTATGTTTCTTTTTAATTATATAAAACACAACAACAACAACTTTTCTTTTGTTATTAATAAAAATTTATTTTTGTTTCTGTTTGAACAGATGCTGAAATCAACTGTCTTCGGCTTTATGAATGCGGCTATAAGTGTCATGAAAACAAAAAAAAAAAATATTTTATTTCTAGACCTACTTGTTCAATATTGTTCATAAGTACATTGTACCTAATACCTAATACTTGTAAATATCTATATTTGTTAAAAAAGTGTATACCTCTTACCTACTTGTAAATATCTACTTGTTAAGAAGTGTATATGTAAATTACACCCAAATAAAGTCTCATTATTATTACTCTGAATTTACCTTTGTTCTTTTTTATCCACATAATAAAGTCATCTCTCTGAAGGCTGCTAGCATCCTATATGGATCGGGTCAATGTAACCCATCCATATAGGATGCTAGCAGCCTATAGGGGTAGGATACAGGAAGCAAACATCAGGATGCTCGTAGCCTATATGGGTAGGCTGGTAGAAGCCAGTAACAGAGTGCCAGCAATCTAAAGTCTAGGGGTACGCACTTGAAAGTAGAGTGCTGGGCACTCTATTGTTGGATGCTAGCTTTGGGTGTGAGAACTCTACTATAGGATGCAGAATTAGCATTCCAGCACTCTATAATAAAATGCGTGCACTCTAACTAGTGGAATCCTATTTTAGGCTAAAATATGTGGAATCCTATTTTAAACTAAAATGTCCTATTTCAAAATACTGGCACTGAGTCACAGTTTTCAGGCTGAAAGTAGATGCGAGCAGCCTGTTTTTTTCTCCATGTAGGTTCTAAAATATTTGCAAGCCCAAACTATGGCAAGTAGTTCTTTTTCAATGGCACCTAAATGTTCTTCATGTTTATTAAGAGTGCGTGATGCAAATGATATTGGAAGATCTTTTCCATAAACATTTTGAGATAAGACTGCACCAATGGTGTAGTTGGATGCATCTGTAGTAATTGTAAAAGTTTTTTCGAAATCTGGGAATTGTAATATCGGATTATTTATTAGTATTGCTTTAAGAACATTAAAGCAATACTAATTGCATTGTAATTGCTTTTAATTGCTGGGTCATTGGGATCGATTTCAGTGTCTTTCTTCAACATTGACGTTAAAGGTTTTGCTATTTTCGCGTAGTTCCTAATTATTTTGCGATAATATCCCGTGAGTCCTAAGAATTGTTTTAATTGTTTTTGACATTTTGTTATAATGTTGTTGTTGATTGTATGGTTGCTATTCTTGGTGGGGTTGATAGTTAGGGTGATTGTAACGAGGTTGTTATTGCATAAAGTGGTGAGGTTTGGGTGTAAAATGATGTGGTTTGTGGTGAGGCTTTTTGTAATCGTGTTTATGATCCTTGTGAGTGTTTATGTATAAGGCATCTATTATAAAAGAGCATTTAGTAATGAGTAATTTTCTAATGTCTAGTAATTTTGTAGGGCTATGAGGCCTTAGGTGGCTCGTTGGTTGCTATGGTAATGTTTCGTATAAGTGATATATCATCTCTTTGTCAACTTGTGTCATTCCGAACTTTCTATAGGTTCGTCAAGTCCGTCGAACTGTAAGCGTGTTAAAATTAGTCCACGTAGATTTTCTAAGCGAGTAAGGTAGTCTGTTGAGTGTTCCTTTGGATAGGGTCTTAGAGTGTAAATTTCCGCTTTAAGTTTTTCACAAGTTTTAGTTTCTGCAAAAGTACTTGTAAATATTTCTATTAAATCGGCAATAGAGGTTACTGGGTTGCTTTTGAAGATGGATAAAGCTGCTCCTTGTAATCTATCTAGAATTGTATCTAATAAGATTAAATGGTTAATGTTTCTTTGTGCTTGGTTGATATGCTCCGCGCATACAATTGAATAAATTCGATTGACCGTGGAAATAAAACGGGGGAGATCTGATGGTTCGCCATCGAATCGGGGAATGTGGTCATAATCTTCTTTTCTAATTTCTCTAAAAGCTTCGCGACCTTGAGCTGTCATTTTTGGTAGGAGTTCGAAGGTAGGAGGTTTTAAAACAGGTTTAGTAGGAATTTTGAAAATATTATGGGGATTTATGTAATGTAAGTTCGTTAGTAATAGCTATAACAAATTAAACTTATAATAATTATATCAAATAAAATTAATTTAACTTTAAATTTTTGCACAGTTATTTATTCTTTTAGCACTTTCCTCCGAAGGAAAGTAGCTATTGAGGTTGGACTCATGACGGAATTTTTGAAAAATTTCTTCAAATCTTTATCGATCCTACCTAGTAGACACCGAAAATGACCCCCGTTAAAATTTATATATATATATATATATATATATATATATATATATATATATATATATATATGCATATATATATATGTGTCTGTTAACACGATAGCGGCCAGAGTTTTTGTTTTTTCGTCACGAAACTTGGTATATAGCATTCAATTAGCAAACGATTGAACGAGTTCGTTAACCACCAAAGTCGGTCCACCGGAAGGGGGGGGGGGGTTTACCCCGAACCCAAAACACTAATTTGACTATGTCAGCCGTAATATTTGTTATATTTAAACGAAACTTGGTATTCGTAGTGGTAATATAGAGAGAAAAGTGAGATATAAAAATGAACTAAATCGGTTCATTAGAAGGGGGGGTTTACTCCGAACCAACAATACCAATTCGCCACTACCAGCCGTGATTTTTGGTATATTTCGATGAAACTCGGTATTCGTAGTGGTAATCCACAGGTAAATAACTGTTGTAAAAATAAACTAAATCGGTTCATTAGAAGGGGGGGGGTTTACTCCGGACCCACAATACCAATTCGCCACTACCAGCCGTGATTTTTGGTATATTTCGACGAAACTCGGTATTCGTAGTGGTAATCTACAGGTAAATATGTGTTTTAAAAATAAACTAAATCGGTTCATTAGAAGGGGGGGTTTACTCTTGACCCAAATTCTTAATATACTCATACCGGTCGTAATTTCTGCTGTATTGTAACGAAACGCGGTATACGTCGTGGGTAACTCATGAGAAAGAAGTGTTGTAAAAATGAGCTGAATCGGTCAATCGGAAAGCGGGGGTTTAATTTGTAATATATTTCAATAGAAAAGCCCGTCAGACATAGGTTCACAAAGCCGCCGCAAGGAGCGCTTTCTACCACTAGAGTGACTATCCTGTTCCTGCGTTAGATCAAAATACGATAATATGAGGTTTTTTGTATTTATTACGTAGTGTAATAGGTACCATGTGTAAACATAACTCTGGAAGCAAATTATTAATTGATCAGTTACTCATTACAAATTTAAAAGAGAACTATTCATGTTTTTATTTTATTTATGTAGGATATTTTAAGCAAATTGTTCTGGAAAGCAATCTACACTACCCAAATTCTGAGGAAAGTGCTTAGTTATGCAGCTCCTGCGTGACGGACTTTTTTTCTTTTCAATTAACTTTACTTTATTTCACAATCTCAATTATTAAATCTTGTTTTCAATTATTCAATTCTTTAATTCTTATATTAACTTACAACTAATGGTGAGTCGCTGGTGCTGCTTGATTGATGCTCTTGTAGTAGTGGATTCTCGACTCTGCTTGAAGTTGATGACCGACGATGAAGGAGTGAAGTCCACACTTAGTGATGATGTCTTCTTCTTGTCAAGTGCAGAAGGTGACAAATGGTCACAAAAGACTTAGTGGGACAATTGGTCGCACTAATGGATATCACTTAAGCGTCGCGGGTCCCGTCTCGGGCGCCAGTTACGTAATAATACGCCGGATTAGGCTTTTTAAAAAGGGTTTATTTCCCGTAAGAAATACAAAAGGGTTATTACAAGATTACAAGCAATTATACACTAATAGATATACACGAGAACGAGGGTGTCCGTAGAGCCTTCGAGCGACCAATCGACTGAGCTGGAGTAGGGGGAGTCCTGTATATATATACACCCAGCGTCCTTCAGTTCTAGGAAGTGCTGATACAGCAGTAGGAAGCGGATGTAAAGGTTGATTCACACTATACGTACCGTCACCGGCAGGCCACCGTCCAGCCGCCGACCGGAAGATGGAAGCCAATTCATACCATACGGATCTCCACCGACAGGCCACCGGCAATCAACGTCGAGAAAACATCCCTCAGTCTGTTGTCTTTGCGGGTTGACTTAGTTTCTAACAATCTCTAAATTAAATAATACAAAATTAGCAATAATTGCTTTATTTGAGGCTATGAGAGATTTATTGTAAGTTGGAGAAAATAAATTGTTTAATTAATAAATAATTGCAATATGTATTATTTTTATATTTTTCTATTGCCTCTATTCTTCAGAATCATTGGCATTTTTCAATAAAAATCAAATTAAAAAAAATGTATATATGAACTATTAATTTCTATAACGTTACGTTAAAATGTATTCGGGGCTGAGCAAAATAGCAATAATTATGAAAAATAGGGCAAAAACTATAAATTTTGTATATAATTTTATTCGGCAACTTAAAGTGCATTTAGGTCTTTCATATTCTAGGAGAATAATTATCATAATCTAATAAAACAATCCACTAAATTTTGTTTCAATTAGTTTGCTAGATTAATAAATAATAGATTAATATTGTGAATAATTTCACAATTGAGGTTGTAACGAAAAAACTAATATTTTTCCAATTGTGCCAAAATCCATGTCACATTACATATTTAAATTATTTTAAAAAAAATTAGCCCGGCCAAAATGACCGATTTTCAATCTGTAAAATGTTTTTGAAACATTTAACGCCTTGATTTTTTTTTTAAATATAATAATTTAAAAAAATGTTCCGGTAAATTTTCAAATCACGTATATCTCTATAATGGTAGTATAATGACTTCCAATGATACTCCTGCAGAAATTAGCTTGCCCCCTTTCAACGTCGAACTATAACTACGTTTTTACGGATTGGCCCTCATCCATTACATATTAATTGAAAAATAACTTTATGTATGACTGAATTCACATCAGAAACATACATGATAATCAAAGGACAACTCAAATTAAAGAAATTATGCAAAAATAAATTGAAATAATAAACAATTATTAACTTATAATTATAATTGTAACAGCGATAATTGTACTTCTTGTAGTCCAACCGACCCATACTTAAATAATAAAAATAATTATAAAAAATGCATACATGAATAATGAATATTAGTATTAAAAGTAATAGTTATAATTTTGAATATAGTCTGTTGTCTGTGCGGGTTGACTTAGTTTCTAACAATATCTAAATTAAATAATACAAAATTAGCAATGATAGCTTTAAATTTGAATGAAGAAGAGGAAACCTCTAATGTAAATAAGAGGCCGTGAATGAAGAATTATTATCAAAAAGAAAGTTGGTAGGAAAATATTCAAAGAGCTGCAAGGTGATGAAATTTAATTTTACACATATTTCAGAATGTCTCAAGAACAGTATTTTATAATTTTATCAAAAAAATAAAAAAACAACCTTTTGTGAAGCAATTAGTCCTGAAGAAAAGGGGGTAAATGTCAAGGAGCGTGGTCTCCACGCCGATTCTTTTGAAACTTTGCACTATAACGTATTTTGATGCACTAAACACGAATCCGTTAAAAAAAAAGCTCGCTTTTCACTAGGAAAGAAGTTATGAAACACTAAAGTTCACTGTTATGGAGGTTATAAAAGACGGGGTAACGGCGAATTTGTAAACACGCGCATGCGCAAGAGTCCTTAATGACGAAGTGTAATTGAAATTTAGACTCACCTTGTGGTAGCTGACTTGGTCGTAAATTGTCGCTTTTGGGCAAACGTGCTATGCGTTTCCGCAAGAAAATATCAAAACCCCTAGCCAATCCAACTCGCTAAAATTAATAAAATTCTATTATGTAAGATTAGCAAGCAAATAAATGTTATTTGAAAAATTTGAGCGTCCTCACCTGTCGTAACATGTCGCTTATGAACATACGTGCTATGTCGTATCATGTCGCTTATGGGCATACGTGCTGTGCGTTTCCGCTCGCTCCGCTCGCTCAAGAAGATATCAAAACCCCTAGCCAATCCAACTCGCTAAAATTAATAGAATTCTATTAATTTTAGCGAGTTGGATTGACTAGGGGTTTTGATATCTTCTTGAGCGAGCGGAGCGAGCGGAAACGCATAGCACGTATGCCCAAAAGCGACAATTTACGCATAAGCTTACTTCCGTTTTCTTAGCCTCCTAGGCATCTTCCAAAGCTCTGTTCGGTGGATATAACTCCCCAATCACACAGAAAAAATCTTTTAGGCGGTCTTCATATTTATGGACGCGTTTGAAGAGAAATTCGGCCAAATATCCATCTAAATGGTGAGATCGCCTGCCGTAGCGTGGGATGTTGTCTCTTACTTCTCTCCAAACGCCACACCTTCTCTCCAAACGCCTCCTTCCCACATTTATCACATTTCTTTTTATTACTTATTACATTATTGTTAATTAAAAAATTGATTAAATCAATTCTATTGTGAATTAAAACAATAAATGCATGCAGCTTCATTATAAAGACCACTCGAACGATTCTAAGTAATTAAATGGCGCAAATTAGAACGCATGAACCATAAAGGCATTAGCGAATTATGAAGGGATTTCTGTTATATAATATTTGTCAACAGCAAAAAAAAAATTTTAAAGAATGGTTTATTATTTTAAAAAAAATATTTTTGAAATAAATAAGTGGTGATAAATTGAAATAATTGTTGGTAAATTTCAATTAGACATCCTTATTACGAACTTTTCCATACCCGCGCATGCGCATGTTGACAAACATAGTAGGTTACATTACCTTTTAGAACCCGCACAACAGTGAACTTAAATGTTTCATAACTTCTTTCCTAGTGAAAAGCGAGCTTTTTTTTTAACGGATTCGTGTTTAGTGCATCAAAATACGTTATAGTGCAAAGTTTCAAAAGAATCGGCGTGGAGACCACGCTCCTTGACATTTACCGAAAAGGGTTTCTAAGGGAATGATAAATAAATAAATAAAACATTAACATTTTCATATTTATTTTTATTTATAATGTAAAAATATAATTTTAGACATAAAAAGATACAAGGTACAATCTATAATAAAAAAATACAATTTATAGAATATATGTACATATATCTTATTTAGACTTGAGGTTTGAAATTCTCATAATAATAACTTGTGTAGAACCTACAGAACGTGGTGATGGCGCTGAGTGTTTAGGATATGACTGTTGTAGAATCGGCAAAGAGTTTCCCTGGGGTCTGTCAAAACTCGATGGTATTGTAATTGTGAGAAGAGTCGAAATTAATACTCCAATATAATAATGCACAAGGAGCTGCTTTTACAGTGCTTGAAACTTATAACACCTTTTTCAATTCTGCTAATGGAGTATTATCCTGGCAACATGAATACATTTGTTTTCTAATTAATGATTTATTAATAAAGTATGTCTCATGCCTGCTGTGATGAAATCCTTTCCAACGTGATGCTATATTTTATCTTTCTGTAAATTTTCACTGTATTTATAATCATCCATATTATACAGTTCTTAATGTACGATGAGTTTTTCGTCATCCATATTCATAAATAAATAAAAATATTCACTTAAAATAACACGCAGTAACAAAAGAACCTTCTCTAAGAAAGGTAGGAACCGAACTGAATGTGCCGGTAGAGTGTTCATACACACCGTGCAAGCACCGACATGTACCGACATGTCAGAACATTCTTTCCGAGAATCCTACTAGTTGCCTGCTGGTGGTTTGCCGGTGACGGTCCGCTCCTGTGTGAACTACCTCATTGGAAATACATTGAAGAATATTTTGCCGGTCGGCTGCTGGACGGTGGCCTGTAGGTGACGGTACGTATAGTGCGAATCGACCTTAAATAGTACATAATATCAAATGTGTATATATATATATATATATATATATATATATATATATATATATATTCTTCAACAATTCAAGACAAACTTTTCTGAAATAATTTTTTTTAAAACATTTCTGAAATCTTGACATATTAATTTTTTTTTATTTATTATTTTTTTTACACCAAATTGTAATGTTAAAAAAATAAATAATTCGACATTTCAAAATTTCAGAAATGTTTTTAAATTTTTTTTTTATGTATATATATCTGTTCACTCTCTCAAACGCCCGAAAATGGTCCGATTTTTACGAACTTTGGTACAAAAATACATTGTCTCTTTTATAATTTTATCAAAAACTGATGATAAAATTAAATTATTGATGAATAAATGAAAATATACAATTATAATAACATGCAGTAAAAAGAAATGCCGGTGGCCTGCCGGTAGCAAGATTGGCCTGCTGGGGGCCTGCCGGTGACGGTACGCTCTAGTGTGAACTACCCCATTGGAAATACATTGAAGAATTTTTTGCCGGTCGGCGGCTGGACGGTGGCCTGCCGGTGACGGTACGTATAGTGTGAATCGACCTTAACTCGTGCAGGCACCGACCTGTACCGACATGTCAGAACATTCTTTCCGAGAATCCTACTAGTTGCCTGCTGGTGGCCTGCCGGTGACCTGCTGGTGACGGTCCGCTCCTGTGTGAACTACCTCATTGGAAATACATTGAAGAATATTTAGCCGGTTGGCTACTGGACGATGGCCTGCCGGTGACGGTACGTATAGTGTGAATTCCACCTCCGTCTCGGGGAGAATATTCTGACGTGGGGGTCCCGGTCGGTACCATTAGTTGCTTTCTTACCTTTCTTATACTTTTTTTTTTTACTGTATAGCATTTTATTTGTATACTTACATTTATTTATCAATAATTTATTTTAATCATCAGTTATTTAATTTAATCATCAGTTTTTGATAAAATTATACAATAGACAATGTACTTTTGTAACAAATTTCAAAACCGGGCCATTTTTGAGCGTATGAGAGACAAAATTTTCTGAATTAACATGCAGTAAAAAAAAAGCCGGTGGCCTGAGATCTTTCAAGAAAGGTGGAACCAAAATAATAACTGTTTCTATTTTAATCTTTTCGAATAAGACTAGGGATAAGAACGGAACCGCGCAAAGATGATGCAGTTCCTGTGAGTCGGGCTTTTACACTTCTATTTAACCCATTAAGAAATAGCAAAGTGATGCATTTTCGCATCACTGGGCATTAATGGGTTAAGCTTAGAGTGAGTTTCATGTGCAATCCCACTCCTGATTCAGAGATATTCCTTCTTGTCACAGTTCATCTTTCTCTATAATTAGTCTCGAGGTATACTCAGTTTCTTTGCAAAGAAGCACAAATGGCGGCTCTAATGAAGGATAAATTAATTACCGGGAAACTCCCCTTTCTAATGGATCAATTTCGATTATAACACAATTAAGCTCCCATATTAATCTCGACTATTATATAGCAAGTTTTGGAACTGAATTCAAATCCTACTCTAGCTTGTTAATTTAGTTAGGATGATTCGTTTAATAATTCACTATGTTGTAGGAATAAATTTAAACGAAGTCGTCACCATCAGTAATGACTGTGATTAACATTTAAATATTTTTTTATAAATTAAATTATTAAATCATCAATGTTTAGGGTCCCATCAGAAAGTAATTCTGTCTGATTGTGCGGTAATTCAAGATTTGCTCTGTCAGAATATGTTTTATAGATAATTTTTTATTGGTGTGCAACTTGAAAATAATTACAATAAGTTATAGGGATTTATTGTTAGTTTAAGATGAATATAAGGATTGTTCTATCCGAAGAAGTGCTATAGAAGAGAGTTGGAACGGGAAATCGATGTAGTTTGTCCCTAGGGTTTGTGGAGTTTTACTTTGGAGACAGGAGTTCTACAACCTTTCAATGTGGTCCACAATATGCCAATTCTAGAACCTACTTTTAGGTATGAAAATCGAGTAAAATATCTTATTTATTTTTGCAGGCGAGGGAAATTTATTACATACGGCTGCCAGTTAATTTTTATCATCGAATGATTACTTTAAAAAGTAATCATCATTCTACTTTTTTTCATAAAAAAAGGTTCTAAAAGGAAGTTATTCCATGTAAATTTTGTAGACTCTATAACTGGAACCAAGACACATACAATAGGATCTCTCTGGGTCAAAGCTAAAATTAGAAATAGGAAAGAGTGTGGCAAATGGAGGTATCTCTTAGATTCTTATTTTTATGAGCTTTTTATCCAGACAAAGAAACATTAAGAAAAAATAATTTCAACAAATATTTGAAGACATTGCTCCTTTTTACCAGATTATAAAATTTATTTATTTAAATTGTTTAACGTCGATTATTATTAAATAAGAATTTTGGGATGGGTTATCTATAGGGTACCACTCTTTTCTAGCCAGCCGCTCCGTAGTGGGAATCGAACCCACGGACCTTTGGCACGGAGTGTTAAGTGCTCTCGCCATAACACTCACGGCCATCGGGCCTCCGATTAAAACATTTAATTTACCTATAATCTTGTTTATCTAATCAAATCATCGATAAAAATGCAAAGTATCCAATGCGAAAAAACGCCTGGTGGTTTCCGAAATTCCGAAAACTCAGTTTCTCTCTAAAAAAGTAGCAGTTAATAAAAAAGATAAAAGTTTGAATAGCTCCTCCACATTTTCAGATAGAAAGCTCATTTTTGAGCCCCTGAACTACAAATGATATGCAGAATAAAAGTTATGACATCTCAATGTGGGACACCCTGTATAGTGGCCAGAGACTTAATCTTTCACAACTTGTTGTGTGTATGGTAAATCAGTTGGCCATTTGAAAATTATTTACCTTCTTATAGATTTTTTTATGTTTTGTCTGGACGTCTGATTAATGTCGTGAATTGTTCTTTCGTAATCAAGCTTAGTTTTCGTCGTCCTTCTTCTTGATATGTTGGCATGCAAAAGTGTTTACATACGTCTTAGTATGTGCGTCATAATAGAAATGGCAAGTTTTTACCTGCTCTTACAGGACAAATGTATGGAGATGTTAAGGTGCCTCGTGAAGGGGCTATTCCCTCAAGAAAAGCCATGTTGTGGGGAAACTCCAAATTGTGTTCTATAGAATCCTTTGAGCACGCCGCTCCTCAATGGAAGTCATTTCGGAATACAGAATTATGAATTCGCACCATTTATAGATTCGATTAAGTTTGAGGAAGTAACATATAAGGGCATATATTTGAAATAACATTGATTTTGTTTTTAATGTGATTGAGATTGTATAAAATTATACATTTAAATGGTTGGCTACGTGATCAGAGGCTGCAATCTCCCTATAAAGCCCATATGTATGTATATATATATATATATATATATATATATATATATATATATGTGTATGTAAGTTGTATTTAGAAAATTATTCAGAAATAAAGTGTACACTACCGGTCTTCCTCCTCAGTGACGGACTGTTCTGTTTTTTTTTGTTTGTTGATAATATGAATATTTTATCTGATTTTGCGCATTGTCTTTCTCTAAACCATCAGACTTGTTAGTTTATATAAAATTAGTACCCTGAATTCCAGGCAGGAAAAAAGGCATTTGTAAAAGTTTCTTTTTGAAAATTCTTTATAAATGTAAAAAAAAGTAATACGTAATGGGAGGAGTGTAAGGAAAATTACTTCTGCCTCTTTTACTGAAATATATATGTTAACAAAAAGCAGGATCGCGGGGGAGGGGGGAAAGAGGGAGTTTCTTGAGTTGAATTAAAGTTGAAAGCAGGCCATATAAAGAGTCAGCTAATGTAGTTTAACAAGATCTCCAGTATTTTATTCTCTATGTCGTTTCCTTTCCTTTATTTATCTCTGTCCCTGTCTGATATGTCTTCTCAGCAGTTTTGGTATTGTTGTGGCAAAGACTGGTGACCTCCATTATGAGATTAAGATAGATAAGGGACCCATTTGATTGACGTGTCTCCTCCAAATGGGTCCCTTATCTATCTTAATCTCATAATGGAGGTCACCAGTCTTTGCCACAACAATACCAAAACTCCACTTTTTGTGTCTGTCTGAATAGTTCCGAGCTTGAACGCGGTCCCCAACCTGAAATCTTCTGGCTCTTGTTTCATCCTCTCGAGCTTGTTTCATTTCCAATGGTTCCCCGTTTTTGGTTTTGAACATAACCGCAAGTCTTGACCTTATTTCTCTATCAAACATTAGTTTGTAAGCAGAACTTCCGGTAGCATTAGGAGCCTCTCGTAAATGCATGAGGAGACGGGAAAGCTTCCAGTGTATAATCCCATCCTCGTCGCCAATTTGTTATGTTTTTACCACATTAAAATAAACAACACTTCAAGTAAACCAAAACATTACTATATTCTTTTTTTTACTGACTCTTACCCAGCAATTCAATTGTTAACAAAAGAACATCTGTAACCATAGCAACAATTACAGCTGAGAAGACATATCACTGTCTCTCTCAGTTTTTCCTCTTTTATCTTTGTACAGAGAATGTGATAGACATAACGCGGAGGGTCGTTCTGTCTATATCTCACATTTTATTACTGGTGTGCCATTTGTTTTCCTTACTTAACATGTGTTTCTTCCCTCGATTTGAGAAAGGACTGTATTTCCGATAGCAATCACAATGCAAACAATTGATCACTTAAGTGGATAAATTATGCGAAATTAAAAAAAAAAAAAGGAATTAACTGATATTAAAACTGTCACAAAAAACGTTTACCTGATAGACAATAATTGCTAGGAAAGGAAAATGTTTATGTGGAAATTAGGAATAATTTTAGGCCAAATTACTACCGTAAAATGTTATCACATTACTACAGTGTGATGAAATTGGAACAAAACTATACTTCTTATTGTGTAGATGGAGATAGTTAGCCGCTGTAGAGATACGAAGACAGGTATAGTTGGGATTCGGCTAGGAGAAAAACGTCAGACTTTCAAAAAGAAATCTGTATTTTGGACGTTTCGACTGCAACAATGGCAGCCTTCTTCAGCTAAAAAATATATGCAACTTATAAGTAAAGAAAATGTACAAGCAGTAAGTAAAAGACAGGCAGAAATGAGCGGAGTATATATATCAATACAATAAATTTTAAACAATCTTATTTTTAAAAAACAATGAAAATACGGTAGTTGGAAAGAAAACAGCATGTAGAACTTGTTAGTAAAAACAGTACAAAAAAATTTAAACAGTAAAAAACAACGCACATTTTTTATGTAGTGAAAAACAAAATCTATTTTATAAGTGAATACAATTTATAACAATTAATATATAGATACATACCACTAGAGAATGCCTAGGGGGGAGGGAGGAAGACCTCGAGGACAACTTAGGTAACCATGGTAGAAGTATGAACGACAGCAACTGCACCGGTGGTCTTTATAGTTATGAAAATCCGCAAATCCGCCCTGAAAATCCACAAATCCGCCCTCGCAAAACACGCCATAACTAAAAAACACACTTTCAACTTTGACGACACTAAAATACTTTCCACAGAACGAAAAACCAAAAAGCGACAGATTTCCGAATGCGTCCACATTAACTTAAACCCCAATAACATTAATTACAAAACCGACAAACAAAACATCTCCCCTGCTTACTCCTCCGTCTTCCATAAATTGTCCTGACCTCCTTTTTTATCTTTGTTCCCAGGCTCCAGACAATTTCTCTACTTGTGTGTCCCAAAGCTCTTAACACCTTTTACAACCTCCTTTACAACCCGGCAATTGTACCTCTTTCATCTGCACCGATTTGCCGCCCCCCCACCCCTTTTTCATAACTATAAAGACCACCGGTGCAGTTGCTGTCGTTCATACTTCTACCATGGTTACCTAAGTTGTCCTCGAGGTCTTCTTCCCTCCCCCCTAGGCATTCTCTAGTGGTATGTATCTATATATTAATTGTTATAAATTGTATTCACTTATAAAATAGATTTTGTTTTTCACTACATAAAAAATGTGCGTTGTTTTTTACTGTTTGAATTTTTTTGTACTGTTTTTACTAACAAGTTCTACATGCTGTTTTCTTTCCAACTACCGTATTTTCATTGTTTTTTAAAAATAAGATTGTTTAAAATTTATTGTATTGATATATATACTCCGCTCATTTCTGCCTGTCTTTTACCTACTGCTTGTACATTTTCTTTACTTATAAGTTGTATATATTTTTTAGCTGAAGAAGGCTGCCATTGTTGCAGTCGAAACGTCCAAAATACAGATTTCTTTTTGAAAGTCTGACGTTTTTCTCCTAGCCGAATCCCAACTATACCTGTCTTCGTATACTTCTTATATCTGTACCCCGGAGGTGAAGGACATCATGTCTCATATTTGTAATTGTTCAGGAGAGTCAATTTTCCATATCTTTGAACTATTAAAATGTTTTTCTCCTTTACTTATCAAAACAGTTTAAAGGAAATTGTTCACATTTTATTGGCATTGATAGGTAATTAATTGGAAGTATTGATCAGTCAAACCAAACCAAGTCCTCCATATGGTGTCTTTTACCTCTAATGAAAACGGACATGCTTTTATTTATCACTGTCTTATCTTTGTTATTTATGGGAGCAGGACATAGTGCCCTATACCATTATATGGATTGAATATCCACAATAAGAACATGTTGTTAAGTCAATTTAATAAAAAAAATGGACATGGTAGGACACCTCCGCGGTACAGATATATGCTTATATATTTATCTGATAGCGAACAGACAAATATGCAGGTATCCATTTGTCTTTTCGCACTTTTTGGGCAAAGTTCGGCCCTTTGATATCAGTTAAATGAAAACATCCTATCTGCGTAGGTTCATATTAATTTCACAACATTGTACTAATGCGACCTCATTCAGAAAGAAATAGGATTCAGGTAAAAAAATATAGTTTTCACTAGCGAAAGAAGTGTTCATCTGGAGTAAAGAGCAGCCCAACAATTTATGATCTTCTTTTTAGTCCAGGTTCATTCTTGTTGGGAGTTCTATGTTACAAATATATCGTGAAGATGGAGTACGTATAACGTGTGCCCTCAGAATTATTTAAAAATCTTTATACTTAGTAAAGAAGTTATATAACTAAATTGTAATGGAGGTAAGGGTTCAGCTTAAGGGGACTTCCAACGAAAATTACAGAAATTACCTACCATTACTGGAGGGAGGTTAGGAGGCCTCTATTAGGGTAATTGCCAGAAGAGACATCCTAACCTGAGCTACTTTTTGCGGCCCTAATTTCTCAATGAATACACAATGCACATTAGAATTTACATACGCAATGTTTTATGTTGATTGGGGAAGTATTTCTAGAGAATGAGTCTTTAAAACGTATTTATGACGTGGGATATGTCAGTAATATATCGTCGATACAAAAGCAAACTAACGAATATGAAAATCACCACTTTTCAGAGTGGAAAAGTATTTATTCATAACTTTTTTTTGGACAGTCAAATATTCGGCAGATTTGACCTTTCGATAGTGGAATACTTTCCCTTTAATAGAGTGAAGTGAGATTGAAGAATTTGCCGTACATAAGTCCAGCAGAAATTATTAAAGATGGACAATGAAAGATGCATTTTTTCATATTCGTTAGTTTGCATTTGTATCGACGATATCTTCTTGTCAAGCAATATACTAATATCATTATTAAAAAAATGATTGTTTTATGTGTAATAGATTAGAAAACACAATTCATCCATGAAACGCTGTCTATTTACCAAGGGGTTACCAAGGACTCAGCAGACTAATCTCTATCCGACGAAATTCCCGGTAATTGGAAGACTATTGGGGAGTTTTCGAGCATCAAACTTAACAAAAATTGTTTATTTATTTAAAATTTAACGTCCATTATTATTAACTAGGAATTTTACGACGGGTTATCTACAGGTTAACAGCCGTTTGGAGCCAGGAAAAGCCACCACCCCATCCATAGAGGGAATCGAACCCACGACCCTTGGAACGGAGGAGTGCTCACGCCTTCACACTCACGGCCACCGGGCCTCCCTAACAAAAATTATATAGTATTATAAAATCACCTTCCACCTTCAATAACATTATTTATTTATTTCAAGAGCTTCGCAACAAAGGCGACATGCTCAAATTTAAACAAGAAAAAAAATTGAAATGTCCACAGTTAATAAAAAAAGTAAAAGTAGTAATATGAAATACAATAAAATTTGAATAGAATACAAAAAAAGAAAAAATCTATAGTTGTGTATAAAATATTCACAGCTGTGTCAGTGAAACTTAATTCCTTTAAACACATTAAACTCAAATGATAGTATTGACAAACATTTTGTTGTTATAAATGCTCTTATATAATGCACAAATAGAAAATAAATTACTTTTTCTTAACTTTAACTGTATTATCTTTGCGTGACGCAGCTTTTCTATGAGCTCTCTGAAGAGTCCCTTTAGAAATTTTGCTTCCTTTCCCTCCCTTAGAGAATTCTTCACTCCGATCAGCTACTAATGTCTCGGCCACACTATATCTTGCCACTATCTTGGTTTCTTCTAGGCGAGGAGGAACTTTATCTTGTTCAGGCGTTATTATAGACTCAGGATACATTTTAATTAGCCACACAAACAACCTAAATAACATTAGATTCGTTTCATAATAAGGTTGTTTTGCGGCTATTTAAAATGTATCCTGAGTCTATAATAACGTACTCAGCGAGCGCGTGCAAATTGTTGACTTGTGGCAACACATAAAAAATGTAGGAGTATTCCTTGAGATAGCTCTTGAGAGATTTTTGACGTGGAAAATCGAACTAATTAATTTTTTAAGAGATAACCGTTTTTTAAAATTGTGACATAACTACAATTTAAATTTCAGTTACTCCAAAACGACGGATTGAGTTAAAAGGGGTTTTCAGACGTTTGAAAATCACGCAAACTATATAACTTTCTGGGACATTAGAAATACAGGAATTATGAGAAATTAATAACAGAAACGAGCAATTTTAAAATTTTCAAATATTTTATTTAAATATCTCGAAAATGATTGAGAACTCATAGGATGTGGCCATCCGAGTTAATCTATTACCACCTGAAAAGTATCCTCATGCAATTTTCAAAAGGGCCATATTATATGGAAAAATAAGTAATCAAAATTTCGTTACATTGAACTTGTGGATTTTTGTTTTTTTGCTGCTACATATTTACGGTCCTATGTATATTACTTTTGGCAGTAAAATGAGCTTACCAATAAAACTAAGCAGCAAAATTTGAATCAAGTCTAACATCCATGAGCGGCCCTTAGGGCTGAAATCCATGGTTAAGCAAGGCATTTCCTCAAAGGGTCCTTGTGCAGGTGGGTCTCTGACCACGGGGAGAGCCAGCAGTCTGTATCATTTGATGTTTGTTTTGTTGTATGATTTGGTGGAAGTCTAATAGGTAGGATAAATAAGTCATAACCTGGACTTTGTTAATAGCTAAACAGTTTAACTTTAACATTCCTTCAATGCTTCATAAATACTTTCTTAAATTCCTTCAATGCTTATTTTATTATTACCTTGAAAACACTATGGAAACGCGATAAGATAAATCAGTATCAGCGAGTCGGGCGAATTCGTGTCAGCGTTAACCAGTAATTAAAATTATACGCAAAATGCAATGAATGTAGAAGTCGGGTACATTCATGAAAAGTACATTCCAGAAAAGCGGACCAAATCCGTCAATACCGTGTAGTATGCGGAGTTCGGCAGTAATTGAATGGGCCTCCACTTCCTTTATCTCTTCTTCCAAATCTCATTTCTCCTTCCGAAGCCAAGCATACAATAGCTGCTCCGCCGTAAATCTCCAGGCTTTGACTTAATTATCTCTGAAATTCTACGCCAACTCCTTATCAAGGCCTCAGCATTCCGTGCCTAAATATTCAATTCCATATTATACACAAAATTACTTTTTAATCTTTTAGAAATATGACATTTATATAATTTCGCTGATCACATTCTCGAGTTGCTTCTTGAGCCTACACAAAATTATATCCGAAATCATTATAAAATTACCCCAAATGTATCCTTTCTACCCTTAATCCATCCGGCTCCACTCTCATCACTCTGCAGCACAGCAAAGTCTTCGCGTTTCACAAAAATAGCTTAAAATCCGATTCCCTAATATTTTCCCCTTATTAATTGATCCTATCACTCCGAGAGGCACTTCCGGATTCGTAAAGTATCAGAACATTCGGACTAATTTTCAAAGGAAGCAGGAGTTCCACAGGGTTGTGTTCTTGGGCTTTATTGTACGTCTTTTATACATCCGGCATTTAAACTGACATTCCTTTACCCTCCTTCCAGATAACCTCAAGGGTTTCTCAAAGAAATCCTTTAACCGGCTAACCACCTATTCTCAGGGCACTGATGATCATTCTTATTTAAAACGGCTTGACCATTTGGATATAATTTTGGTTTTGGAAAAAGGCCAATGATTCTATCTCCATCACACTAAAACGTATGCGTAAGATACGCGTTTTCACATTGCTTCTGCGCCAAGGCCAAACGTGCCGGGAAATTTAATGATTGCTTGTTTTCACTTTTCTTAAGCATTTATTGTGGAGAGAGGACACTTTTCAGCAAGCCCGTAGATGAAAGCATCATTCTTCTGCAAGAGAGACACTATACACATAGAAATGTTGTGGATACCTGGACACACAAACTTCTCTGGAAATACAGAAGCGGACAAAGAATCAAAAATTGCAGGGAAAAGTAGGAACTGACGAGAAACTAATGATCTTAGAACACACTTAAATCCAAAAAATAAAATAAGTGAGACCAGTGCCCACATCTATTTTCGCAAGAATCGGACACATTAGTCCCAACAAGAGAGAAGGTGTGGCATTGAATTAATATTGTATTTGCCTATATGGGAATGTGCGAAACGATGCTACGTTTAATTAGTGGGCTGTTGTAGCGAGGCTATCTCTGTCTCCGGAGCATGTCCATTAAGAGAACGTAGGGTCCATTAGCTACATCAATGCTTTGACGTTCTGGGTTCCTGTTCATTAGTTCCGTTATCTCTATTAGTCCATGTCAACTCATCCCTGAACGTCTGATTGCCAGAAATTGGATCTGTGAATAAAATCGATACTGCAACTCTGAATATTATCATTAATGGTAATCATTGCAAGTTGAGTAATACAAAAAAAAAAAAAAAAAGAAAAGAAAAATGTTTATTCTCATTCAGAGACACATGTCCCTTAGAAATAATTTTGAATTTACAAAATGTGGTTAAAAGCAATTTAAAATGTAAACTCAAATGACTACAGCCGGAATATAAACTAGAGGTGGATGAAACTTACAGATGGGCTTACAGAAGATTTAAAGGTCTCTAGGTTAGTGGCACAGGCTGAAAAGCTGTACTATGTTGGGAAAAAATATTAGGATCGGAAGGACGAGAGTGGGCATTACGGTAGTGCACAAAGGATTTAAATTTAAGGAGTTGAAATATATAATAAGGTTTTCCGGATTGATTTACTTGTAAAAAACTGAGCCAAGAAGTACTTACGAAGATAAAAAGGTAATAGTCAATTTAACACTTGATATGCATGCGATATTTGGGAGTAGCTAGCCATCCCAAGGTTAAATCGAATAAACAGTTCATGAGGCATTTGAATTTTACCTCGAGAGCACGAGAAATTCCACCGTACACCTAGCAGCCACAGTCGAGCTGGGGAAATAAGAGTGAGGTTACACGAAGTTGACGGGCCTTTGTTGGTAGGAGATGGCGGGAGAGGTTGAACTATCTGAGGATACACTTTGATATTATATGATTCCATGGTTTTTAACTGTTTTACAATATTTTATATGAGTAGTATTGATGTAAAGGCTTGGAAAAGGAGAGGTGGAACTTTTGAGGAAGATAATGTATTACGTCCCTGTAATTATATCAAGAGTTTACCCTGATTTGAGAAATATAAATGGAATAGCCAAAGTTATACATATCTTGCCTTTGACTGTTGCTATCGGATGTTCATGGGATGGAGATAAACCAGAATGTTCTTTTGTGAATGGGAAGCGGAGCAGAAAAGTAGCCGATAAAACGGGACAATTAAACGTATTTTTTTTTATGTAAGTCAAATGGAACATATACAGAATCCTTCTGTTGTCATACAAAATGGAAAAACACCAAAATGGATGCCGAAGAAGTGGAGGGAAAGAGATAGAAAAACACTCCTGAGAGGGGAGCTTCTTGTTGGGGACAAGTTGGAATTGTTAACCGCACATAGAGGAGTTTTGGAATAAGTGTTCAAATGGCTTTAAGAATGCTTCAGAGACCTTGGGCTAAATTCTATACCTCTTGCAGGTGGTTCTTAGATATATTTATGTTATGACAAACGAGCAACCGTACGAACGCGGGAACATTGAATGTCTTATGTTGGAGGAAAAAAGTCCGACTGGCAGGAACTGCATCATCTTAGCGCGGTTCCGTCCATATCCCTATTGTCATTTGAAAAGCTTAGAAAAGAAACAAAGGGGCTTATGACTTTACCTGGTCGGGTCCGCCAGACCCCAGAATCCTCTTCTAGAGGTACTTATTTTATACGTTTCAATGCATTGAAAAATATCAATAGTTTTCACATTTTCTTGTGTTATTTTACTATAGTAATAATTCTACAAATAAAATCAATTAAAGAAAAAAATAAAAAACCAACAGCATAAAGGCAATTGAAAATATTCAAAAGACCTCATCGAATCTCTTTCTCTTCGCAAGCTATATTTCTAAAAATGAATTGTTTTTCTTATTATACTTAATCTGTTTTATTGTCAAATACATTATCCAGCTATTAGAAATTAAAAAATAACAAGGAATAAAAACAGACAAAAAGAACCGTTCGAATAAACGAAATCAATTACTTCAAAGTTCAAGCACTTATTTCTCCGATCGACATCGCTTATTCAAAACATTCTTCAGAATCTTTTTTGTAGACCATTTGGTAACCTTTCGCTTCGCAAGATTTTCAACCGTTTTCGAGATATTAATGAAAGTATACGAAGTTCCCAAAACTTTTCTTGTCTGTTAAAAATGGTTTCATTCGTTTTCCTAGGCCAAGAAGCCTATAAAACGAATACTTGCATGCATATGAAGTAAGCGGAACGATTTTTTTCGCGCGACATTCGCTCCAAAACCATGTTCCGGTGGGCGGATTCTCTTGGTTAACGAACTTGACCTACCAAATTTCATCAAAATCGGACCATTACAGAGCCCGGAAAAGCGCGAACAGACAAATATATATATATATATATATATATATATATATATATATATATATATATATATATATACAAATTTGAACCACCGTTATTTTCGGTCTCTAGGGGTTCTGAAACGCAAAATTTTTTTAGGAACCGCGCTAAAACGCGTTCAAAAATAATACATTTCGAACTTTCCTCCTATGATAATAAAAATATATTTCTCAATTAGCTCCAAAATTCTGCCTTTTTGTAATCTGTCTTGAATAATTAAAGACGAAGATCCTTTTTAACGCCCTGCAATATGACATAATCTCCCTAATTTCTCTTTGACCGAATTCGACCATTTTTTTCATCCAGGCAAGAAATTGTTTAAAACGGCAGAGTAGAATATTCCTTTGCTGGACAATAGTACTAAGAAGAAAAATTATTCTTTTTTGTTTAAATTCCAAATAATACGGGAGATTTTAAGAAGTAAGGTGTAAAGAACATTGTTACATGTTATTGCAGAAGCAGATAATATCTACTATGAAAAGTCAAGGGATGATTATATTAGGATTCAGCTAGGAGAAAAACATTGGATCTTCAAGCAAAAAGCTAGATTGGACGTTTACGACTGCACTTTCGAAGACTTCTTCGATTTATTTAAAAGAGAATTAAGGCCTGAATGCAGAGCTTGTGGCGAATATCTTACTATCAAACACATTTTTACAGAATGCAGGGCCTACGAATCCGCTCGGAACCAAATGGACATTCATGGTCCTCTCTGTGATATACTTGGAGACGACCATGAATCAAGCCAGAGAGCGTTGAGATTTTTGAGAGCCACTCAGCTATTTAATAAATTATAATAAGCAATTATTTACTAAGCTTATTATAATAAGCAATTAAAGAATTTATATATATATATATATATATATATATATATATAGAGAGAGAGAGAGAGAGAGAGAGAGAGAAAGAGATAGAGAGAAATTCTGTTTGATGTTAGGAGGCGTGAGCTCGTTAAAGCAGGCATCCTGTCTTAATACTACTTTATTTAATAGGCCCGACATGATTCGTGAATATTTTCGAACCCCTTAAAACTGTTTTAAGCCAGACTCCTGAGCGAGTACATGGTAACGAGAGGACTTCCTAGCAAGAAGTGCCCCTGAAGAGGTGCGAAAATATGCACAAATATTATTAGTAATAAATTATATTTAATTACGAAATACCTAGTTTTTATAAAATTTGCTGATGGAAGAAAAGACGTTTCCTAAGCTTTATTAGCTTTATTCAAGACCTAATGAATTTTCCCCGGCCCCTCAAAAAGTAGAAGCCAAACACCACAGTCTCCAGGAAACTCGACAACGAGTTTACTCTCTACCAATTAACAATAATTTGCAGCCCCTCTGAGCTCCTTTCCTTTCAATTTCACCCTCATCAAAATGAGCTACAAACCTTACTTACGTTTGACTTTAATAGTATCTTCTTAGGCAATAAAGATATATCTTTTATTTAATTAAATTAAACGAGTAATATTGGTTCTACGCTTTGCGTAACGAATAACTGATAGGCAACCATACTAAAGAACTAACTTTGTAAGATCCTGTCATAAAATTAGTTACACCGGATTGGCTAAAACACTGGTTACGGCCAGTCAATTAAGAGAAATTATAGTTAAAAACACAACCAAACCCTGGCAAAATAATCAATAATTGATTATTTTGCCAGGGTTTGATTGTTGGACTCCTCTTCTTAAATGAATCGATCCATGCAAAAAGAGCTTTAGTCCATAATCAGTAGTTTTGAGAAAACGAGAAAAATCTTTCTACACCATTCATTTGCTTTATTATTGTGCTATTTTTTTTTTGTCTGAGTACCCCATACTGATGCATTTGATATTATTAAAATATAATAATAATGTTTGGACTGAAGCTCTTCTTGCATGGAACAGCCTAATGAGTACCTCCTTGCAAAATATAAGGTCTAATATAATGTAAAACACATTGTTGGATATATTGAGTAACAGTTTATTATCAATGGTACAATATGTAAGAAATATTTGCATAATATAAAGTTCATACAATGAGTAATGTAATGCTTAATCGTCTTGAACTTCTTCATCTATATTTATAGTTGTTGGCCAACCCATTATTTCATAGTAAAAATTCTTGTGCTCTTCTGAAACTTATGGCATCTACTTCTTAATGTTTTCAATTTTTTTCTGCTTGATGGGGACCTTCCTTCCTGGTTAGGCAGGATTGGGAGGGAACATTAGAGCCTGAAGACCTTGACGTAAACGAAAGGTATGTGCTACAATGCCGTTAATGATTTTTTTTTTTGCTACAAGTGTTTCTATGGCAACAATGTATTGGACTAAAGTCCTCTTAACATAGAAATGTGCAGTAACCGTCAGAGACAACGAATCCATCATTAACTCATATTTGGAAAAAAATGGTCTGAAGCTCTTTTTGCATGGATCGATTGAAATACAATTATTGTATTTAACAAAAGGAGTGCAAGTTGGCATAACCAGTCTTATTAAGTCATTAGTTCTTGCGCAAAGACAGAACAGACCCGTTTGCTCACTTTATAATGTTGCTGACATCAAAACACATACTGACATGTCAGTATGTGTTTTATCATTACAGTCTGCAAAAAACTAGACAATTTTCTAGTGCCGCAAGTCATACATAAATTACTCACTAAAATGTACACAAGGTAGCACTCAAATCTACACAATATTACATTATTTGAGGAACCCTATTGGCTTGCATGTAATGTGTTTATTTTTGCAACGATAGCGGGCGGACATTTTTTTTTATATGTGTGACGACAAAACAAAATCACTGCTCGCAGCACCTGCCTCATCTTTGCGCGTTTTCAAAACATATTTAACCCTAGAGTCATTTGTAAAGCTTTAAACAGAAACAGTTAATATTTAACGTTCTAAGGTTTTCTGACATTGTCTTGGTGATAATAACCGACGTTTTGCCAGACATTCCGCAGTTTTTAGAACGGGTCCTATTTACACCTGTAAGCGGCTTTTCCTGATGTCTGGTTGGCCGCCCCTTCCTGCGCTGGTGGGTTCCATGCACTTAATAAAATCCTCTGTCTTCTTAAGGATGATGGGGGCCCATATTTTACTCAATCTAGAGACATCTTCTCTATTAAAAATCTTGGGATGTTCAACAATTTCGATAATAATGGTAATGTTCGTCATCGACGAGTCGTGGAATTTTATTGCCTTATAAAAACTGCTTATGTATTTCGATTAAATTATAAGAATTAAAATTAACGAATCTTACTTTAGTTGAATACCAAGGTGAAAAAAACAAACTCTATTAAAATTCGTTAACATATTCGAATTGAAGGGGTCGGGGCAAAATAGTGTGAAGCAACATTTTTAACAAAACTCAACTGTAGCTGGTATATGTTTGATATTATGTGAAACTAATCAATCTATGATGCAAATGCTACTAAAATATATCTCCAAGCTCTGTATGCATCTTAATCTTGTTTACCCTAACCATTTCATTTGATAGTCCTATATAATATCCAACTTATAGCAGCTACAGTTAATTTTTATTAAAAATGTTACTTGGCACTATTTTGTCACGACACCTTCAAATGTATTTACGAAAACATTTAAAGATAAAGGAAAATAGTAACTTTCTTTACAACATAATTTATTGTGAGTTCGAAGCGTTTTCAACTGCTCCTGCCACCATCAACACAGCTGCACCAGAAGAAAACCCTCAATAAACAGATTTTTTGTAAATCGATTTTCCAACAAATTAGCAATGTTTTAAACTTCCCCTCACGCTCTTATAAGAAAAGGGAATGTGAAACATCGAGTTCTCCGATGTCCTGAATTGTCAGGGAAAGTTATTTAAATCCTCTGATGTCATTGTTTAAAGTTACAAGTATTTTTGTTAAAAGGGTCAGCTATTTCTTTTTATCATTATAGAAAAAAATGCTTAGCTAATCTTGACGGGCTTAAGCCCAGAGAAAGGATGATAATGCGAGAGGCTTAAGGCCCTCCAGGATAAGTAGATTAAAGATGAGAGTGCTAGAATTTGGAAACCCCTCCCTAAGCCACAATTCAACAAGACCGGGGCAATACTTGAACCTTCTTCACATCTACTAACCCTTTCATTCATACATCTTGATTTACCTGTTGGTAAATTAAGCATGACACATTTAACTTCTGGCATAATACCAGAAATGAAAACCAACATTTCCGCTTTTATTTGGCTCAATCTGGTCCGCTGCTCAGAAATGACTTTTCCAGCGGATGAAAATACACGATCTGAAGGTACAGACGAGCCTGGAACACAAAGGTATTTCCTGGCTACATTATGTAGTTGGTTGTATTCATCAGAAAGTTATTTTTCTTTCCAGAATTGCAGCGGACAAGCTTTTTTCGGCAGTGGATGTTGCTGCTGAAGTAATTTTGAATAGTTCTGTACAGAACAAAGAAATCTGTACAATTATAAAAGTACAATTATCAAGTATGTTGATACATATATGTATGTGAGCATTTTTCAAATAGTTTTAACATTCTTGTCCCTTGGCGATATAATTAAGACGGCCAGATTTTTTAAATTTTTTTTCTTCTTGGATCATTAATGGTATAGAGAGTAAATTAATGCTACCAAAATTAAATTCTGAATTTCAAAATTTAATGTCAAAATTATTAATTTTATAGGCCCAAAATCATTACCGTCCGCTGTCCCTGGGCACATTTATTACACTTTACTATTTTTTTTAGGGGGGAAGGATATTATATTTTTTGCATATGTGATGTTTCATTTTAACATAATAATATTTAAGGTTAATTCATATAAATTTAAATAAATTAAAAACAAATCTAACTTCGCAATAGCGCCTTTAAAGTTGTCCCTCAGTTTTGACATCATTACCGTCCGCCTTTTTGAATTAACGAGAAAACCTATCAGGATGGAGCAAATTGTTTCCAAATAGATGTTGGAGCAGCTCTCTCAAACTGATTTTTGTTGTCCAAAAGGTTCAGAAGAGAAATGTTTTACGTATCAGTTTTTGCGATGTGTTTTATCTGGTAAATCACAATTGGAGTATTTTGCTGGTCATTACCGTCTCCCATTTTATTACTCAAAACATCCATGAATTTTTTTTTTCGTCTAACAATTAAATAGTGCTTCAAAAACTACGTATTTTATTAATATAATTCTTTTAGAAAAAAAATTAAAAATATTTCTATACTCTATATTGGATGATAATTAGAGTTGGCATAATTTTATTTAGAAATAAAAATAAGAATTTATGTGTACCTCATTTATTTGTAAATACGAATATGAATAATTTCGTATTCATAAGATTGAATACGAATTTATGTGTATTCACGTATGTCATATACATAAATGCAAATAAAATTGTGTTTTTATTTATTTTTTTTATTTTTTTTATATATATATTTTTTTTTTCATTTTTATTGTTTTTATTCTTTGTTATTCAATAGAGCAGATCACCCTTGTTGCGAAGCTCTCGAAATGAATGAATGAATGAATGAAATAAAATTGTATTCACAAATTTTTCTGTAAATAAAATTTAATTTAGAGGAAAAATTCTAAATATACACAAAAATTGTGAATATTCACAAAAAATCAAGTGATTACAAAAACATTCACATTTAAATATACGAATACAAATAAATTCACATTAAAATTTGTGAATAAAAATGTATTCACAAAAACATTTACAACATAAATTATGTTTTATTTATTTATTAATGTTTTCGCAATATAGGCGACAAAACATATAGAGAACAATGATAGGCATAAATTATGTATTTGTGCGCATAAACAAAAAGGTGATATTCGAAAGGTTATTGAAGGTAGTATTCTGTTGGATATTGAAGCTAGTATTAGGAAGAATATCGAAGATGATATTTGGAAGGGTATAGAAGGTGGTATTAGGAAGGGTATTGAAGATGGTATTAGGAAGGGTATTGAAGATGGTATTAGGGAGGACATTGAAGAGGGTATTAGGAAGGGTATAGACGGTGGTATTAGGAAGGGTTTAGAAAGTGGTATTAGGAAGGAGTTTGAAGGTGGTATTAGGAAGGATATTGAAGATGGTATTAGGAAGGGTATTGAAGGTGGTATTAGGGAGGACATTGAAGAGGGTATTAGGAAGGGTATAGACGGTGGTATTGGGATGGGATTAGAAGGTGGTATTAGGAAGGGTTTTGAAGGTTCTAGGGGGCGAGGTTAGCTCAGTGGTAGAGCACTCGACTAATGAACTGGAGGACCAGGTTCAAAACCCGAACGCGCACTAAAGATTTTTTCTTCTAGTGCTCTGCCGTTCGAGGGTTGGATTTGGGGTCCCAGATCGTCCCTAGGCTTACCCAGCCTTTAATTAATTTAATTAATAATGGGTACCGTGGGTGTTAATGACTCTAGCAGTCGAAGCAGCCAAGGGGAAAATCAGGCGGCCGGAGCATAGTGTTGACCACACTATCTCCCTAGTGTGCCGTATGGTCAAGAATCAGATACCTCTACAGTATCTGCCCCTCTGGGCCCTTGTGGCCTGTTACGGGACTGATTTTTTTTTTTTTTTTTTTTTTTGAAGATGGTATTAGGAAGGATATTGAAGGTGGTATCATTTCACTTGAAATGCTTCCAGAAACGTCTGCACCTGATGTTGCTCCAGTAGAGGGACTCGGTATAATGACGACACAAATTGACGATATTTGGAATAGCGTGATTGATTTTTAAATATTCAGAAAAAATATTCAATATTCTTCATACGATTAAAAAAAAACAAAAAAACTGTAGTGGGCGCATGACCAACTAGCGACAAAAATTAACCATCACTCGTATGTTCAATTGGTACAAAAAAAGTTGATTAATTTTCAAGTTAATTTCTGTAAAATTTGAGAACCAAAAAGTAAAATCTATCTGAATAATGCTCATGTACAAATCGACAAAAATTGGGAAAATTAAAATAAAATAAAAACAATACAAAATGTGAAAGAAGCCAACCATTGTTGGCACTTTCAGAGGTGTCTAAATGAATATTTTAATGATCCCTACATAATCAGAAAAGTAAATTATCTCGGGGCCACTCTCTCTTAAGCCGCCTGGGAGGATTGTCTGGTTGGGATTGGCAAGATAGACAATCCCGGGACCTTCAGGATTTGGAATGGAACACTTGGAAACGGGTTTTAGCGAGGTCGAGGACAAATTGGATGTTAAGGTGATTGTGAAGGGTTTTGTTGGAGACATAGAATGGTGCATTTACAATTTTACGTAGAACTTTTGACTGGAATGCCTGTATTCTGTTGATGTTTGATGATTTTAAAATCCCCAAAGTACAATTCCGTACGTCCATATTGGTCGAATTATTGTTTTGTATATCGTTAGTTTGTTCTGTATTAATAATTTAGATGAAGGTCCAAGGAGTCGTCTAAGTAGTCCGTATCTTCTGTTTAGTTACTGTCTCTTCAGTCTCGTGTGAGGGTTCCATGTCAGTCGGCTGTCGAGGTTTGATCCTAGATATCGAACCTCGTTTGATTCTGGCAATAGAGTGTCATTGATGTAGATAGAAGGCCGTGATCTCCGGTTGAGAGTGAATGTCATCTGTTTACATTTTTCTGCGTTGATTTTTATTTTCCACCTTTCGCTCCATCGTTGTATAGCAGAAAGGTGTTTCTGCAGGGTATTGGGATGCTGAAGGATCAGGGGAAGTTGTAAGGATGGCAGTCTCATCTGCGTAGGTTATTAGCAGGGTTTGGAGGTGTGTGGAATATCCGGAGTGTTAAGAAGGAAAAGGAGAGTACCAAAAATACTACCTTGGGATTTTGATCAGTTATAATCGAGTCTGCTTTGCATTTCGTCAGCTTATCTTCATCTTTTTTGCGTTGAACATTTATGAGAACGGCGATTTTCGTGTTAGTCGTAGGTAGTTTTTGTATTTCGGATATAGATGTAGAAGCAGCCAATAAAGTGGAATCAGAAGTGCCTGTACAGACAAAGTACTAGTACATTCCAGAAAGCTAAAGCAATTATTTAAAAATGCCTTCTTCTTCCACCGAGGGTCCAACAGAGTCGCCAAGGCAGGAATGGTTCTAGTTTCATAAGGAAACAACTGCACGAGCAGGATACACTGGCTACCAACGAATCAAGGAATTTCTAACCGGTATCGGTACGAGTCCACAGCTCGTGTCAGTATTTAATACAGCCCTCCAGATGCCGAGACCTTCAAATCTAGAAAAAAGGTAAATAATCTATCGATAGCTACTATTAATAGTCATGAACTATCGATATATCGATGGTTACTATCGACTATCGCCCATCCCTACTACACACCCCTACTATAGTTTGGTGCTTCCTCTTGTAATGATTCCTCCCACGTTTGCTAGCAAAGGCTGTGACTTAAAAACAGGCTGATTTGCATGCGTGTTGGTTCAATACACTTGTTAACTTGTTTCTTGCTATTAAAATGATTTCTCTCACCCGGTAAGGGAGGAAACCCCGCTTTGACGTCAAACCGATAACGAAATCCAGTGTGTGTATATGCATATACATATATGTTTACGCTTTCCAGTATGAAAAAATGGCATGAATTTGATAAAACAAGTCAAGCTTGTTGATAAAAAAAAAAAAAAAAATAAAATACTCTTTTGTCTAAAATACTGCTATTTACATGAATTTCGTGAGAGGAAGTTTTGTATGCATAGTTTATATAGAAACGTTAATGTGGTAAATCGAATGGTATCACTTTTAAAGTGATATCTTTAAAAGTTTAAATGAAAATTAAAAACACAGTTTCTTTGAGTATATTTTGTCTATTATTGGTGAAAATCTGCTCTGGGAAGTCGCCTTACTAACTCAAGAGGCCGAGTTCTACACGACGTATTGTACAATGGTGAATATTCCTACATTTCCCAACCTCATCCAACACACTGGCCTTCCGATCCCAACAAAAACCCGGACATCCTAGATTTTTTCGTTACTTCTGGCTTGAACGGTATCTTCACGTCGGTATCTCCTCTTTTAGACCTCTCTTCTGATCATTCCCCTCTCCTTTTATCACTCAGTACATCTCATATCCCTACTCAAACTAAGCCATCTCTCACCACCGGACCTGTAGACTGGGATATGTTCCAGTCTAACCTAGACAGTATTCTGGACCTCAATGTAAAGTTGAAGACAGCGCAAGATGTTGACGATGCTGTGGACCTCTTCACTAAATCAGTCCAGGACTGCGCTCGACTTGCCAGCAAACCAACTCGCAATCGTCAACCAACTGTAAGCCCAACCCCTCATCATGTACAACAACTCCTCTCACACAATGGCAACGATCCCATCTCCCTGCAGACAAAACCATTTTCAATAGATTAACAAGAAACCTAAAAAACGAACTGACTAAACTTGACAACCACCGACTGGAAGAATATCTTTCTTCTTTAACGCCCCGTAATCACTCACTGTGGGAAGCCACAAAAAGAATTCTTAAATTTCAAGCTACCTCCTCTCCACTCCGACGTGAAGATGGAACCTGGGCCAGAAGTGACGAAGAAAAAACTTCCCATTTTGCCAATCATCTAGAAGCAACCTTTTCCCCGAACCCAGAGTTAGACCCTTCCCATACTGAAGGTATTTACCTTCCTTTCACCCTTCGGAAGTCAAATACATCATTAATCATCTACCCCTCAATAAGTCCCCTGGTCCTGACCTTATCACCGCTAAAATCCTTCGGCACCTCCCCAATAAAGCCATCATGTTCCTCATCCTTATATGTAACAGTTTACTGCGAACCACTCACTTCCCTTCCTCCTGGAAACACTCCTCTGTAATCCTTATCCCCAAACCAAACAAACCAGCTACCGAAACATCATCCTACCGCCCAATCAGTTTGTTACCCATCCTCTCTAAAATCCTTGAACAACTTCTATACAAACGTATCCTTCCCATAGTTGAATCCTCTGGTATCATTCCAACTCATCAGTTTGGCTTCCGATCACTCCACTCTACGACCCAACAAGCTTTCCGAGTCGTAGATACAATTTCCTCAACGCTTGAGCGTAAGGTATTCTGTTCAGGAGTCTTTCTTGACGTAGCCCAGGCCTTTGACCGAGTTTGGCATCCGGGCCTCCTTTATAAGCTCAAGCGTTTTCTCCCCATCACCTACTACTTAATCCTAAAATCCTTTGTTTCATCCCGCCTGTTTCATGTCCAGTACAATGCCTCAAATTCTTCATCCCACCCCGTGTCTGCTGGAGTACCCCAAGGCAGCATCCTAGCCCCTCTCCTCTACTCCTTCTTCACCGCTGATATCCCCACTAATCCCAGTACCATTCCCACAACTTTTGCAGATGATACTGCAGTGCTTTCATGTTCTGCCAACCCGCAGCAAGCCTCAGAAGCGCTCCAAAATCATCTATTGGAAATCGAGATGTGGCTGAAGAAGTGGCGAATTAAAGTTAACGCCGAAAAATGTAAGCACGTCACATTCACACTGCGGCGCAGTGAGTGCCCATCTGTTACCCTAAACGAATCCCTCATTCCCAAATCCGATGTTGTTCGATACCTAGGCTTCCACCTCGACAAGAGACTTACTTGGGACACACACACAAAAACAAAACACAAGAGCTAAACAGACCCTACGGCCTACTTAGACGACTAATAGGTCCTAAATCAAAAATCAGTACTGAAAACAAACAATCTACAAAACGATTATTAAACCGATTTGGACATACGGCATTGAACTATGGGGTACAGCAAAACCTTCCAACATAAACCGAATCCAAACCTTCCAGTCCAAAGTCCTTCGCCGGATCCTTAATGCTCCCTTCTACGTCAACAATAATATCATCCACCGAGACCTCGAAATTCCCTTTGACGCTGAATTAGCTAAAACCCGCTTCTCCACTTTTCATTCCAAGCTATCCTTTCTTCCCAATCCCCTTGCCCAATCCCTTTCCACAGATGCGATCCCTTCCAATCCCCCGAGACGCCTGAAAAGAAAGTGGCCTAGAGACCAACTGTAACACTTAAAAACATTATTCATTCCTTAGGGAGTGACAGCAATGGCTGCCTTCTCCCCTCGGTTCTTCCTTGTATGTAGCTATGTATGAGATATTTATTTACTTATTGTATTTATGTATACAGATTGTAAATATTCAATAAAACAAAAAATATTGGTGAAATCAATGCAACTAGCCACTTAAATTGTGCAACATATTGTAAAATTGTGTTGTAGTCGTTATTTATCCAAAAAACATTCCGAGTGTCGTTTGGTGCGTATTTAGGAACTAATTAGATCCATCATTGTGATAGTAGCTGGTACTACTGATCAATATTATCAGGTTGTGTAGGGCCTTTTTTGTTTAATTATTTAACTTTATTATATGTAAATTAAAAAAAAAAAAAAAAAAAAAAAAAAAAAAACCATTGAGTTCAATTCCCACGGGGGGCGGTGGGCTTTCTTTGAAAAAACGAAATTGCATCAGCCCTATCCTGGCTAGAAAAGAGTGGTAACCTATAGATAACCTGTCCTGAAATTCCTTTTCAACAATAAATGGACGTTAAATATTAAATAAATAAAATAATAATTAACTTTTCTTGAACAAATAATAATAATAATAATAATAACAAATAAATTATTATAAAAATATAACATTAAGAAAACAAATGTTATTGACTTTTCCTGTGTAGGGAGTGTTTAATCTGTTACTAGCTACATTATAAATAGATTCGGCTGTATTTTCTTTCCTAGAATATACGATACTTGGCACCTGTCATCCAAAGAAAACCTTCAGCTGTCCTACATTCATCTGTTCATTTTCTTGTTTGTCCTTCTCTTCTCTTCAAACTTGATGGCATCCAGTCAGTATCTCGGGTTATGCAGCTTTCATTAGGTTAATATCAGGTGACCTATCCGATCCCCTTTCAGTCTGTGAGTGTATTTATCAGCATTGTATAATTAATTGTACAACGGGATATACATAATATTGTAGGGTAAGGTATAATTTCAATTTTTGTAATTAAACGTATGCGTAATATTGGATGCTCAGAAATAAATAAACAATTGGCATCTATAGCGGCGTATTTTCTTGACATGTTAAAAATATTTCTTCCAGTTTACCTTTTGCGCATAAGAAAGACCAGAGCCCTCCAGTTTTCTTAATTTTCTCTAACCATATTGTTGACTTTAGTCCATACCTTAACAAATTTGTTTTCCTTTCCGCACATAATTTGTTCTTAATCATTTATTTTTTTAAAAATTTATTTTAGGAGCTTCGCAACGAAGGTGAGCTGCTCTTTTTAAATGACAAAAAATACAGTTTTATACAAAAATAGAAACTTATGGAACTAAATACAACAAAAGTGTTAAGGGAACATAAAACAAAATTTGGTAGATTTGTGTACAGAAATAAGGGCTTAACATTATTTACAGTATTGCTATTTACACTATAGTTATTATATTTACATACGTATGACCAAAACTACTAACATTAATTAATCGGTTATGGAAGACACTACATTTTTGAGGCCTTCCTTTAATGGCCAAGTAAAATTTAATAGTTATAAATTAATTGACACTAGCTGACTACCCGCGCTTCACCACGGCTGATAAGTAGTTTTTATATTGCGTTAATTAAGGTATGATCAAAATTAACGCTCCTGCATAATTTTGTACAGCTTATTATTGCACGGACTTTAGAGTTACCCAGGAAACACCAAGTGGAGGTAACCGTGCTTGTTTCCGTTGAGGAGTAAAAAAAAAAAAAAAAAAAAAAAATACAACAACCACTTAAAAATGTAGTTAAACAGAGACAAACACACGTTGAAAAGAATGAAACTAACAACTTGAAGTTTTAAGCACTTATCTCTTCGATTGACATCGCCCCACCGAACATTACAACAGAATGTTTTCTGTAAAGAATTTAGTAACCTTTCGAATAGCCGCCTTCCACTTACTACGATTTCCCAACCGTTTTCGAGATATTTTAGAAAATATACTGAGATCCGAAAACTTTGTATCACCATTAATACAATTTTTTTCCTTATACTTCTTACCTCCAAACGATACCAAAGCTTAAATATCTTAGATTAGATGAATGTCAAAGACCTGGTACAAGTTTCAAGTGAACCAATCATCGTTTGAATGAATACGCAAACAGTAAATTAGTTTGGAAAAGTATTTCTATCAATTTTTTATCGTAAACGGTTACAGAAATCGCTTTAAAAATGTTTTCATTTGTTTTATGTAGGAACCTATATAACGAGCACCTGTAAGCAAATGGACTCGAAAATGTAAGCGTTCCGATTTTTTTGCGCAAAGTTTGCTCAAAAACCATGTTCAAGTAAACGGATTCAGCTGGTTAATGATCTTTACCTTTCAAATTAGAAGAAAGATTTTTGTGCCAAATGTCATCAAAATCGGACCATTTTCGAGCCCTTGAGGAACTTCTTAATAATTCAATCCCCCCTAAAAGTACTTAAATATTTGAATTGTCTGTGCAAAATTTCAAATTGTTGTGTCAAGTGTTACGGGATATCATTACCTCGGATGGACCATCACCAGGGCGTAAACTGTATGAGGGACAAAATCACAGTTTATTTCTAGTAATTCACTAACTAAGGTCTGCCGTCATAGTTGAAATAAACCTCAATTAATAATAATACTATGAAATAGATAATATAAAAAAAAAAATACTTAAAAATTCGAACATCAAAAAATCCTTTCTTAGCGAGTGTCTGCGTTCTATAGGGAGTGTCCGTGCAAAATTTCAAATTTTTCTGTCGAGTGGTTTGGGCTGGGGGATCATAGGTCAGTGAGTCAGTGAGTAAGTGAGTGGTATTTGACAAATATATAGTAGATTACGTGCTTATCTTAATTGAGATCAGATTATTATTATACCATCGAAATAATATGTCTAAAGGCTTCCGTCCGACTAAATTTTTTCCTGGAATCAAATTTTTGTGTGTAGGTTGTGTTGTTTTAAAAATGTTAATATATCGTTAATGAAAGGGCTACCCTCTGTCAATAGTTCCTGTAAGTTGTAAGGTAATTTTAGTTGTTCTCGTATTCTGCATTCCGTTAGTAAGTGTTGTACTGTCATTGGAACGTTACACTTTCGGCAAATGGGTTGTTCTTTATTTGTCATTAAATAAGAGTGAGTTATTAAAATGTGTCCTATGCGTAATCTACATAGTATAACCTCTTCTCGTCTATTTCTTCGGCTACTTGAGCTCCATTCGTAGATAGTATTTTTGATTTCTCTCAGTTTGTTGTTTTGTATGTTTGTCCAGTATTCTTGCTGTGTTCCTTGTATAGTATCAACTAGTTCTTTTTTTTATGTCCTGTATAGTCACATTTTCTATGTTAATATTTTGTTTTCTTGAAGCCAATTTTGCTGGAATGTCGACTGTCGTACTTTCCGTGATATTTGTATGTCCGGGTAGCCAGATCATTGTGATGGATATGTTTTGTTCCTGCAATCTGTAGAGTTGATTGTAATCTTCTATCTTGGATTGGAACGCCGATATTTTGTTGTTGTTTCGGTCCTAGTTCATTTGACTGTTGTTTGGCTCGTATGAAAGCCTATAAACGACCCCAAAATATGGAGAACAACATGTATCATGCACTGGAAAGCTGACTGGGAAGGAGTCAGGGATAACAAACTTGGTGTTATTAAAAGAAGTCTAAAGACTTGGGAAATATCAATCCAAGAGACAAGAATAAAATAAGTAGTGTTAACCCGATTTAGAACTGGTCATGCAAATCTCACGCACTCCTTCCACTTATGAAAGGATCCTCCTCAAATATGGAGCTCGTGCAATTCTCTGTTAAAATATATGTCGACAGATTATAGGACTTGTGAAGAATTAAAAGAGAAAAATTGACAAAACTAAATCAGTTCAAGAATTGTGTTATATTCAACAATTAATTTGAATGTGTGTGTATTTAAGGGAATAATCTTTAATGCTTATAACCATCATTATAAGCGTTAATGTCCTAAGATGACCATTTCGTTTTGAGGTTTCTTGAGCGATAGAGAGTATGTTGTCCCAATAGTACAATTTCTCTGTCTCTCTGCTGTGGATGTGTAAATCCAAATCAAAACTACTTTCAGTCTTATGTGTATATCAATTATCAATATTGATACTCCTTTGCTTCTTTATCTAAAATTAGTTTAAGATAACTTGTTTTCCTATTTGTTGTTTACTATAAAGAGATGCCCAACTTTTAATGCACAATGTAACAATAATATCCAAGGTGTAAAATAGTCCTATATAAAATAGGAGGAAGTATTTAAATACTCCCACGTATTTAGGTAAGAAAGGATAAATTGAAGGCAGTTCCTTTATTACAGTGCTTTGTGCCAGCCAAGCCCCAAACCCGGAGTGCCTCAAGGGAACATATTACTGAATTAATTAAGATATGGCTTGACGTTAGGCGGGATTAGGGTTATTAAGGAGATTCATGCGCTAATACAGCCGTATATGGCTCACCTTGTTGTATTTTATGTGCCAAGTACCGGCACATTTTCCACTTCTCTAATATATGTATAAGGGTTCGGTCATTATCCGGACGTATCTCCATGAAATATGAACATGCAAATGATACAAAAGATAATTAACAATTATTTAAAACAGTTGATGCTAAATTATTCCGCAAATTCACTCCTACGTTCCATGGCAAAAGTTTTTGTTTAGAATGAAAACTTTGCTGTTCAAAGCCCCTTTTGTGATACCACAATGCAAACCGGAATTGCTTAGAAGGAATGCCAACTTAACCTAAGGAGATGCTAAGAGTCTCATTTTCCATGCTCCGTAAGGACGATTAGGAAGGAGGGCAATGGATTGCCCGGTGATAATGACACATATAACGTTTTATAACCAATTTGATAAAAACACAGAACAAATCTCTTCAGCGTATTTGGCATGGGTAAAAAATAGAATGAATGCAATTTAGTTGCTTAGGATAAATGCACACAGGACACAGAAAATCGTTCTGGCCAGGAAATGGAATTGGAAAATTTACGTCGGTCATTTAGTAATAATATATTGCTTACAAAATATTTTAGGCAAGCATTACCTGGGATTCTTCAATTGACACAACAGAGGAAAATAAAGTTTTGTCCTTTGTGGCGTCACGTAAAAATTTACGGGGAATATTCTGCTCCAGAACTGGCTCTGTTTAGTATTCACGGGTTACGCGAAAATGTAATCGAAGATACGTTTTCGGTCATTTGAACGGTAAAGGATTTTGGTAGGAAATTCACGATTACATATTGCTCTTACAGATGATCAATGACGGTTATTGTTTTATTTTGTTAATTCCTAAATGATATTTTCAAAATATTTTTCAATTAGAGGGAAAAAAGTTTTTTTTTTTTTTTTTTTTTTTTTTTTTTTTTTTTTTTTTTTTAATCGACATTCCGCCAGCCAGAAATATAAAATAAATAATGTATGATACATAAGCATGCATGATACATTTCAAAATTTTACTCAGTTTGAATCACAGCACCACGTGGCCGTATTTATCGAAATGAATTTCAAAAACAAAATATAAATTTTCTTATGAATACTTTGAACGATTATTTCCTGTTAGAGTTTCCCCTTAATTATTACAATGATATTTTATGTATATTATTTTTTTTATAATAATCAGCATTATTTTTTGACATACCTTCTAGTCCAACAAATGCATCGGCATCAATGTGCATGATTCCGTTTCCATCTAGTTCCAGAGAGTTGAGATTCTTCAAGTGGGAAAACACCCGGGCAGGGATGATCTTGAGGGTGGTTATGGGCCAAAACCTAAGGAATCCAGGTTCACCATTCCTTGGGAAAAAATAAACTGGGAAAAAATAAAC
>OX328123.1:118376244-118579589 GCA_946811695.1 Gonocerus acuteangulatus | reverse complement strand
AAAAATGCTTTAGAAAAAGGAAATTTTGTACTTGTTAAAAATAAAAGTAAAAAGACTATTACATATTTAGTCGCAGAGTTCTGTGGTATTAAATGTCTGGTGTTTAAGATCCAATATTTGAAAAAAAGAAACTTTAAGTGACATGTTTACGAGAAAAGATGAAAATTTGTATGATGTTGATGTTGAAGACATTGTGGCTTAACTTCCACACCCCTACTATTGCTAGTGGATCTTCTTGACAGTTAAAACGTTTATCGTTTGGACTGCATTGTTCAGCATATTAAGCATAACATAATATCAATAATAGATTTTTTATTATGCCTTACATCCTTGTCTTGTATTTATTAAACTTACAATAATTTAAAAAATTGCTGAATACATTTTTTTCTGTACTCCTGTTTTGTTTTTGTAAGTGGTCAGAGGTACAACACCCCATGGTCAAAGGTACAACTACATGTTGTACCTTTGACCACCATACGATTATTTTTTTAAAAATTAATAAAAAATATTAATGGAAAGCTAGAACCTTGAAAAAATTAAATATGATAAGCAATAGAATGCTAATTACAATGAAATAAAAAAAAAAAAGAATTTGGCCTTAATATTCAAGCTAAACAAAATTCAAATTTGCAAAGTGGTCAAAGGTACAACACCTTCCCCTATATATATATATATATATATATATATATATATATATATATATATATATATATATTAAGAGTTTTCGGTTCTTTGGAGGCTTGGGTAGACGGCGATGAAATGACTTCAGTAAGAAGTGCCCCTGAAGAGGTGCGACCAAGCCACGAAATATTTTACCGCTTTACCTATCCCAAGCCTGCAAAGAACTAAAAGCTACAAAGAAACATTTTTGATGATCCTCAAGAATAGATTATATGTACTATATATTTATATAAATCAATCATCGAATTTTCGTACAAGCGGAAGATCAAAAATAAAAACTTCACTAAAATATTTCAGACATCTGAGCGTGGCTCTTCTAGTAGAAGGTCTTCACGTTAAAGGTTCTCAGGCCTCGAGACTGCTCAATTTGTTTTATATTTATAATATGTTCCCCAGAAGAGCCACTAAATGGATGCGAAACATGTAGGGAAAAATGAAGTTAGTAAGTTTTTATTTTTTGACCTCCTGCCTATATGAAAATTGGAAGATTCAAGTAAAGGATTATTATTATGCCATGTTTGGCTAAGTGATAGAGCACTTATGTTGGGAGGACCCGAGGTAGACACATAAAGAATTTATTTTCTAATTCATGGATCAGATTCTGTGTCCTATATCTTTACTAAGCCCTTTCAACCTTTATTGGGTCCCTGCAAAAGTCAAAATCAGGAACAAGAAATATTGTTGTGGACACACTAAGTCACATCAGAATCAGATACTCTTCTGGGCCTTCGTGACCTGTTAGAGACTGATTTTATGTCTGCATAAAAATGTGGAAAATGGAAAACGTAGATGAGATAATTAATCAAGAAGTTTTATTAATTTATAGCAAATTTTGTGTTTTTTAAACCATTTTTAATTTTTTTTTATTAATGAGTCATATTGAACTCATGTATTAAATATTACTATTTACGGAGTTTTATTACCTGCAAAGTCTCCTTCTGATATCTGGCTTATTGAATTTTCCTGCATCTCCAATTTCTTGAGCGTATCGAGGATGGACAGGGCCTCCCGAGGAACCTGTTTCAAGTCGTTACCTCCAATGTTCAGCCTCTTAAGTTTTCTGAAATCAAAACGTTATTTCTTTATACATTTTTTATTCGATAATTTATGTACAATTTAAAATATAAATCCTATAATACCGAACTCTCTGAATAAGGAAATAGCTTTTGTAGGAAAAACGCAGATATACCTCGTTGGAATTTTAAAAAAAAAGTATCTTTAGCATAACAAATTATTAGTACTCATATTTTACAACTCATTTTCTATAGAGGACATATTAACAGGTAGTCAATAAAAATCACCATGGTTGGAGAACTCCTTGAACAATAAAATGGAAGGGGGTCTCTAATTATGGCGATTTTTATTTCTGGTGTACTACCTGAAAATATGTCCTCACTTAAAAAACAAAAACAAAAAAAAACTGAATTTTTCATGAAAATTATACACGACCTATGAAATCCACAATGTCCTTCTTCATACTGATAACAAATCGAGAAAATTGGAAAAATTGGCTGAATCATGAAAATCATACATGACCATTGAAACCGTTAATGAGTAATTTGAGTGATCGATTAAAGCTCATGGCAAAGAGGTCTTGATAAGCTTCGAGAATAACCTCATGAAGACAATCCTGCCGATCGTAAAATATGAGTTATTATCCTCCAATGAATGCCGCGGACTGGGTCGTTTTTCAATATAGTTATAATTTGTAGAAGACTAGCTGGACTACCTATGCTTCACCACAGCTGATAAGTAGATTTTATATTGCATTAAATAAGGCATTATCAAAATTAACGCTACTGCATAAGAGTTACTCAGGAAACACCATGTGAAGGTAACCGTGCTTGTTTCCGTTTGTGAGTAAAAAAAAAAAATAAATAAAAAATACAACAATCACTCAAAACGTTAGGTAAACTGAGGCAAATACACGTTAAAAAGAATAAAACTAACAACTTTGAAGTTTTAAGCACTTATCTCTTCGATTGACATCGCCCCACCGAACATTACAACAGAATGGTTTTTGTAGAGAATTTAGTAACCTTTCGAGTAGCCGCCTTCCACTTACTACGTTTTCCCAACCGTTTTCGAGATATTTTAGAAAATATACTGAGATCCGAAAACTTTATATCACCATTAATACAATTTTTTTCCCATATAATTCTTACCTCCAAACGACACCAAAGTTTAAATATCTTTGATTAGATGAATGCCAAATACCTGGAACAAGTTTCAAGGGAACCAATCATCGTTTCTGAATACCCAAACAGTAAATTAGTTTGGAAAAGTATTTCTATCAATTTTTCTCGTAAACGGTTACAGACATCGTAACGAATGGTTTCATTCGTTTTACTACGTTAAGGGACCTAAATAACGCATACCTGCAAGGATATGGACTCGAAAATGTAAGCGTTTCGATTTATTCGCGCAAATTTTGCTTTAAAAACCATGTTCCAGTAAAAGGATTCAGCTGGTTAATAAACTGGACGTTTTAAATGGGAAGAAAGATATTTGTACCAAATGGCATTAAAATCGGACCATTTTTGAGCCGATGAGGAACTTCATTATAATTCAAACCCCCCTAAAAGTACTGAAACATTTGAATATCAAAAAACCTTTCTTAGCGAGTGTTAAATTCTAAACGGATTGTCTGTGCAAAATTTCAAATATTTTAGTCAAGTGGTTCGGGATATCATTACCTCCGATGGGCCATCACCAGGGCTTAAACTCTATAATCGACAAAATCCCCGATTATTTCACTGCCATCAAATTAACCTCAATTAAAAATAATACTATGAAATGGATACAGTGCGTTAACAGCTGCTCTGTTATCGTCCTAGCAACGCATGCTGCCTTGGCTTGCCTGCTCTAACGAACTAAAACTTTAAACCCCTGTAAAAATACTTAAAAATTCGAATATCAAAAAATCCTTTCTTAGCGATTGTCTACGTTCTGTAGGGAGTGTCCATGCAAAATTTCAAATTTTTCTTTCGAGTGGTTTGGGCGGGGCGATGATAGGTCAGTGAGTGTGTGAGTGGTATTTGACAAATATATAGTAGATTTAAAAAAATTAAACGAAATGTTTTTTTGAAAGGCATGTTTAGTAGTGCATGCCTTGATGTAAAATACCCGGGTATTTATTCTTCAGGGTAAATACCCAGGGTATATACCCAGTGTAAATACCCAATTTCATAAATACCCGGGTATTTAACTAAACAGTGACTCGAAGTAATCGAATATTGTAAAATATCATGGATCTCGCCAGTTTAGTGGTGTTACAACACTGAGAAGCTAATAAAACAGTTATAAATTAAGACCACTGAGAGGTTAATAAATAATAATACAAGTTGTTTGCCTTTTGATACTACCTAATGTACTGCATTCGCACTGCTATCGAAGCTGATCCTACAAAAAGCAATTCTGAGGGGTTCTATTCAGTACAACTGCTGAGAATTTACGTTTTTTTGGTCCAGCGGTATCCAGGTTTAGTCAACAGAAAGCAAGTCTTGTCCCAAGAAGATAATGCCAGACCCCACACCTCTCGCCCTACAGAACAAAAACTACCCGATTTGGATGGAATCGAGCTTCTACCTCCCCCGGAATATAGTCCAGACTTGGCACCATCAGACTACCACCTGTTCAGATTAATGGTTCATTTCCTTCGTGGAAAAACGTTCCACAACTTGAATGAAGTTGAAAATGGCATTCGTGAGTTCTTTGATTCTAAACCCAAAGAGTGGTACCATCAGGGATTTCAATAGCTGGCTTCCAGAAGGCCACAAACCATAGAACACAATGGTATATATTTTGATTATTAAAAACCTTGTAAGTAGAAGAAAAATAAGCTTTGATTTTTACCTATAAAACGGTAATTTTTTTTACTCACCCCATTACATACATGCGTGCAATTTTACAAAGTTAATAGCAAGTGAAGACAGTGATTATATGTTGAAAAATCATACCTAAGCTTAACTTTTTTTGTGTGTTTTATTTCATAACCTGTGAGTGTAATAAAAAGATTAGGTCTATTAACAGTTATACAGAAAATAACAACTCTTCCAAATTCAGAAAACAAAGTAAAGCAATGGGATGGCCTAAATTAAATTCAGTGAAAACGATAACCTAATCCAAGTCTTCGGGGTCAGAGATTTATTCTTCACTTGAATGACTTGAAAGTGACATGTAGCCTTCTTCAGAGTCACTATCATCACTCCTAGTTTCACAGACAATAGCTTGTGAGTCATCTTCCTTCTCTTCAGCTTCTTTTCCTTGGCAACCATCTTGGGGTTTTCTTGTTTGTTGCTTTCTCTGTTTTTGGGTGTTGTTGAGGAGATTCCTGTTATGAGACAAATATGCTATTTTTCCTGCTCTTGTAGTTGTCAGTCGGTTTCTTTTTTTACAGTGACTCCAACTGAAAGTGCTGAATGTTCTTTCAGTCGCAGCAGATATCACAGGAGCTCCTAGTATTCTTACTGCTACTTCTTTCATAGCATATGTACCTTTCAAGCCTATCTACCATAACATGGGATTTAGTGCCTTTTCTTTGTCATTGTCTTCAAGACCTTCCCAAACAAAGTATCTTTGTCATAATCCCTCTTTGTCCCTATAGTCAGCTATGTATTTCCGAAGAACAACTGATTTCAATCCCATGCTTTACTCACACACAAAACCAATGCCATCATGTAGTATTTCACCACGCTTCAAATTCCAACCTTGACATGAAGGGTTTAACAAGTCTCCACCAAGATCTACTTTTCCAACACCAAACTGATTGCGTTTCTCCCATTTAGTTAGGACAAGTTTTCCCTCAGTTTTTTAAAGAGAAGATTCTGGGATTTCTTGTGAAGAGTTTTCTGTATATTTTGAAATTTCTTATGAACTATATTTCCAACACCAAACTGATTGCGTTTCTCCCATTTAGTTAGGACAAGTTTTCCCTCAGTTTTTTGAAGAGAAGATTCTGGGATTTCTTGTTGAAGAGTTTTCTGTATATTCTGAAATTTCTTATGAACTATGTGGACCAAACACTTAATTTAACATTTAAATGAATGGCAGTGATAAGTTGAACAATTGGATCAAGGCTGTTAACTAGTTTCCTGACTCGGGCCCAAAATACTCTGTTATCAAGAAGCTACCTTTTCATTTCTGGTGAGAAATCAGCTCACTGTAATGTTGTCATTACTGTATGAGCATAATTCCAGATAATAGTAACAAGGATCACAAACCAGTTGTTTTTGAACTATTATAATAAACATTAAAAGCCTGTTTTTGACACCTTATAACTGTTTCTTTTTTTTTCTAACAGGCATAATTTTTTTAATTTAATAAGTCCTTAATAATTGAATAGGCTTCATTAAAACTTTTTAAAATTAATTAACCTTCTCCAATGTAAAAGTAATCATGAAAAATCATAGATATGCAATAAATTGTAAATACCCATAAATACCCGGACCGACTTTTAACTTTCTTTAAAATATTACTGGTTAATATTAATGTTTATTTAGTTTTTATGGTCAAATGGGTGAGTTTCAATCCTTTTTTGTACCAAAAAATATTCAAAGAAATTCTATCAAGCTCAAAAACTGAAAATACCCACTTTTTGGGTATTTTACCTTCCCTGTGGGTAAATACCCAATTTATATTTACCTACCCACAGTGTATTTACCTACCCCACATCACTGAGTACATGTAAAAAAAAACAATTATCAAAATGGCTACCATTAGTCAATTGGAATGGAAAGGCCTGGGTATACATAGTTCATGGTCATTTTGTGCATAAGGAGTCATTTCCGACCTGGTTCTGCTGACATTTTGCTTCCTTATGATTCGTATATTCGAAAGAAGGTTATTTATTTCGAATTAGTATTGGAGAATCATCTGGCCAAAGGATGAGCATTATTTTTCTGTCACCCTGTACATATGAAGAGGCATAAGATGGTAGGAAAATAGTTGAGGTGTGTAGTTACAACAATATATGAGCTTCAGGCATAAGAAAATACATTATAATATAGTGATGTTCCGACCGATAAAACAAGAAAGATAAAAACAACAGTTTTTTTTAGAAATGTTAAAGAACTAAAAAAATGGAACTATGATATTCTTTGTGCTTAATACACGGAGGTTTGAGAAACTAATTAGAACTTGGAGAGAAAAAATGAAAAGATCCCTCGCTAATTGAGCTCCAGGAAGAAGTCATTATTTATCTCATTTTTCTCTTTTCTTTAATAAATACCAGTATTAATAAAGCAATGTACTAATTTTCACAGTATGATACATTTTGACTGTAACTTTTTAATACATATAATATATGGACACGCTAAAAAAATAACTTATTATCTATAAGGCGAAAAGTCAAAAAATTAAGCACCTTTAGTATTTCAGTACCTCATCAAGAGCTTTACTTAAAAGTATTTACAATAGGGCCTTGACGTGGCCCTACCTGACAGGAGGTTCTACTTCACAAGGTAAGGCTTGAGCCGTATGTATTTATGATATTCTCCCTCAAAAAAGGTGTTTCACATGTAGAGTAAAGAAGAACTAAATATTGTTAAAACGTTTAGTGATATTTTATTTGCGTCCTTATCAACTAAAAAGCAAGTTCGGCCCATTAAATTTACGAAACAGCACGTTGTAGTACCGAATGTGAAAAAATGCATCTTTCATTGTCAATCTTTACTAATTTCTGCTGGACTTATGTACGGCAAATTCTTGAATCTTAGATCACTTTATGAAAGGGAAAGTATTGCACTATCAAAAGGTCAAATCTGCCGAATATTTGACTGTCCAAAAAAAGTTATGAATAAATGCTTTTCCACTCTGAAAAGTGATGATTTTCACATTCGATACTTTGCATTTGTAGCGACGATATTATAATTCAATTAAGAATTACGATTACATTGTATTTGTAGGTCATGAAGTAGAATTACACCAAGGGTAATAATTCAATTAAAATGGGAATTATAATTACATTCAATGTAATTGAAACACTACTTAGGTAATTCATATCAATTACCATGAATTGTAATTGAATTATAATTGTAATTCAATTATAAGTGTACTTATCACCAATTATGATAGTCAGTATTTAAAATATCAATTTTATCAAGAATTGTAATTGAATTATAATTGTAATTCAATTACAATTCAAATCATAATAATTGATATTTATTATTTTGCGTACTTTTTAGCATTGCGTCATTTAATTGACGTCTTGCGTTTCTTCGTCACTTTAGTGTGGGAGGAAACACGCTAATTACAGGCTGTATAACGAAGGCCCACGAAGTTTAATTAGGAAGCCATGCTCTGGTATAACGTTCTATGCCTCAGGGAGAGATAGAGTTTACTCCTTTTAAAATTGTTTGGGTGAAGGTATATTTTCAAAAAGGTCTACATAACAAAACAAATTAAATTAATTAAGACAATGTTCCAATCAAAAATAAATAATTAAAAGCCCGCTTGTATGCATTAATTTCAGATCCCAAAGGTCACGAAAATGACTAGTGGAAATGTTTCAACTCCATCCGCTATTTTTCAGTAAATCTAATTTTTCCCTTTTAAAAACAAAGCTTAACGGTTATGTTGTCTTCATCAAAATAGGACTATTTTAGTGGGCACTAGAGTGCGAACAGACAAATGCCTATATCTGAATATCCTTTATTTTCGAGATCTATGTGGTATGAATCGTAGGCATTTATCACCGGCACCTACGGATTGGTTCTTTGGGTTGACGTAATTTGCGGGTTTCCATCATATGGAGGGAGAGAGGAAACGCGCTAAATGAGGGTTATTATTTCAAAGCCTTAAACATTTTCGTTGTAAATAGATTCAGTTATAAATTTCTATAAACCTCCTCAGAAAGATAAAACAGTACTTACAAGTAAAATGCGCAGAATTTAGTGACCTACAACATCTATTAAAATCTGTTTCCTCTAACAACACATGTTGAGAAGTTACCGGGATTTGGAATCTGAAAAAACGTGGTTTTAGCAGGTCCCCGCGCCTTCAGAAAGCATTTCTCGACCAATATTGATCTTTGTATTGTTTTTGCTCAGAATTGAGTTTTGTATACGTCCCTGAAAGCTTATACACTACTTTGGGGCCACCCTGCAGTATATTTATTTAACGCAAAGATTACTCTGTTGTGACACTTTTACTACTGTTAGTACAAATGAAGTAAAAGAACGTCCAGTTTTGACTATCATTTAATGAATTATAGACTGTCCTAACTATGTGAAAATTCCACATTTCTCCCCATGAAGGGAATATATAATAAGAGTGAAGAACCTCCATCTGGATTTGTTTGTAATCTGATAAGAGAACTGACTTGTACTGGAAAGCAAAGGTTGAGAGGATACAAGCAGAGGTAGAAAAGCAAAGGTAGAAAAGCAAACTTCTCACGCCAAGTCCTTCAGATTCCATGAGTAGATAGCAGACAACCCTCTGCAATGATTACAGATCGATTCAAACCACGCTTCTTACTTAAACAGTGATGTATCTGTGTGATGTGTATTCTTACAGATTGAAAATGAAATAAATACCTACTAATCCACCTATTGTGATCGCGCTAATACGCCATGAGATCAAAATATATTGTGTGTGTAAATATATATATATATATATATATATATATATATATATATATATATATATATATATATAAAAATATATAAATATATATACTAGCTGTTACCCGGCGTGCCATGCTACACCTACTTTCTGCATATAGAAAAGCCTAAATAAATTAGAAACCAAATAAGTATTATTAAAATCTAATAACACGAATCTGTAACTGTTTCGAACCCGTGACCTCCAAACTGTGAGTCCTAGACGACTTATCCTATAACGCCCCCCATATCAAGACCAGTGTTGGGCATTATTCGAATAAATTATTATTCGAATTATCATTCGAATAAATTTTTAGTGAATGATGAATAATTCACTGAATTATCTTATTCACACAGTACATCATGAATTATTCACAGAATTATTATTGCTATTATTATCATTCATTATTATTTATTTCTAGTTGGTCTACTGAATAATCCTACTCAAACACACACACACACATATATATATATATATATATACATATTTCTGGCTGCCAACATTATAATAAAAATATCATTATTCACTAAAACATGTTTATTCTGATTGATCATTCGAATAATTTGTGAATAAAACATAAACTTCATTCACAGAATAACGAATAATGAATAAAAGTAATTATTCTTCATTCATGAATGAAATAATACATTTATTCATTAATCATTATTCATCGTTTTTGACCTGGCCTATGACAATCCCCTGATCAAGATATACATATATATATATATATATATATATATATATATATATATCTTATACACACACACACGCGCGCGTGTAATAATTCCAATGTATTTTTCGATGGGGCGATGTCAATCCGAGTAATAAGTGTTTTTTTTTAATAAGTGAGTTTGGTTCTTTTGAACGGGGTTTTGTCACTGTTTACATTACGTTTTTATTGACTATTATTTTGTTTTAATTGCATTCAATAGTAAAATTAGTATTTTAATAAAGTAAGGTATGAAAATGAGAAACGTGAGAAGATGGGGGAGTCATTTCCGCTTAGAATACTATTAGTTTCCTGTTGTGGCGCCTTTAATCTTCCTTCTCTTTGAGATGTCATTTTATATTTTTCACGAAAGATCAAAACCTACCAATAACTGCTTCTACTCCTTTGCTAATGACTCTAGAGATATGAACGGAACCGCTCAAGATGACGCAGTTCCTGTGAGTCGGACTTTTATTTTATTTATATACGTCATTTTAAGTAAATTATTCAGGAATGCATTGGACGCTACTTAAATTCAGAGATAAGTGCTTAGTTATGCAGCTTCTGAGTGACGGACTTTTTGTTAGTTAATTTGTGTATAGCATTTTTTTGTCTTATTAAAATGCATTAGGGACAAGATGTACTTATAACACTAGGAGAAGAGCCCAGATTATCAATAAAAGTGCTATATTAGTCATGACCAAACGCCAAGAAGAAAGTATTAGGCGATTTCGATGGGATATTTTCGAACCAGAAATGGGTTTATATCTGAACGGAATTATGTTGGATGAGAATGGCCATCGACCACACGACAACTTAATAAACGATAAAGGTTCGACTTTAGGGTGCCCCGGGGGATTAGGAGGGGGGGGGGGTAGAATAATCGATTAACTCGGAAAACCTCCTGGCCCGTAGTTGCGGTGCTTTCCCATGATTTCCCATAGGCACTAGATTTTCATAAGACCTGCTCTATAAATATTTGACATCCCGAGGGCCGACCAGTCTGTGCGGAGGATTTCTAAGTGGACATTTCTTGTTTTTGTAGCATTTTGTAAGCTGTTATAACATGTGGTTTGTCAATGAATCAAGAAACGAGTATTATCCAATACATATTATTTTTATTGTTGCTGCTTTTGCTTCAATATCCAGCAATAGTTTTTTCTATCGCCTATATGTCGCAGTAATCAAACCCCAGGCCAGCCTTCCACAGTTTCAATGTTCAAAAACGAAGGATAATTTCTTCTTAAACATGAAATAATAAGCGAAAAAACTACTATTGGAGCTAAAACACTAATAAAAAAAAATAGCCGAATTTCTAGACACCCAACTTTCATTAATCTAATCTATGCTAAGCGGAGGATCAATAAAAAAGAAATTAACCAATTTAATTCTCCTCAACATTTTTCACACCCAACTAGACACCTCTTTATGCGTTTTGACCTAGCCATTGCGTTTGTCCAATCTATATTATTGTTATTGAGGTTCTGGCACCTGCTATGGTGTGTGTAACAAACGTTTTTATAGTTCAAAAAACATTCAGCCCGAATGGCAGTCGGGTCTCCCCATGGTCTAGTGGCTAACGCCCTAGATTCTCATGCGGGAGGCGGACATTCCAGACCCTCGACGCTCCCGCGGCAGCAGGAATTTTTCTAATCTTAGGGGTCGTTGAGACGGGGAAAAAATTCAGATGGTAGTAGAATATGAATAATTACTAAAGCAGTAATATATTATGCGTGTGATTGTGTGTTTGTGAAAATGTATTGCGTGGATGTGTTACGCGTAATAATATATGTAATTGTAAATATAATTGATTAGGCTTAAGTCTAGCTTGTGAGGTTTATTCAGTGTATTTTAAAAATCATACAACCGACATGTCTTGCATGTAAGCGTGTGGAGTCTTGTATGAATGCTTGTAGGTAACAATATAATTCGTAATGGAGGACTTTCCGTGTTTGAATTAGAACTTGTAAATTTGAAAAGATATTATTAATAACAAACTGATCCCTTTACTCAAATCTCCGAATACATTTCCGCTTATAACGAAAATTCGTAAATAAAATAGCTTAGACGTTATTGAGAGTTTAGGTTCTTGTCGAAAGCGGACAGCAGCTTACGCTATAGATTTTGCAGTCAAATTGGGTAACCATAGTACAATAGAAGGGTGCTAATTATTTATTTATTAATTGTTGCTAATGACTTCAGGATTCCATGCACCGAAACAGGTATTTTTTAAATGTTTGTTATCAGGGAAGAATGTTTTTGTATTATCAAAAATATGCCTCCTCACTTTTGTCATTAGTAAGCAAAAACGAAAATCTCCGAAATAAAGCCTTGAAAAACATAGAATTGTGAGAAAATCTCGTTTACTATTAGCTAAGTTTCATAGAAAGGTCTCCAGGGAATGAACCCAGTTCAGCCCGAGACTAGGTGCACGCACGAGTCATAAGTTCAGCCACATGTTTTATAGTTGCCATTACAGCTGCGTGAATTTTTCTAGTGTCTTTAATTTTACTTCTGCTCTAAACTCTGACACGCACTGAGGATTTAATCTTTAATCCAGTCTCGCCGTTCTGGGGACGGTGACGTTCATCAGATGGTCCAAGGCTCCCCCAGTATCAGACCATCTAGATTCTTGTGAATTATTTTATTTCGTAGTAATTTTAACTGTCCTCTATAACAACAAAAATTTTTTCCAGGCTACCACCCTTTTCTATCCTGGAGTAAGGTGGTGCCTTCCTTTTTTTGGAAGAAAAGCCAAAATCCCTTGCCAATAAGTAGTAGAGGAAAATTTGGTCTTTACAACACATCATGAAGAACCCTATATTATATATTAAAAAGAAAAGCCAAATATTAGACCAAAATGTTCTCCCCTATCTCCTATATGGCTGTCAAACATGGTCACTAAACTTAAAGTGTCTCGACAAAATAAAAATAATTCAGAAGGCAATGGAAAGGAGCATAAAATAAGTTAGACGGCACCAAAAAATAAGAAGTGTACTTATTAGGGGAGAGAAGCGTTGCACAAATATAGTCGAGATGATCAATTCACAAACGTGGAAATGGGCTAGGCACCTTATCTGGACATCAGACAATAGATGGACAAAGGTGGAACCCCTTCATGGAATTAGGAAGAGAGGAAGACCTTTCACAAGATGGGAAGGAAACATTAAACAACATGCTGGTCTCTTTTGGTACAAGCTGGCTAAGGATAGATCCAAATGGATGGAAATGGGAAAGACATTAGTTCAGTAATGGGCATTTGTTACTAGAAACTACCTTAAGACTTTTGTTTATTTATTTTAATATTTAACAATATGGAAGCCTCTTTTTCTTAGTATTATATTTAGTTTTTACCTTCTTCTATTTTTGTATTATTAGAGCAAATAAAGGCTTTATTATTAAACTAATCCTAATAAAATAGAATAAAAACTGTTAAGTAAAAAAGTTTAGACTAAATAACTTTACTAAATAAATGTAAAAGACTAGACTAGTTACGATATAGACGTTTTTTTCTAGTTAGAGGAAGTCATTTAAGTTATTCTTCTTCTTTTTTAAGTTCATAAATACAAAAAAGAAAGCAGATTTTAAGTAAAGGTTGAAGTAAGAAATATGTTTACCAAAAATCATTAATAAAGATAAAAGTAAAACCATAAGAATAGAAGAAACGGACAAGATGTCAGGAGATAAATGTAAAATAAATTATTTTGTCAAATATAAATAGACTTGTAAAAATATGTGGGTTTAATCATGCAGACAACAGAATATGTGGGTTTAATCATGCATACAGCAAAATATGTGGGTTTAATCATGCATACAACAAAATATGTGGGTTTAATCATGCATACAACAAAAAATGCTAAACATTCATGCAAGTTCGATTTTTGATGAAAAAAATTGATATTATATAACATCTATTTAAAACAAATATCTGAGATGTGATGGTACTGAAAAATATTTAAATTAGGCGATTTGACGTAAATTGACCCAAAAGTGAAAATTCGACACGCTGAAATTCCGTCATCTTATCGCGTTGAATTTTGCTTTGTATTAAACTGAAACAGTTCCGAATCATTAGGGGCCATTTTTTTCCCGAACGGAAGCAGTTTTTGTTAGTTTATTTTATTAATGCCATCAGTGCCAAGGTAGCTTCCTAAAAATCGATAATCGATCAGAGAATTCCTTCACCGAGTATATAGATGAAATACCGCAACCAACTCTGGGTAGGACTAGAACGCGCATATCGTTATATAGAATATCCTTATGTAGGAATCAAATATGATATCAACCCTACGTCACCTTCCGAGGCAGTTTCATCGAACATTACGCTTCAACGAATTTCGTATGAACTTTTTTAGGCTTTAAAATTTAAAATTCCAAACTTAATGAAAATGTCTATACTCAATTTAAGGCCCATCGACATCTAGACCATTACCGCCGACATCCAGGGGGCAGCGAGGAATTTTCTCAACGAGCCCTGAGATGAGAAAATTCCTGCCGCCGTGTGAATCGAACTCACCATCTGCCGAATGGGAAACTGAGGCGTCAGGTACTAGACCACGGGGAGACCCCACTTGATTTACTTCTCTCAGAAACAGTTAATGATGACATTTTAAAACCGGCCTTATTTCAAAATATCTCTACAAAGAGAACCTGAAAGCCTAATTACATAAAACCGTAAGAGTTAGGATATTTTCGCCTGAATTCCGTAAAATTCGTAAACAGCACTCTAGTCGATGGATTTTCCTGGTTACTGAGCTTGTTTATACATACTTATGTAAACAATATTTTTTTTTTAATGGCCTGGGAGTTCCGAATAAAAAGTCATCGCCAATTATTTATTCATTTTTTTATTATTTTTTTTTTTAAACGCCACCCTTTTATAACGCCAACACCACGCGGTTGGTCACCCATCAGGTACTGGCCACGCCCGACGTTCTGGCCTTATTCTGAAGTTATGGCCTTATTAAAGAAGTTTTGCGAGTTTTGTGGTTAACCAAACCAAATCACAGATGCAATCTGTTGATAGTCTTCCACCTATCAATAGGAAAAATAGTTGTAGCCTCACCCCCATTTTTGAAAAAGTCAAGTGGTCATACGTGCCTCTTAGCCAGAATAAGGGATAACTTCGGTTATCAATGGGAACCGGTGCATTCAACGTGGCTATGGTCGTCGGCCGCCATTATTGTTAACGCCGTTGTTAATGGGTCAGCACCATAATTGGGTTTTCACCTAAAGGGTGAAATGAAAAACGCCAAAATAATGTGTGATGATATACTTCAAAATGTCTTAGATATGATGCCAAGGAGATCGTTTAAACATCAAAATTTAATGTACTGAGCAGGCAAGAAGACAAATATTGGTGTGTGGATAAATTAATAATGCTTTATTAATTCATTTCTAGCTCTTAAAGAAACGCATCTTTAGTCCCTCGTCAGATGAATTCATTATAAATATGAAAATTAGTTTTTGCTACTATATCGTCCCTACCATGTCAAACTATCGAATATGCAAATCGGAGCAAACTCGAAAACGAACATATTCTAACAATTGACGAAGTAATATATTGAACAATGGCCTTATTTGATACTTTATTTAAGGCATTAAAGGCTACTATAAAGGGGTTAGAGTTTCAACAATTTACGACAAGACGTATCGTCCACTATAAGAGCAAACTATCGAATCTTAAAAACGAGATTTTTCATAATCGATAGTTTGACATAGTTGGGACGATATATTTAATAGGACAACTTTTAAATAATCGTAATTTATCTTTACATCCACATTTTGACTTAAAGGTGCAAATCAGTCTGAAATCATTATGTTCTGTTACCTAAGTATATGTTTTGTTTCTTAATTTGAATTAACAGATCCAATTACCTCTACAATATTACTTTGAAAATGTTCATTTCATTAGCAAGCTCTCTGGAGTTACTTCTCCAGTCAACAGCTTGAGAGTGTTTTCGTGGTAATAGAACATCTCAGAAGGACAGAGTCTTGTTTGCTTAAGAATTGTGTCACTCTAACTATCCTCTGTAATAATCAAGTGGAAAGGAAGAGAGGTATTGTACTTTATTACCGAGGTCCATTAGATGATTAATTTTCTGTCGGATAAGCAGGTTTTAAATTATTCGTGGAAACTTTACTAAACCAATTAAATAATTCCAGAGGGGCAAGGAATGGAAGCCTTGAATTTCATGAGCCTTGAAGTTAGGTTTGTATCATTCAAAATATTATATTTTTTCACAGGTGCAAACGAATATTCCCAACAAAACGCTTAAGCTAAATTAATTTTTTTTCTGCATTGATTATTTGAAATCTTTACACATATTATGTACAATAAGTAAATTTTCTAAAAACATAACAACAACACTGTGGAGGGGTCTACCCGTTGTCTACTGGCTAACGGCTTAGATTCACATGCGCAAGGTGGTGGGTTCAGTACCACCGGCGGCAGGAATTTTCTCATCCCACGGCTTGTTGAAAACATTCCACGCTGCACAGGGAATGTCGGCGCTAATGGCGTTGAAGCCGAAGCACCGTAAAAAAATTTCCCAAAAACACACTGTGGATGAGATGAGGGGAGAGGACAGACAGTAATCCTACTCACAATGAAAGTTTTTTTATTTTCTTTTAATGCAATATGGTCACTTTATCTACTATATATTTGTCAAATACCACCCACTCACTGACTCACTGACCTATCATCGCCCAGCCCAAACCACTTGACAGAAAAATTTGAAATTTTGCATGGACACTCCCTATAGAACGTAGACACTCGCTAAGAAAGGATATTTTGATATTCGAATTTTTAATATGATCCATCCGATTAGTAATAGCCATCCATCCATCCGATTAGTGATGGTCCATCCGAGGTAGTAATAGCCCGAACCACTTGACAAAAAAATTTGAAATTTTGCACGGACAATCCGTTTAGAACGTAGAATGTAAACACTCCGTAAGAAATTTTTTTTTATATATTCAAATTTTTAAGTACTTTTAGGGCGGTTTGAATTATTAAGAAGTTTCTCATCGGCTCAAAAATGGTCCGATTTTGATAATATTTGGTACAAAAATCTTAATTTTAATGGTCAAGTTCATTAACCGGCTGAATCTGTTTACTGGAGCATGGTTTTTGGAGCATCATTTGCGCGAAAAAATCGGAACGCTTACATTTCTGAGTCCATATGCTTGCAGGTACGACGAATGAAACGAAAGAAACCATTTTTAAAGCGATTTCTGTAACCGCTAACGGAAAAAATTGCTAGAAATACTTTTCCAAACTAATTTTCTGTTAGGGTATTCAGAAACGATGATTGGTTCGCTTGAACTTTTACCAACAACATTCATCTAATCTAAGATATTTAAACTTTGGTATCGTTTGGAGGTAAGAAGTACTATATGGGGGAAAAATTGTATTAATGGTAATACAAAGTTTTCGGATCTCAGTATATTTTCTAAAATATCTCGAATTCGGTTGGGAAATCATATTAAGTGGGACGGCTATTCGAAAGGTTACTAAATTCTTTACAAAAAAGATTCTGTTGTAATGTTCGGTGGGGCGATGTCAATCGAAGAGATAAGGGCATAAAACTTCAAAGTTGTTAGTTATATTCTTTTAACGTGTATTTGTGTCTCTGTTTACCTAACTTTTTAAGTGGTTGTTGTATGTTCTTTTTTTTTTTTTTTTTTTTTTCCTTCTTACTCCCCTACGGAAAAACGGTTACCTCCACATGGTGTTTCCTGGGTAACTTTAAAGTCCGTGCAATAATAAGCTGTACAAAATTATGTAGTAGCGTTAATTTTGATCATACTTTATTTAACCCAATGTAAAAACTACTTATCGGCCGTGGAGGAGCACAGGTAGTCAGCTTGTTGAACTATACAAAGAGTTTCAGGAAGCGGGGTTATTAATCTGTAATAAATTGTATCGTGGCCAATGGCAGCAAAGAGGAGTATCTGGAATAACGTTGGAAGGGAGAGATCCTAAAATTAAATTTAAGATCAAATAATGAAGAATATCCAAGGATAGAGGACATTTTCTTCTTGGATACCAACCTAATTAGTTTCATGTTACATTCGAGTGTGTAGCATTGGAGAAGAGACGATTCCTGCATTTTGGCAGCCTTGAAGGGGATGAAATAAGGAGGTTGACGGAAGCCTTATAGTCCAAGAGCTGGTAACGCATATTTCATGAAGTGTTTTATGCACCATGAAATTTTGTTATAATGTACCTCTTGGGTAGATAAGAAGGTAAATATGTGTTGGCTAGACTTACCGTGGGACTGTGGATTGGGGAAAGGATCGAAAAAATATTACCTAAAAAGGGAGTTTTTTTCAGAAGCGAACTATCTTTAATGTAAAATTAAGACAATTTTACAATGAGATAGACTATTAATAAGACACTATTAATAAACAGACATTTTTAAGGAAGATAATATGTGAAAAAAAGTTGTTTTTATTATTGTTTAGAGTATTGTAATTACGCTGCCATTTAAACCGGTACAGCTGTACAAGATCATGTCAGCAAGAACCAATGAGAGCGCAGAGAACAACCACAACTGCCCAGATGATCGGAGGTCTCGCTAAGTCTTTATAACAAAGAGGTTTATCATATAGTTTATACAAACCCGATCATCAAAGAGTTTATCTTCAATCCAAGGGTCTGAATCCTTAAATGTCAGAAATTTTCTAATACAACCGATCGTTATAGCGGCCATCATTAACGAAAAGTGGCCAAGTTGGAAATAATTAATAAGTTAGGGTATTATTAGGTTCTTCACACGGTATTATGTGCCTAAAACTTGGCTAGTTTTATTTAACTGTAGTTTTTTTAGGGGAGGGGGGATACACGTGTGTGTGCATGAGTATATATATATATATATATATATATATATATATATATATATATATATTTTATTTTTATTTTTATTTAATTTGTTTATTTGAAATCTGTACAAGTCATGTAAGTACAATAATCAAGTTAGTTGATACAGATATATGCTATTTATAAATTGATCAAAGCGGTAAAATAAATATATATATATATATATATATATATATATATATATATATATATATATTCTACTTTATCTCATTTATGTTTCCGGCAGGGGGTCGATAAAGTAGTTCACCCTTGGTTCACATTTACTACTTTATTTGATATCTTCGATACAAATACAAAGTAAGTGGAAAAACACATTTTTCAATTTCAATCTTTAGTAATTGCTGTTGGACTGATGGACGGCAAACTCTGGAATTTAAGTTCACTCAGTGAAAGGGGAATGTAACCACTGTCATAAGCAAAGTAATAAATAAAAGTATTTTCACTCTTGAAAGTGGTGATCTTCAAATTCGATACTTTGCATTTGTATCGACGATATGTTCTGCACAACATGTGTACTGCTTCATCGACCCCCTGTCGAAAAAGAAATGATAGAAAGTGGAATATATACAGGGTGTTCAAAACTCGATTGACACCCCCTTTTTTTCCACAATTTTTGAAATTTAGAAACGAAACTTGGTGGGTCTTAACGTGGTCGAATGTACTTTCAGTGGACCTAATGCACGACCTCTCAACTTCGTCCAGTTCTTCTCCAGAGACCCTAACTCTGGAATCTCCAAGGGAAAGGGGTTATTTTTATGACGGATTATTGTAGAGAATTGAATTTTATGTAGATTTTATATCAGTCATTTTTTCGTTAAAGCGCACCAATGAGTAACAAATTGCGAAAAACCTATAAAACGCTTGTTTTTCGTCACTTTTCTGCCAATAACGAAGAAACTATGCCCGTAACGAAAAAAAGTAGTTGATATAAACGTTGTAGAGGATTAAATTTACTTTCCAAAAAGTACGTTTAAATGCCTAAAATCTTAATAGGAATGGAGCAAAACACACTTTTGTTTTTGAAGTTTTCAGAAAAGTTTATTATCAACGTGATCTACGCTTCAATAAAACTTAATAAACATTTCCTAAACTTTTTGCTCCACCTAGTTTTGGATTTAAGAACGTTTGAATAAAAAATAAAATTCAATTACTTTATGAAGGCATTAAAATAATAAATTTAAAGCAATAGAACTAGATTAGAATTTCGTAGTAATTATATTTGTGTTGGACGATTTTTTTTTTGGTTTTAGCGCGGTTCCTCCCTCCCCCATAGGGAGGAACCCCGCTTATAGGGTTGATACAATGAAACAATCCGGAAGTGCCGACTAGAAAATTTCGCGTTTCAGAACCCCTAGAGACCGAAATAACGGTGGTTAAAATTTGTATATATATATATATATATATATGTATATATTTATATATATATATATATATATATATATATATATATATATATATATATATTTGTCTGTTCGCTCATTTCTGGCTTCCCTGATGGTCCGATTTTGATGAAATTTGGTACAAAAATCCGTCGTCCAATTTGAAAGGTCAAGTTCGTTAACCAGCAGAATCCGTCCACTGGAAGATGGCGTTTGGGGCGAAATTCGCGCAAAAAAAATCGTAACGCTTACGTTTTTTAGTTCATAAGCTTGTAAGTACTCGTTTTATAGGCTTCTTGGGCTAGGAAAACGAATGAAACCATTTTCAAGGCGATAGCTTTAACCGTTTTCGAGAAAATTGGAAAAATTGTTTTTGAATACCGTTTTTGGTTTGGGTACTTAGAATCACGGGATTCAGTTGAAACATTTTCTGCATGTTCTACATTCATCAAAACTAATATGTTGAAATTTTGGTTACGTTTGGAGTTAAGGAAGGGTTAGAATAAAATATTTTATTAACAGACAAAACGTTTTGGTAACTTTGTATATTTTCCTTAATATCTCGAAAAAGGTTGAGAATCTTGGTAAACGGAAGAATACCATTACAAAGCTTACGAAATGCTCTACAAAAAAGATTCTGATGAAAGTTTTGTTTGGACGATGTCAATCGGAGAAATAGGAGCTTAAAACTTTAAAGTAATTGATTTCGCTTGTTCGAACTGTTTTTTTTGTCTGTTTTTATTCCTTGTTATTTTTTAGTTGCTTATAGTTGGATAATGTATTTGATAATAAATCAGGTTAAGAAAAACAATTTAATCTTAGAGATATGGACTATATGGAGATATAACTTTTCAACTGCCTAGCGGTGTCCTTCCTAGGGCGGGTTGGCCTATCCAGGTAAGATCGTAAATAAGACCTTTCTTGAAAGTAAAGATGGAACTGTCAACTTTGGTCCTCCTCTGCCTCCCGGCACATTCAATGCTGACGAAGGCTACCAATGAGTAGCTGAAACGTCCTAAATATAGATTTTTTAACAAAAATCGTATTGAGGTTTCTTTAGCCGAATCCCAACCATTCCATCTTTACTTATCACCTCGACGGCTATCTATCTAATCTTCATGTTTTCTAGAAATGTGGACCCAAAATAATAACAGCTTCTATTTTAATCGGGGGCGAGGTTAGCTCAGTGGTAGAGCACTGGACTAATAAGCTGGAGGCCTGAGTTCAAATCCCGAGCAAGCACTAAAGATTTTTTCTTCTAGTGTCTTCGTTCACTGGTTGAATTTGGCCTCCCTGACCGTCCCTAGGCCAACCCAGCCTTTAATTAATTTAATAATGGGTACCTTGGTTGGTGCTAATGACTCTAGCAGTCGAAGCAGCCAAGGGGAAAATCAGGCGGCCGGAGCATAGTATTGACCACACTATCTCCCTAGTGTGCCGTATGGTCATGAATCAGATACCTCTATAGTATCTGCCCCTCAGGGCCCTCGTGGCCTGTTACGGGACTGATTTTTTTTTTTCTATTTTAATCATTTTAAATGAGTCTAGAGATAAGAACGGAACCGCGCTAAGATGATGCAGTTCCTGCGAGTTGGACTTTTTTGTTTTTTACGGCGCCTTGACATCTAGGCCATTAGTGCCGACATCCAAGGTGCAGCGAGGAATTTTCCCAACGAGCCGTGGGATGAGAAAATTCCTGCCGCCGCACAGTGGGGCTAAACTATGTACTTTTCTTGTTTCAAAAAGGCTACAGCCTCCAAATCTTAACCGATTTCAATGTTTTTTAGCGCGGTTCCTCCCTCCCCCATAGGGAGGAACCCCACTTATAAGGTTGATACAATGAAACAATCCGGAATTGCCGACGAGAAAATTTCGCGTTTCAGAACCCCTAGAGACCGAAAATAACGGTGGTTCAAATTTGTATATATGTATATATTTATATATATATATATATATATATATATATATATATATATATATATATATATATTGGTCTGGTCGCTCATTTCTGGCTTCCCTGATGGTCATTTTGATGAAATTTGGTACAAAAATCCGTCGTCCAATATGAAAGGTCAAGTTCGTTAACTAGCAAAATCCGCCCCCTGGAAGATGGCGTTTGGGGCGAAATTCGCACAGAAAAAATCGTAACGCTTACGTTTTTGAGTTCATAAGCTTGTAAGTACTCTTTTTATAGGCTTCTTGGGCTAGGAGAATGAATGAAACCAATTTCAAGGCGATAGCTTTAACCGTTTTCCAGAAAATTGGAAAAATAGTTTTTGAATACCGTTTTTGGTTTGGGTACTTAGAATCACGGGATTCAGTTGAAACATTATCTGCATGTTCTTCTTTCATTAAAACTAATATGTTGAAAGTTATGTTATGTTTGGAGTTAAGGAAGGGTTAGAATAAAATATTTTATGAACAGACATGAAAAGTTTTGGGAACTTCGTATACTTTCATTATCGAAATGGTGGTAAGTGGATAGAAACTATTTGAAAGCTTACTAAATTCTCTACAAAAATGATTCTAAAACTATTTTTGATTAGATTATGTCAATCGGAGAAATAAGTGCTTAAAACTTCAAATACGTCTGTTTTGTTCTTATGAACGGGTTTTTGTCGTTCTTTTTGAAATTTTTGTCTCTTTCCCTTGGTTTTTTATTGATTTTTATTTTTGTAATTTCTTATGTTAGGAAAATGTATTTGTTTATAAAACAGGATAGGAAAAATGAGACCAATTTTCTGTTGCTAGAAATAATGAAAATTTTGGGAACTTTGTTTACTTTCATTAATATCTCGAAAACGGTTGAAAATCTTGGGAAGCGAAAGGTTACCATTCGAAAGCTCACTAAATGGTCTACAAAAAAGGTTCTAACGAAAGTATTGAATAAGCGATGTCAATCGGAGAAATAAATGCTTAAACTTTGAAGTAATTGATTTCGTTTATTCGAACGGTTCTTTTTGTTTGTTTTTATTCCTATTTTTTTATTGCTTATAGTTGGATAATGTATTTGTAATTGGTTGCTGTTTTTAACTCGTTTCCTGCTTCACTCCACAGATAGGAAACACGCTTCTGACGTCGACCCAATGAGGTCATCCGAAGTGCCTAATAAATGATTTCACGTTTTAGAACAGGTAGATATCGAAAATAGCTGTGCTTCAAATTAGAATCTATTGTTGAGTAATTATATGAATCTTTGGATAATAATTCCAATAGTTAAAATTATAACTACATTGGAAAATATGTAATTAATAGAACTCATTAAACGTTTTACAGAGAACTCTATTTTTTATTTTAATTTTATTGATCAACAGGTCTTTGCATATATTTGAAAACTCTGTTGATATAACCTTTATATCGTTTTTGTTTGATTCAATAATAAGAAATCCTTTTTTCAATGATTTTAGGCCAATCTATAATTTCTGCGGGTTAATATGTTTTTTAAATTGAAGCTTTAAAGCCTCAACAGGAATATTTGTGTAATTACCCTTCACAGTTAATTTATTAGAATCATGAGTGACCGTTTTTGTGTTACAACTAACAATCTTTGAAAACGAAGTTTGACTATCCTTGTTATTTTCCTTCTGTTTGGCCGAGATTTTCTATTCATGATATAATTCTCGTTGAATTTTTTGACTAGATCAAGAACCTATTTTAAGCACTCTTAAATTCCTTAATTTAATTCAGGAAGTTTATCAAACTTGATATAATCACTTTTGGGTTAATACGGGTGGTCTATACCGAGTCCTTTGTTTGTACACAAAGAGCTTTCTGAGTAACGGTAAAGGGCAGTAAAAGTATATGACTTTACCTGGAAGTAGACCCTGCATACAGAGAATTACAATACGAGACCTTCTCATTCTTTCTTTCACCTGCTACCGTGTAACACCGTAGATATGTTTATATTGTTAGCGCGGTTCCTCCCTCCCTTCATAGGGAGGAACCCCACTTATAAAATTGATCTCATGAAACAATCCGGAAGTGCCGACTAGAAAATTTCGCGTTTCAGAACCCCTAGAGACCGAAAATAACGGTGGTTCAAATTTGTATATATATATATATATATATATATATATATATGTATATATATATATATATATATATATATATATATATATATATATATATATACAGGGTGTCCCGTAAATGTCTAGTCATATTGTGAGAGGTGATAGAGGACCCTTAGGGGAACAAAAAATGTTCTATGACGATTTTCCGAATTCTCGCCCTCAAGGGAGAAAACGTCGTTTTAATGTTTTATCGAGACAAACGTGATTTTTAGAAGAATAGTCGTTGTATCTCCGTCCCAGGTGGTTCTACTAGAAAGGAAGTGAAACCAATCGAAAGCTGAGTAAATTTACTATAAGACTAGTTGGGAGTGAACGTACAAATGAATGAATGTAAGTATGTCTATCTTACCAAAAGAAAGCTATTCTAAATTTCCTGACATTTTCTTGATATTTCTTTTCAGCGTTACTCCTCAATGGGCAGGATCTGAGATTTCCGGGTTTCAGAAAAACTTCCTCATTTAACCAGCTTCCCATTCATGTATCACAACCCTGTGTTATTGAAGTATGTGAACGATTTAAGAACAAAAGTTTAAAAAAAAAAAACGGATCTGAGAAAAGACAATTATATTTTTTTCTTCAGTTATTCAAAAAGCTGAAGAGAAATATTTATTTTTATAAATGTTTACATAATTATTAAGTAAATACTTACTTAAAACAATACAAAAATTACTTCCACGAATATAAAAAAAAATTCCTAAAACAGTAAATAAATAAAATACACATTTATTTTGAATTTATTAATTCAGATAACTAATACTGGGTTCAGGAGGCGGCCATTAAGGACCCCAACCATACATTAACCTCAAAAATTATTATTTTTACCGAGATAACGAATTTGAACACATTTTTACGGGTATTTATAATTAGAAAACAAATGCTTTACCTTGAATTGATACTGATGGTTCCGCTTGTGAAACTCACTGGGATTCTCGTGAGCCCATGCGTGTTTGTTGTGGTAATTAAATATCCTATCCCTCATAAATAAGATGTACGTAGTAAGTAAGTACACAGTTCTGTAAAAATGTTTTCAAATTCGTTATCTAAGTAAAAATAATAATTTTTGAGGTTAATGTATGGTTGGGGTTCCTTAATGGCCGCCTCCTGGACCCAGTATTAGTTACCTGAATTAATAAATTCAAAATAAATGTGTACTTTATTTATTTACTGTTTTAGGATATTTTTTTATATTCAAGGAAGTAATTTTTTTTATTGTTTTAAGTAAATATGTACTTAATATTTATGTAAACATTTATAAAAATAAATATTTCTCTTCAGCCTTTTGAATAAACTGAAGAAAAAAATATAATTTTCTTTTCACAGATCCATGTTTTTTTTTTTTTAACTTTTGTTCATAAATCGTTCACATACTTCAATAACACAAGGTTGTGATACATGAATGGGAAGCTGGTTAAATGAGGAAGTTTTTCTAAAACCCGGAAATCTCAGATCCTGCCCATTGAGGAGTAACGCTGGAAAGAAATATCAAGAAAATGTCAGGAAATTTAGAATAGCTTTCTTTTGGTACGATATACATACTTACATTCATTCATTTTTACGTTTACTCCCAACTAGTCTTATAGTAAATTTACTCCGCTTTCGATTGGTTTCACTTTCTTTCTAGTAGAACCACCTGGGACGGAGCTACAACGACTATTCTTCTAAAAACCACGTTTGTCTCGATAAAACATTAAAACGACGTTTTCTCCCTTGTGGGCGAGAATTCGGAAAATCGTCATAGAACATTTTTTGTTCCCCTAAGGGTCCTCTATCACCTCTCACAATATGACTAGACATTTACGGGACACCCTGTATATATATATATATATATATATATATATATATATATATATATATATATATATATATATATATATATATTTGTCTGGTCGCTCATTTCTGGCTTCCCTGATGGTCCGATTTTGATGAAATTTGGTACAAAAATCCGTCGTCCAATATGAAAGGTCAAGTTCGTTAACCAGCAAAATCCGCCCACTGGAAGATGGCGTTTGGGGCGAATTTCCGCAAAAAAAATCGCAACGCTACATTTTTGAGTTCATATGCTTGTAAGTACTCGTTTTGTAGGCTTCTTGGCTTAGGAAAACGAATGAAACCATTTTTAAGGCGATAGCTTTAACCGTTTTCGAAAAAATTGGGAACATAGTTGCTGAATAACGTTTTGGTTTTGGTACTTAAAATCATGGGATTCAGTTGAAACATTTTTTGCATGTTCAAATTTTATCAAAACTAATATCTTAAACTTTTGGTTAGGTTTGGAGTTAAGGAAGGGTTAGAATAAAATATTTTATGAACAGATATGAAAAGTTTTGGGAACTTCGTATATTTTCATTAATATCTCGAACACGGTTGGGAAATTTTCATAAGTGGATAGAAACTATTCGAAAGCTTTCTAAATTCTCTACAGAAAAGATTCTGAAAGAAGTTTTGATTAGGTGATGTCAGTCGAAGAAATAAGTGCTTAAAACTTCAAATACGTCTGTTTAGTTCTTATGAACGGTTGTTTGCCGTTCATTTTCTAATTTTTGTCTCTTTCCCTTAGTTTTTTATTGATTTTTATTTTTGTAATTTCTTATGTTAGGAAAATGTATTTGTGTGTAAAACAGGATAGGTAAAATGAGACCAAGTTTCTATTGCTAGAAATAATGAAAAGTTTTGGGAACTTCGTATAATTTCTTAATATCTCGAAAACGGTTGAAAATCTTGGGAAGCGAAAGGTTACCATTCGAAAGCTTACTAAATGCTCAACAAAGAATGTTCTGACGAAAGTTTTAATTAGGCGATGTCAATCGGAGACATAAGTGCTTAAAACATTAAAGTAATTGATTTCGTTTATTCGAACGGTTTTTTTTTGTCTGTTTTTATTCCTTGTTATTTCTTAATTGCTTATAGATGGATAATTTATTTTACAATAAAACTGGTTTAGTAAAATAACAAAACAATTTATTGTCAGAAATATAGATTTCCTAGATTCCAAGACCTTGTAACTAGCGGGAACCTTTCTAGTGTTGACCGACCCTTCCAGGTAAGATCGTAAATCAAGACCATTCAAGACTGGTGGAACCAAAATAATAACTGCTTCTATTTTAATCTTCAGGCGATTCGCCAAAGTTGCGAAGCCTTATCAATAAATAAATTTTTTAATCTTTCCAAATTAGACTAGGGATAAGAACGGAACCGCGCTAAGATGGTGCAGTTCCTGCGAGTCGGACTTTTTAAATGAAAGCTAATAAAATTTAGAACAGCCTCGTTGGACCAGATTTTTGTTTTTTGTTTCCACAGATTATTAAATTACGTGAAAATAATTCACAAACTTTAACAATCAAACATAAAATAATACTTTATTTTTCATCTAACTTAGTACCAGCACTGATGTCGTTAAAAATTAACAGTCGCACCCTGATTAGACTCGGATAAAATCAGACCGACGTCTTTAAAATGTAAATTTATCGTAATTCAGCAAAGAGAATTATTGAAATAATGTGATTTTTGAATGAGTTGTTAATAAATTTTGATTTTTAAGTCTAATCAGGGGTTGACTGTTTAATTTCAGCGATATCAGTGCTGATATTAAGTTACATAAAAAATAAAGTATTATTTTATGTTTGATTGTAAAAGTTTGTGAATTATTACACGTAATTTAATAAACAGGAGAAACAAAAAACTAAATTTTATTAGCTTTCATTTTAAAAAAATCATTGAAATTGGTTAAGATTTGGAGGCTGTAGCTTTCAGGCTGTAGGCTTTTTGAAAAACGATAGTAGTTTGGCCCCACTGTGCGGCGGTAGGAATTTTATTATCCCACGGCTCGTTGGAAACATTTCCGCGATGTCGGCGCTAATGGCCTAGATGTCAAGGCGCCGTAAAAAAAAAATAAATAAATAAAAAATAATTACTTCGAAATTCTGATCATTAGGTGAGTTCTATTGCCTTAAATTTATTATTTTAATGCCTTTATAAAGTAATTGAATTTTATGTTTTCTTCAAACGTTCTTAAATCCAAAACTAGGTGGAGCAAAAATAGCTGAGGAAATGTTTATTAAGTTTTAATGAAGCGTAGATCACGTTGATAATACACCTTTCTGAAAATAAAAGTGTATTTTGCTCCATTCCTATTAAGATTTTAGGCATTTGAAGGTACTTTTTGGGAAGCAAATTTAATCCTCTACAACGTTTATATGGACTATTTATTTCATTACGGACATACTTTCTACGTTATTGGCAGAAAGTGTCGAAAAACCAGGGTTTTATCGGTTTTATGCAATTTGTTACTCATTGGTGCGATTTAGCGAAAAAATGACTGATATAAAATCTACATAAAATTCAATTCTCTACAATAATCCGTCATAAAAATAACCCCTTTCCATTGGAGATTCCAGAGTTAGGGTCTCTGGAGAAGAACTGGAGAAAGTTGAGGGGTCGCGCATTAGTTCCAACGAATGTACATTCGACCAAGTTAAGACCCACTAAGTTTCGTTTTTAAATTTCAAAAATTGTGGAAAAAAGGGGGGTGTAAATCGAGTTTTGAACACCCTGTGTATATCGGGTCATCTTGCACAAGAATTAATATATATATATATATATATATATATATATATATATATATATATAGACACACGCACACACACACGTGTACCCCCCCTCCCCCCCAAAAAAAAATAAAAAATAAAAACTACAGCTAAATAAAACTAGCCAAATTTTAGGCCCTTAATATCTTGTCAAGAACCTAATAATACACTAACTTATTACTTATTTATATATTTATATATATATATATATATATACATATATATATATATATATATATATATATATAGAGAGAGAGAGAGAGAGAGAAAGAGATAGAGGGAGAGAGAGAGAGAGAGAGAGAGAGAGAAAGATTTAAAATTCTATTATGAAGGCAACTTCAATAGCTAGAATCCTTCGAAAAGTGCTAGAATAACATTATGAGTAAAATTACACCTTATCGCATGATGTCGTCTGTATGTCGATATAGAGAATGCCTCTGCCTCACCCTTGTTCTAAGGTACGAGGTTGAGATAGTATATAAATATTGGAGGGAGGCTTAGGCTAATTATATAATTCACTCCATAAACGCCCAAGGGGTTAATATCGAACGGTAGGAGAAGGTGGATTTCCCAAGAGTCCTCATCTACGAGGCTGCTACACTCCCGTCCTCGTAGTCTTCTTCATCATGACATGGCTGCCCTATCTCATATTCGGAACTGCCTCAAAACCACAGTCAATAATCATTTCTTTTAGTCTCTTTTATATTCGAAATGATTGAATGACTCAATTGTTCTTTTATAGTTTAATTTTGTTCTAATGTAAACTCATTGTAGTGACAAGTGATTCTCATTAGTTGGGCCTGATGTATACTGAGTTGTGTTGAAAAGAAGTAAGTATATCAGGCTGTACCGTATGAAATGTCAATTTTGGACTTGCCGATTTCCTTCAAATGTCTTGAAACTGTCGTGGCTCCTACTCCGAACTCTTTGGCATATTCCCAAGTGCTTTTTAAGGGACAAGCTTCAACCCTTTCTTTCAGGTGGTCATTGTCAAGCTTGGTTTCTGGCCTTCCTCGCACCTCGTTGTGAAAGTCAAAATTTCCACTTCGAAACATGGAAAACCACCGGTAAACAGTTCGTTCATTCACCGTTCCCTCCCCGAACGCCGTGTTAATGTTCATACACGCCTCAGCAGCGTTATGACAACCTTAAATTCATAACGAAAAATAATACGGATTTCCGTTGAAGTCATAATTTAAGTTTTATTTTTTTTTTCCAGAGGATCGTTCTCACAACACAGTACGCAAGGTACTGATTAAATAATAGGAATAAAAGAGCTTCAATTCTATATGAATAACAATGGTGTTTGTAAATAATGAAATAAAAAAGGGAAAGAATTAAATCGCAAAGTAAGCAAAAGTGACATTTCACTCAGTACAGCTTGATAAAAGCCCTTTTCAGATAGACCAATTTCGCTGGTTAACAAAGTCGTCCAATCCGGATTGCTATATAAGAAATATATATATACAAGTATCGCACTAGTATTTCTAAAGTGACACAACTCAAAAATCGGTTTTATTCACACCGTCATAGTTATGACTATGAAAGACATGGTTAGTATCTCTTTATTAACCATCAAAACTGTATGCACCTAGATTCAGAGCTTGTACACCAGAGGGCACTTGTGTCACCATTCCTGTATGAATGCTAAGCCCCCTACATAGGTAAGAGTTTTACATTTGCCTACATTTTCAGTTGAGTTTTATTTTGTGTTGTGTCACTTTAGAAATACTAGTGCGATATATATATATGTATAAAAATTCATTAAAGCAGTCTTCCTTTATTACACCACTTTATATATATATATATATATATATATATATATATATATATATATATATATATATATATATATATATATATATATATTAGCGATGGGCGATTCTCGAATATGAATCAATCTTTTGAAACATTAGCAAGTTCGGATCGATTCAAAACATCGATCTTCTAGGCTTCTAAGATCGATATGGATCTATTTCACGTTTACTTACAGTTACTTACGAAATTTCTATTCCATTTCGATTCAAATCGATTCTCATTCGAGAATCGGTTACTAGGAATCGACCAGGAGCCTAATTAGTTTCTATCTTCTTACCTGTTGAATGTTACTCCATCTTTTATCGATTGTGCTCTTTTACAATTGGAACATCGAAACGCCGAACAGGTAGGCATTGCGCACTCAATAATTATTCCCAATTGAAATTATTGTAGTAGTAAACCATCAAAAACAAAGTAAATATTTTTGGGAGATGAGGCCAATCGATATACCCACCATCAGGTTTGTTTACGTGACAGGAATTTTCCAAAACATTCCGTGCACTACATTCATAACTCCATGATGATAACAGTCTATGACTTGGAAAAAAATTTAGCCGTAAAGCGCGGTATAAAATTTGAAACGATTCGAGATAGATCGATTCATTAACAGATCGGCCTTTGGAGTTCGGTTCTTTGAAAAGATCGGCCTTTGGAGATGGAATACAGATCGCCCATCTCTAATATATATATATATATATATATATATATATATATATATATATATATATATATATACACATATGTATATATAACTGAATTTTAATGGTGTTAACTTTAGTATCTAGTAGGTAGGATCAATTAACTTCTGAAAAAATGGGTTTTGTATGTAAAACTAAATCTACATTCCTTCAGAAAGTTGTAAAATTGAAAACAAAAAAATGAAACAATTTCTCGTTTTTTCATGAACCATGAGTGTGGCTATATTTTTTTCAGGTGCAGTAATAAAAGTTCTATAGCCTTAATAAAATCTTCAATTTTATCTACTTTTGTTTGAACTTCTATTCTTTTGTTTTATATTTTTTTTATTTAGTATTTACAACAATGTAATAATAAATTACTAACATATTGTTCAATATAATGTCTGTCTACATAGCTTGTTAGGAGAGGAGCTGCCTACAAAGTACAATGATTACAATCTGAATGAAAGACTATTACTGGAACTGGTCTCTAGGCCAGTTACGCTTCAGTCGGCGAACGGGGTATATTTGGGATTTGATTAGAAAATAGGACCTTTACTAAAGAATTAGGGTGGCCGTGGAATTTCAAATTGGTGACAAAGAAAGGACCTTATGTCATTTTACGGAGTAGTTTTGACTGAATTTTGTAGAAATTGGAGGGCTTTGTGGATCCTCAGTGTTTGTTGAACGTAAATTTGAAAATTACACTCTGGGATTTACTCTTTAAGCGCTTCTGTATAAAAATTTACAAGCAAATAAAATTAAAAACATGATACTTTTCTCCTCTACTCGCGGCGCTAAATATATTTGGTAAGATTAAAGGAGTAAGTGAGATTTTCACAGGGGATTAGGAAAATAAATACTAGGATTAGTGGTGGGCTGTCCTGTCACCAGGCTGTATTTTATACCCACCCTCCAGGCCAGCTCTTGATTTATAGGGGTCGTTATTAACCTGGTTTGCTTTTAGTACCGTTATTTTTCGTTGGAATTTAAAAAAAAAAATCCTGGCAGAGATGTATTGACTAGAATTTTTCATGCAATGAAGTTGTGAAAAATGTATATTAAAAATAGCTGAAGGTTATGTATTTAAAACACTCCAAGTACTCGCGTTCCCTTGTAAATATCACTTCCGATTCGTACTAAAGGAGATAAGGGTTGGAGTCTCGTATGAAGCAGGCTGAGTTATTTTTATCTATAGGACACTTGAAACATTCCTCGCTCACCCAAAATATGTAGATGTAGAGCGATTATGTTCATAACATGTAGCTGTGATGTATAATAATAGGAGCAGTTCCTGTGGATCACCGCGCGTAGTACTTGGAAGGACGACGGTCAAAAAAAATCACTTGTCGCTGGTATTATTGAAGTTTGGCGACCTATCTATAGCGTAATTCCCCAACAGAAGATACACTCTGAAAAAAAAAATTGTCCAAGATTTGCGACGATATGAAGTAATTTCATGCTTTTTGAAATGCGGTCAGAGCTTATAGACACTCTTTTTTAACAGAAGTGAAAACAACAAAACTGTTTGTAGACAGTATAATATTCCTATACCAATTATTCCATCGTAGAGGTTTTCATTAGTTTCGATTTTTTTTTCATTATTTTCCATAAATGGATTGACGTTGTGGTTTTATTTGTTTATAAAGTTGTTCGCTACGGCGAATTCACTCCTTCAAGTTGGGAACTGTGTGGTCTAATTAATCAGCATTTTGATAAAACATTTGATTCACTTATTCCTATAAACAGAGGTATTGCAATATATGTAATATGCCAGAATGCCAATGGTTATTCTGCAGATGTCTTCAAATGAGATTGTGTTGTGTTTTGAAAGCTTAGAATATTTTGCATGCTAGCCTTTTAGTACTTCATTTGGATCTCAGAAAGTATAAATATATGTTGTTATTAAATAACATTTTAATTTATCCCTGAATAAAATCTTAAGGAACGACAGATTTTCGTGTCCTGTGAGTTATGAACTGTCGACATTTCTTGTCAGCACTTCCGGGCACTTCAGTGGGTGGACGTCAAACGAGGTTTATCCTCCTTGTAGGAATCGTAGAAAAACACTCTAAAATTTTAAACCCCCGAATCTATAAAATCACTAGCAAGCCATAGAGGGATTGATTATTCAAGTTGTTTCGCGAGCGGAAAACGGATCTTTGTGTTAGTTTTAGACTCCTTTTTATTATAAATGTCCTTCCGTGAGGGCGTGGGTTTGTCGGCGAGAAGAAAGGCGGTTGAAAAGTAGAGTCTAATATATTTATAGATGACCATTGATCCAAGGGTCAGGCGACAGCAGATCGATTTGATGAGCCTTTTCAGGTTTACCCCTACTGCTCAAGTATAACAAAGGATTGACTTTTAAACTCTCATCAGAGCTGTTGAACTTAAGCTTTGTTAGTATTCTATTCCTCTGAGAGGTATATCGACCAACAATCTTTATTGTTTATTTCACAATTAAGGAATCCAGCAATTATATGAACGAACTGGCTGATATACCTGTCATTGACGGGTGTATAATGTAATTCGAAGAATAGCTTATTGACGTAGTATTGAAAGTGGATACAGATCCTATTGAAATCTTTTGACACATGTCAGTTTTTCGTTTCAATTTACTTACATCTTCATTCATCCTAATGCTTTGTTTTGGGCGAATCGCCTTCGTTGTGGGTGCCAACAAATAAATAAACAAAAAAACAAAGCGCGCTTCTTGGCGGTGCGTTTTATAATTACTTTCAAGAATGTCATCCAGCGAATGGTATAGTGTAGTATGTGTGTGATGTCTGTGCGGTGTACTAATTTTATTCGGGATGGACTGTCGTAAAGCCACTACTTACGCATATCAGTTTCCTTCTGCCTTAATTTATTTCTGTTATGTTTATTTTCTCGGATTGGAACTGTATTTGAAACGATTACTCTAGTAAAAGAGATCATCACTATGGTTGCGAGATTCAATAAATGATTAAATAAATAAATAATGGATTAATTAATAAGTAGATTTTAATGGTGGATAAGTCGGGATTATCATGCTTATTAATTGTCTGTCCTGTACAAGTAGACTGGAGATATAGAGATAAGAGATGCCATTTGTTTTCATTTGGCAACTCTACTGACCTCGTTAGAAGAACGAAGCATGGGGTAGTCTTTCAGTCCGAGGTTCATTAAACAGGCCGGATTTCAAGGGAATAGAACGTGGCTTCTTAGTTATAATGCTTACCAATGAGAGGACCGGTAGTCCTGATCGTTGAGGCGTGAGCTCTGCATGCCTTAGGTCGTGGGTTCTATTCCCACAAGGGGTGTGGTATTTTCTTTCGAAAAAATAAAAGTTATACCGGCCCTATTATTTCAATCTATAGTTTTTTCCATATCTATTATCAGATTAACGTTTTTAAAATGATTAAATTATTCTTTATTCGTTTCGCTTAACATCGGACGAGCTGTTTCTTTCTAGCGTGTTTCTATATTTTGTAAATATATGTTAATGTATGGAAAGGTTACACATTGAAACAGTAAAGTCAAGAAAGTCATTGCATAGCTGAATTTGAGAGCATTTTAATGCTATCAATAATGGATCCAAAACAATTTGTTGAGCTCACTTCTCGACCGAATGCATAGGTTGAATCCACTATTTGTTGTGATGTTATCTTGATTTGCTTCGTGTGATCTATAAAGGCAAACTGCTTCTTCGTTATCTATATGATTGGCCAATTTCGGATATTTTTCTATGATTACCCCTAAATGTTTTGTTCATTTACTAGCTTCAAGCTTGGGTACGTGCAATATAGTTTTTTATTGTTTGACTGAGAAATCGTTTTTATAAGTGGATGGGTTGAAAAATAGCCACCGTTTATTTATTTTTCATTATGATTTCAGGACGTTCCTAGGTTGACCATCAACCGCAGTAAATTAAGAAAATATTAATTTTGTTGGGGAATAAGTTAAGGCAGAGTGATTTGCATTAATGTCAAATCACTTCATACCACACTGCATGATCATGTTTTTATCATGTTGTTATGAAACCCTCGTCAGAGATTAGAAAAATCTACATCTATTAAAAAAAGATGGTGGTACAATTTTTTGGTGTGAAGAAAATTCACAGAGGATGGGTAACAACTGGCACCGGACATTGAGTGGGTGCCGTCCGCAGAAGATAAGATCAGAAGAAGGTTTCTTTGAAAACTAATTTTGAAGGATAGCGGAGCGCGGTATATGTGTGGAAATTATTTTATGAATTCCGAAAAAAAAAAAAAAAAAACTGTTGCAACACTATTGAATTGCCCTGATTGACTTCTGACCTATTCAGGGCCGCCACATGTCAGAGCCGGGCCCAGGACCAGGTCACGGGCCCCTACTTCTCAGAGCCGGGCCCCCACTTCTCAGAGCCAGACTGAAAATTCTAGTACTTTGCTATAGGACTTTGGACATTTTAAAATTATTTTCATGTTGAGTTTTGAGCGAAAAAAGAATACAAACCGACAATCGGTGCTGCAAAGGTCACTTTCGGTACTTGTAGTTTTATTACGGCTCCTAATGAATTATACTATTCTGGAACTTCATTTGTTTCATCGTTAATGTACTTTAAAAAATATAGATCCAATTCAAATAAATATAGGCTACGCCAGTCTATATTTCTAAACCCCATTTTTTTTACAAGCTCATAACCTATACAATTTTTTTTCCAATTACCGAGGGCTGGCCCGGGCGCCGTAGGGCAACTGCACCGGGCAGTCCCCCCCATGTGGTGGCCCTGGACCTATTACTACCGATCAGCATAGCCCCTGACAGAGCGGCTAAATCGCAACCACTCTTTTCAGAAAATTGATAAGAATAGGCATACAAGTAAGGCCAAGATGAAATCCAAAATACCAAAAATGTGCAGGACGCAAAAGAAAACTAAGTCTATTGAATATTGGGTAGGAGTATATAGAATAGAATTAAATATAATATACTTTATATGCAAAATCTCAGAAATTAGTTTGGACGTCATACAGCATAATTCTTTTGAAAATATAATAATAATAATTTAAAAAATTAGGTGAGTGCTCAACCGGAACTTTATATAAAAAAAGATTCCATTTTGTCATAACGGTTTATTCACTTGAGTTTTTAAAATTTGATTATAAATTATTAATTTTTTTCAGATATGTATATCGCAATATCGGAAGAGATAAATACAAAATTACAACCCTTCCCTTTAAAAACATGTTATATACTTATTGGGGTTTATTTTTCTCATTTGCCTTGTCGAATAATAATGTTCACTTCCGTAAAATCTAAATTTACTTACATTTTGCTGACCGTATTTCGGTGTTAGTAAAATATAGAGACTTGGCTGTGCTTAAAAATCCCAGCTCTCCTAAATATTTTGTTCCTGATATAATTTTTTCTAATTTACAAATATATCATATAATTTTACTTATTCTTTGTAATTTTAGAATTTAGTTGGCTTGTGATTTATTGATCTATAATTCTACAATTTTCAGTTGTGATTGAAAAATGCTAACTAATGTTAACAATGTCAGTACTTTTCAATAATTTTGATTTTTTTTTTACATGATGCAAAAAGTGTTTATTATTTTTTCTTTATACTTCTTTCTTGTTTTATTTTTGTCCAGTCAGTGGCTATATCCAAATGCTCTTATTTTTTCCGTCGTTGTGAAATCTATATAATTTGTACATGTATCAAGTTTTTCTAGGTTTTGATTTTGATTTCAATTTCATGGTGCATCTTTCCTAAAACAAAAATTATTTCTTGTAGAAAAATTCCAGCATTTCTTAGATACGATACTAAGTAATTCAGGTAAATTTGAAAAAGCAGGAGACAAAATGAAATAATTTTCATAGCTTTATTTATTTAAATTTATATCATTATGATAAATCTCATATAAATATTGAATTTAAAATATAAATTCTACCTACTTTGAAAAGAACAAATAGCACTTTAGCGGGCTCTAAATCAACAATTAAATAAATAAAAAAAATGAAACCATGTGAAAGACCTATTTTTAATTTTTTTAGTTATGATTTATTGCAGAAATTATTTAAGAACTTTTTAAGAACGAGTTTTTTTATATTAAGCAAATATTGCTATGAACTTCTCTTTTTTGTGTATTTTTTCAACGAGAACGGATAAACAGGAGGAATGTGTTTCGAGATTATCTTTATAATGTGGTATCGAATATTGAGTAGAGGTTTTCTAAATGATCGTATAAGATGCTTTAAAGGGCTGACCTGTTCGAGTCGGTAGGAGAGTAGACCGGACAGGAGCACCTCACGGGTGTACTTGTCTGGTCTACCTCATAGTGTGTGACCGGCCTTAAGGGGCTGACCTGTTCGAGTCGGTAGGAGAGTAGACCGGACAGGAGCACCTCACGGGTGTACCTGTCCGGTCTACCTCATAGTGTGTAACCGGCCTTAAGGGGCTGACCTGTTCGAGTCGGTAGGAGAGTAGACCGGACAGGAGCACCTCACGGGTGTACCTGTCCGGTCTACCTCATAGTGTGTGACCGGCCTTAAGGGGCTGACCTGTTCGAGTCGGTAGGAGAGTAGACCGGACAGGAGCACCTCACGGGTGTACCTGTCCGGTCTACCTCATAGTGTGTGACCGGCCTTAAGGGGCTGACCTGTTCGAGTCGGTAGGAGAGTAGACCGGACAGGAGCACCTCACGGGTGTACCTGTCCGGTCTACCTCATAGTGTGTGGCCGGGCTTAAGGGGCTGACCTGTTCGAGTCGGTAGGAGAGTACTTCTAATAAACGCAAGAGAATAGAAAACAGGAATGAATTAAGTATAGTATAATGTGTTAGTTCGTCACACAGTGGTGCCAAACACCCGATTTCGGGGAAAAAACCGCTAGGTACTTGAATCTTTCTGATTTAGGTGTCATTTTTTAAGTATTATTTTGTGCTGAGTCGAATAAGACTCCTACCAATTTGATAGAATAATTATTTTGGAAGATAACCGGGTTTTATATTTAAAAAAAAAACCCTGAAAAACAGCAAGTATTCAATATAAAAAGTCATTTTACTCAATTAGTAGAGATATGTGTAATTCAATATGAGTTTCTGAGTGCTGAGTCGAATAAATTAATAACAAATGTAATTTTGTTAACTGTTCTCGGCGTATTCCTCATTCTTGAAATTTGAGAGTATAAGGACTAAATTTAGGAGTTTCACACGACATATTAGATAGATCTCACTGTTTATGTTTAGTTACTTGCTAAAGCAACATTTTTAACAACTCTCTGCAGAAAAAATAATGGTAAAGTAGTTTTTCGTAAAATAATCGCATCGCTAATTGGCACCTTTATTTTATTAGGCTGTGCACACATACGGCCGAATACGGCGATGAAATTTATAGGAAAGCAACTTCAAAACATGTACTTTTAGGTAAAACTATGCGGAGAAGATACCTAAATTTTTTTTCTACACCAAATAAACTAAGGATAATTGAGTTTCATTACAGATATCTTCACAACCTAAATGCACCATGTTAATGGTACATTTTGGCAAAAAAGAAAATTCGTTTAAAAGCTACATGTACATATGAGACATCCTGGGTAATACCAATTTTTCAGGAATAAATTAAGTGGTATAAAATATTGTTTTACTATTGACGTAAATCTGTGAGGTTTTTACTCGGTGAGAAAACGGCCAACAAGAAAGTGTTTTGTGATCAGAAATATTAATAACATTTAAAAGCGATATTAGAACAGTATTCTACAACTAATAAGGTATAAAAAAATATTATTTCAGACCCGATCGAAAACCTTTGGTTTTGAAGGTTTTTTCCCTCTCGGCACCACTGTGCGTCAGTCCGGGATTTATGTGGCTAGACTTGTTGTCTGAGGAAGACCTAGGGAGCGCCCTAGTCGTCTGGGTGGCGGTAAGTCGTCAAAGAGTGGTTTTAGTGTTACTTGAGTATAAGAAAGAATATGATGCGGCCTAGATAAAGAATATGAAGACTTTTTATGCCGGCTGTCATCTTTTCAAAACGATTTGAAAAATTAATACTACGTTAAGGGGATGCGTTTTATAAATCCTTATAAACAACTTCCTATTGGCATTTCCTGATATCCGTATTTGTCCTGTAAAATAAGGATTTGTAATAATAATAAGGAAATAGATTCAATTGAAATTCAAGCAAGCGTACATATTAGTTTGAAAAGAGTAATAAATAAAGTTTAAAATAAAGTTGATAACAAAGAATGAAGCAGGAGAGAGAGAGAGACGGGTGAAGGCGAGAAACAATAGGAGGATAAATGAGAAAAGTTTATTTATGACCGCTAGCAGAGAAATAACTCAAAGCTTCTCTCTCTCCTACTCTTCCATTCCATTTCATTCGGTGGAATATCAGGGAATATTCGCTTCAGAAATCAAGCAGGCAAAATTGACCGCGAAATGAGAATATAATCACTGCTCTTAATGTTCTTTCGTTGGCTTATAGTCTAGGGAAAATCCGTAAAACCTTAGTTTGAGCGGCACGCTAATTGAGACGAGAAGATTTTCGGAAGACCTGAAATAACAATAGTTCTGGTGTGCGTTAATCGATAATTTTAGCACTTTCCTCCGAAGGAAAGTAGCTATTGAGGTTGGACTCATGACGGCATTTTTGAAAAATTTCTTCAAATCTTTATCGATCCTACCTAGTAGACACAGAAAATGACCCCCGTTAAAATTAATATATATATGTCTGTTTACACGATAGCGGCCAGAGGTTTTGTTTTTTCGTCACGAAACTTGGTATATAGCATTCAATTAGCAAACGATTGAACGAGTTCGTTAACCACCAAAGTCGGTCCACCGGAAGGGGGGGGGGGGTTTACCCCGAACCCAAAACACTAATTTGACTATGTCAGCCGTAATATTTGTTATATTTCAACGAAACTTGGTATTCGTAGAGTTAATATAGAGAGAAAAGTGAGATATAAAAATGAACTAAATCGGTTCATTAGAAGGGGGGGTTTACTCCGGACCCACAATACCAATTCGCCACTACCAGCCGTGATTTTTGGTATATTTCGTCGAAACTCGGTATTCGTAGTGGTAATCCACAGGTAAATATGTGTTGGAAAAATAAACTAAATCGGTTCATTAGGGGGGGGGGGTTACTCCGGACCCAAATTCCTAATATACTCATACCGGTCGTAATTTTTGGTATATTTCGACGAAACTCGGTATTCGTAGTGGTAATCTACAGGTAAATATGTGTTGTAAAAATAAACTAAATCGGTTCATTAGAAGGGGGGGGGGTTACTCCGGACCCAAATTCCTAATATACTCATACCGGTCGTAATTTCTGCTGTATTGTAACGAAACGCGGTATACGTCGTGGGTAACTCATGAGAAAGAAGTGTTGTAAAAATTAGCTGAATCAGTCAATCTGAGCTGAAAGCGGGGGTTTAATTTGTAATATATTTCAATAGAAAAGCCCGCCAGACGTAGGTTCACAAAGCCGCCGCAAGGAGCGCTTTCTACCACTAGAGTGACTGTATCCTGTTCCTGCGTTAGATCAAAATACGATAATATGAGGTTTTTTGTATTTATTACGTAGAGTAATAGGTACCATGTGTATACATAACCCTGGAAGCAAATTAATAATTGATCAGTTACTCATTACTAGAGCCCGGAAGTTAGGCATTTATTTTTGGCTGAAATAGGCAGGCAAAAAGGCACTTAAAATACTGAAAATCGGCAGTACTGTTATTAAAATAGGTATTTATTAGGAGTGAAGGCAAAGAGTAACCTTACTCATTAACGATGAAAATATGTATTTTAAATACTCATTCATTTCTTTATTACCAACTAGCTGTTACCCGGCGTGCCATGCTACACCTACTTTCTCCTTCCATAAAATCAAAAATAAATTAGGAACCCCGTTCATTGTTTCGAACCCGTGACCTCCGAGTGAACTGTGAGTCATAAACGATTTTAACATAGCCTATGGCTCTATGGGAGGATTTTAACATGGCCTACGAGACTTCCCGGATCAAGACCTACCAGTATTCCAAGTTTGGTCAAAATGTGTGGATTTTTATAAGGAACAAACGGACAAACAGTCAGACACGTGATTTATATATATATATATAAATAGATTTATCACAGAATTATTGTACTTACTCTCAGGGGAATTACTTCCCATGTTACAAGCAACAACAAGATGCTTTTTCAAAGTATCAACTGTTATAGACCTTCTCAGAAAAAATGTTTTTCATCATGGAAAAACTTCCTCTGCATTATCTTATCATTTCGAAATCCGGAATACCAGGTAATCCTCTCTCTTTCCTGCTATTCATTATGCTTGTGAATTCCTTCTACTAAGGAAGGTTCTGTTATTTACAGAGGGTCAATCCATGGGTTGGGAAAATAAGCTTTCGAATAGATATTTGTAACGGCAATTTGTAATTTAATTTGTGCAACCTTTTTTGTCTTCGATGAACGGAAATTCAATATGTGCTTTTTGAAATATTTAAATCGCGGAAAAAAATTGCATAACAAGTAAAAAAGGCAAAAGTAGGCAACGGAAGCCAAACTAGGCAAAAAAGGCAAAATAAAAATTGTCGCTACACTTCCTAAATGCACGAAAACATACTTATTTCTATCTGATTCTTCAATATATCCATTCAGATAAAAAAGGCATTTTGCCTAACTTCCGGGCTCTACTCATTACAAATTTAAAAGAGAACTATTCATGTTTTTATTTTATTTATGTAGGATATTTTAAGCAAATTGTTCTGGAAAAAAGTCTACACTACCCAAATTCTGAGGAAAGTGCTTAGTTATGCAGCTCCTGCGTGACGGAATTTTTTGGGACATTTTTGGAAATTGAAAACAAAATAATGCTCTTTTTGTACTTCTTTCGCCGACCGACAACTACGAAAGTATTAATGCCAGACAACTTCCTAGTTTACATTCAACGTAACGAAACAAATCCTTTGCAAATTCGAGAAAATTTCCTTCAGAAAGATATAATAACGAATTTGATATATTATTATGGACATTTTCCTTACTGTTTGACAGCTGAGGTAGTATCGCTGAAATGACCAGGCCTCGGCTGTGTTACAGGTAGCACCCCAGAAATAGCGGGATTGCGTGTACAGGAGAATGGCCGACCCTTGTTGGGGTTGTTAATAGGATTCTTCATCTATATAATGGGGTCATCGGTAAGATAGACTTTTTCAGTATTCATAACGCTATTTGATGTACGTTTATCACATTTAGAATAATCTCTCTTTTTTTTCAATCAAGTGTGTATATTATTTAAAACAGCCAAGGACCTTAGCCACGTTTACACCGAAGTTAAGCAACGTCGGACGTGGCCAGTACCTAAATAGGTGACCGTCCACGTGCTGTTGGCATTATAAAAGGGTGGCAACCTATAGATAGCCTGTAGCTAATAGCCACAGGCTATCTATTTGAATTACTAATCCGGTATTGTCAGGACCGGTGTACAGTCCGGTTAGAGAAAACGCCAGATTAGAGAATTCAGTTAGAATTGGTCACTTATGTATTTGAAAAACCTTATTGTTTTAGAGGGGGCGAGGTTAGCTCAGTGGTAGAGCACTGGACTAATAGGTTGGAAGGACCTGAGCTGAAATCCCGAGCAAGCACTAAAGGTTTTTTCTTCTAGTGTCTTCGTTCATGGGTTGAATTCGGCCTCCCTGACCGTCCCTAGGCCAACCCAACCTGTAATTAATTTAATAATGGGTACCTTGGGCGCTAATGACTCTAGCAGTCGAAGCATCCAAGGGGGAAATCAGGCGGCTGGAGCATAGTACTGACCACACTATCCCCCGTAGTGTGCCGTATGGTCATGAATCAGATACCTCTATAGCATCTGCCCCTGAGGGCCTTCATGGCCTGTAACGGGGCTGATTTATTATTATTTGAAAATATAATAATATGTACCATTTTTAATTTTGAATCTCTAAGTAACATAAATTCAAAATATTTAAATCCTTACTGGTGTATTATTTACCAGTGCATATGCAAGTAAAAGTTTTTAGGAATAAAACTATGTAGACAGTTAAACTAAATAAAAAATATTTAATTACTAACTTAATCAAATATATATATATATATATATATATATATATATATATATATATATATATATATATGCATCTATTATTATAATATCTAAAACAAGTTAGATGGAAAATCAGGCGTTCCAACCACAGATGCCTTAGTAGAAACATTTACTTTCTTAGCAGAAACACAAGTTCCTGCTTGTAAAACGAAACAAATCTGCCTTCTTTGACTTCTATTCTATGAAAGACCACGATACACAAGTTTGCTAGCTAGGAAGGGAAGGTTTTCTAGGAACCCTCGAGCAGGTTCCGAGGCGATCGCTTGGAGAGAGGGCGACGGATGAGAGAACGCCGGATAAGGGAGAGTCTAATGCATGCATATATATATATATATATATATATATATATATATATATATATATATATATATATATAGATAGATAGATATACGTACAAGGTAAATATCGAAGGCATTTAAATGAAATCCCATGAATTTTGATTAGTGACATAAAATTCAAATTTTAGGAATTTTCACCTAAAAGGATTTTATGGAAGACAATTGTTACCATAATAATAATACTGCGTATTGAAGTTCCCAGCTTGATTATAAATTTTTATTTTCTTCAATTATACATTTATATAAATTTTAATTACTTCTTAGTACACGATAAATTAAAGTATTTCTGAGGAGCAAAGCTACTTAGGCTGTCTACCGAGAATAAATAATGAGGTATTTTATTTTGCTGCCCTTCGACAGGTTAATTAAGAATTTTTGCATTAACGTTATTTTTACTTTCATGGTGGCATGAACAAAGCCTTTTTGATGTTCCATCTTGTTACGTTGAGAAGTAATTATTTTCTTTCACAGAAAACATTTTTTTTTTTTTTTTTTTTTTTACAAAGTTTACACTTTTAAACATTAATAACCAATTATTTTACGGACTTACATCTTAGAAAATATTTGTACATCGAAGTTGTAACTATGATTCTAATTTTTGAGCTCAACAATGGATAAAATAATGACACTTGTACAAATTTTTATTTATTTAATTATTTGGTTAGAGCTCGCTAAGCTGCTATTTGCTCTTTTGATCACGAGTTGTGGGTAGAATCCATCAACAGTTCCAATGTTTTATAACAATAAATATTTACTTATATAATGAAATTGCAATACAAATTTTGATATGGAAACAATAGGGAAATGTAAAATACTTATTTACTTTGCCAAGAGTAAACGTGATTTCACTTCACAGTAGCACACACATGTTTTTCCTTATTTGTTTAGGTTTGTTCTAGAAGTGTAAGTGTTTGTTTACACAAACATCTAGAACAAACCTAAGCAAATAAGGAAAAACATGTGTGTGCTACTGTGAAGTGAAATCACGTTTACTCTTGGCAAAGTAGATAAGTATTTTACAACTTTTACTTAAATCCTTAAAGAAGCCATTTTCCTGTATGGTGCTTTTCTAATCAGAATGTCTGAACACTTTAATGCATAAATTCATGAATTGATCAACGAATTGAAAAAGAAAACCAGAAACAAAACACAATGCATAATAATGTATTTAAATTTTACAAAAATATTTTTTAAAAATTAAAAATTGTTGGTACTACGAGTATTAAACAAAATATTTTGTTTAATATCGCTGTCTATTCATGACAATCTGTTAGTTACAGAATACGATTTTCATGTATTTACTAAGTTATTTCTGACTTTAATTTGTTCATCGTTAGTGTAAGTACATTTATAATTATTATTTCATGAATATTAATTTATTTTATTTGAACATAAAAATCTTTATTCATTCAGTAATCGTCTATTTAATTGTGAACGGAAACGTATCTTACGTTCTTACCACAGTCATTTGAGGAATTATTATTTTTAAAAAAAATAATAACGTTTGTCTGGTGCTAATGACCTTAGCAGTAGATGCACCAAACAAAACAAAAAAAAAACAAACAAACTAACGTTTGTTAAATTTGAAGAAATTAGTTTTTTGATGTTTCTTCATTATAAGAAATCACTTGGTTTCAGGCAGTTAATGTTCAATTGTGTGATGAGCCTGGATTCTGTGGATAGATGATTACTAATGCAGGTATGAATGGTAGAATCCGAATACGGATTGGATTTTGCGGTGAAATAGGTGGAAGGTAGAGTGCCAACACTAACAGCCAATTAAAAACCTTCATACTCCCTGTATACCAAGATAAAATTCAAAAATTGTTAAAAGTTGACAAATAGTTAAAGCCAGTAAGAGAAATGAAATATTTTTTAGTATAGTCATTAACGATGGATACGAAAAGAGACGATTCTTCTTTTTTACAAACAAACAGCGCTGACAACTACAGTGCAGCCGGACAATTTCTCTGCGAGCCCTGAAATGAGAAAAATCCTTGCTGCAGGTGAGACTCGAACCCACCATCTCCCACATGAGAATCCTAGGCATTAGGCACTAGAGCACCGGGAGACCCATGTGGACATTATAATCATTATTATTAATCGCTGAACCCAATCAAGATTATATATATTCTGCTTATTTATGAATACATACATATATACAAACACAAATATATAAATACATACTCTCTTTCAAACTTTCTCGTATATATTCAATACCCCAGTTAAAGCCGTTAAGATTTTTCCGGTTTACCCGGCTTTAGATGGATGGCGCATTCTGGTCTAAACTGGATCCGCCGAAAAATTCCCTCTTCAACTATGAATGTTTAGATAGGCCGACAATAATGGCTTGAATGTTAACGTGTCGTAAAACAAATTGTTGTAGGTGGTAAAAATTGAAATTTATGTCTAGTTTTTTAATTAAATATACTTTGTATAAAATGAACGTTCAAGTTCATTACCCCGAGGATTTTTTTTTGGGAGGGGGCATTTTCGCTGACAACTGGGCCATTAGCGCCGACAACTGGGCCATTAGCGCCGACAACTGGGCCATTAGTGCTGACAACTGGGCCATTAGCGCCGAAAAATGGGCCATTAGCGCCGACAACTGGGTCATTAGCGCCCACAACTGGACCATTAGTGCCGACAACTGGGCCATTAGCCCCGACAACTGGACCATTAGCGCCGAAAAATGGGCCATTAGCGCCGACAACTGAGCCATTAGCGCCGGCAACCATGGTGCAGCCGGAAATTTCTCAGCGGGTCATGAAATGAGAAAACTCCCTGTTGCAAGTAAGAACAACCCCACAAGGAGATCCGAGACGTTAGCCAAAACACCACCACGGGGAGACCAAACAGAAACAATTATTTCTGGATCTAAGGCGCCAACTGACAGTTTTTTTTTTGCACTTTGAGTTTTTGAGGACGTTCAAGTAATGTCGGAAAAATCCAAGTATTTCGAGGGACCACCTGCTTATCTTAATTATGATTTGTTTTAATACATGATATTATCTATTAGTCAAAGAACTGCGAATCACAGGATTTTTCTCCAGTTTTTTTTTAAATGGTGCTTCTACTACTGAGGTCATTAACACCATTTTATAGGCCTCACATTTTTATGGGAAACCCGATGTGGCAGTTTATACCTGCTTAGGAATACAATTATTATTTAAATCATTTACATAGGTTCTTCCTTTGAAACATATACCAGAAGGACCGTTAATCTTAATCCAGTAAATAAGCCTAAATATACAATATTATTTACATTCACATAAACGCAGTCACTCAGTAAATACAGACATACACAACATACATACGTTCAATAAATACTTAATTTTACTATACATTCTCGTATGTTGCATTACAAGAGAAGAGCTATATGAGGTAGTAAATGTTGATGTATTTTAAAAATGCCATCAATCTCTTAACAGATGGCTCGTTTCTATTCAACAGGTCATTTAGGTGACCAGCTAGTTGGTGTGCTGCCTGGCTTCTTGGAGCGAAGTGCAGTCCACCAAGATGTGTCTTACATCAAGGAGGTCTCCACAACGCGAGCATTGAGGCCTCCGCCGTCCAACCAGGTGGTAACCGTGGGTTAGACGTGTGTGACCAATTCTCTATCGGGTCATCACCACGCCATCTCGTCTTTCGGAGAGGCTCACTGGTCTCGTGGTAGTTACATAGAACGTTTTTGAGAAATAGAGCTTTATTTTTCTCCAGTTAATCTTATAATGCTTATTGATTTTATGATTCAATAAAATTTTACAATTCGAATAAGTAGTTTAAATATTAATCAAAACCATATCAGTATGTTTCTAATTAGAATTATAGCACACAGTATACGTAACAGCTAAAACGTTACTAAGTCCTATTAGGTTTTCTTTTTCTTTTTTAAAATTTGCCCAAATGTTAAACATTTATCATTGGGACACATGTATTTACTGTACGAACTAATAGCCCTGTCTTTTATTAAAAGACATTTTTAGCACTTTCCTCCAAAGGAATGTAGCTATTGAGGTTGCACTCATGACGGAATTTTTCAAAGTAGTAGACACCAAAAATGACCCCCGTCAAAATTCACGCAAACGATTGAACGAGTTCGTTAACCACCAAAATCGGTCCATGGAGGGGGGTTTACCCCGGACCCAAAACACTAATTTGACCATGCCAGCCGTAGTTTTTGTTATATTTCAACGAAACTCGGTATTCGTTATGTTGATCTAAAGAGAGAAATACGTTGTAAGAATAAACTAAATCGGTTCATTAGGGGGGGGGGGGGTTACTCCGGACCCACATTACCAATTTGCCACTACCAGCCGTAATTTTTGTTACATTTCAACGAAACTCGGTGGTAATAAACAGAGAAAGTTGGGTTGTAAAAATAATCTTAATCGGGTTATTTGGAGGGGGGATTTACTCCGGACCTAAAGTACTAATATACTCAAACCGGTCGTAATTTCTGCTGTATTGTAACGAAACGCGGTATACGTCGTGGGAATCTCATGAGAAAGAAGTGTTGTAAAAATGAAGTAAATCGGTCTATTGGAAAGGAGGGTTTACTTTACTTTACGTATGTTCACAAAGCCGCCGCGAGGAGCACTATCTCCCACTGGGGGGACTGTATCCTGTTCCTGCGTCATATCCAAAGACGGAAAATAAAGTTTTTGTGTATTTATTAAGTAGTGCAGTATCATTTATAAACATACCTAACTCTGGAACCAAATTATTTACAAAATTAATAATTGAATAGTTCTATAAGAAATGTAAATGAGCAGAAATATTCACGTTTGTATTTTATTTATATAGGTTATACGAGTGGTGTGAAAAGAAATCGAACCATATGGCTGAGAGTGAAAACATAGTGGAGCGGTGAGGGTAGAGGGTAGCCGAGAGGGTTGAAAATAATGCATGTATTTGTACTTGCCAAAACATAGTGGAGCGGGTAACATTGCTGGTACCCTCTCGACCCTCTACCCTCTCCGCTCGGGAATTCATACCCGATTTCTTTAACAAGAAGGTTCAGTCGAGCCTAGCTGGTTGAAACGAGAAAACGTCAAGTACAGCCATGGACACTGAAAGTTATATTGTCAGTTCGTGAACGCCGTCCTGTTTGGGATCAGCAGTTACCTGAGCACCAATAAATAAATTTGTTTTGATCTGGGTTGTATTATATTGTATTTGTCCTAGTTGAGTGTCCTATCAAAAACGTAATTTATCTTTATTTATTTATTTCATTGTGAGCTTATCAATTATTTTAATTTATCTTGAAATAAAAATTAAACAATTGATTGATAAAACATACAAACCTTTAAAAAATAAACTCAATATGGAATTATTCTCCTTAAAAAAGGAGTCATGTGCTTGAGAGAGAAAGATCGAAATGTCTTTAAGATTCTATTGTTCTGTTATATTTATCTCAGTGTTTCATAGTACGTACACCAACATTGAAATTATGAATATAAATGATTAAATACTTGTAAAATGTTAATTTCACTATTACAGTTATTTAGGCTATGTTTTTGTAGGTTTTGCACAGTTTTTAGAAGGTCCCATTTTTAACATAAAATATTTTACCTAAGTGTGATATGTATATCACTGTCTGACGACAAACTGCAGACTGTAGAGTGAACCCTCTCGGCTACCCTCTACCCTCGCCGCTCCATTATGTGCATATGAAGCGCCGTTACCATCGGGGATCAAAACCCTCTCGGCTACCCTTTAACTTCGCCGCTCCTCTATGTTTTTACCCTGACACTGATGTAGCCGTGAAGTAGCTCGTTAAGACACACGATGTTGTTTAGTCCAGAACGCAGTCATTATGAGATAGGAAAGCCCTAATGTCCCCAGGGTCGCCGGACTAATAACCCAATGGTTATTTTCGCTTTTAAGAGAGGACTCAGAGACTCTTAGCTCGTAACCGCAGAAGAAGAGAACAAAGAGAAGTGATGACTAGGAGAAGAAACGTGGGATAGAAGCGTGAAATGCTTCTAGAAATGGCCCTTCCTTGTTATCCTAACCACTTCTCTTCCACTAGCTCGTTCCAGATGATCTTCTTACTTTCTTATTCGGCAAAACCTTTCTCCTGAAAAAGATGCCGGGTTTCCAAGTCCTATTTTTTCACTTCGAGTTTTTCCTCGATGTTTGCCTCTTTTTAGTCCCTCAATGAGCTACATCATCATTTAGAGGGAAAGCCGAGTTGATTTTTTTAACACGTTTCCGAAAATCAAAGGAAGCAGATGTACATAACATGTAAAATAATTTAAAAGGACCTCTTTGGTCCAGGGAAATGAATTCAATCAAACAATTGGACGCCTTTAAACGGAAAGGAACCAAGCGCCATTTTTAACGAAATTGAGTTTTTGGGGCTATCTTGTAGAGAATTAGAGAATTTATATAGTAATAAAAAACTGGTTCAAATATAATGTCATTAAAGCAAAAAAAAAAAAAAAATACCGAAAAGAAAGTGAAATGATGTATCCATTATACTGTAATAAACAGAAAGGAATCAAGCATCATTTTATCATTAACTAACTAATGACTTGGTTCCTTTCCGTTTAAAGGCGTCCAATTGTTGTTGGTAGTATCCTGGCTAGAAAAGGGTGGTGATAGATAACCCGTCCTATAATTCATAGTTAATAATAATAGACGTTAAAATTTAAATAAAGTGAATAATTATAAAATTATATATAATTAATAAGATATAATAATAAATAATAAATCATTAAAGAAAAATATTAGATCGAGAAATAACCATTAGTTAAAAAAAAAAACTGTTTATTTATTACATCTATCACTCTTTTAATGTTTATTACCATCGGATTGAAGAAAGCACATGCTGATATGCTATATATGCTGAACCTAGACGGCGTATTGATCTCACCAAGATTAAAGTGACTTCACAGAATCCGGAGAATCTAAATTATGAAGAGAATCGATTTTGTACCCGGAAATTCAGCGAAATTCAGTTCACCACGATGTCAACATTAGTATGAGTCCGTCCCTTATAGAGGAAGCAACCGGATATGTAAGTAGACATATTTCTTTTATTTTACTCTGATTCTTTAATATGAAATTAAACTATCCATACAAATTTACACATTTTTTTAGCACATTTCAAAATCGTTCTTTTCTCTGCTATCATTGCAATTCCTTGTGGCAGTAAACAATATTCTCGTTTAGGGGTAGCACAATGGCGTGAAACTTATATGAAGAGATCAAATAAATAAGGTTAATAGCGTGAAGTGAATTTTTGTTGAACTGACCATTTAATTATTTATAAATATCAGTAAACGGCAATTTATTTATTAATTGAATAAAAACATATTCTTCCTTTATTTAAAAAATTGATTACTTCATTTTAATCTAATTTACATTGCATTACATGATTATTGCTGCGGCAATAGAAGTTAATATATCATATCAGATCAAATTATCCGACCAAACCTTCGCCACCAAATTGCAAGGAATATTAGTAGCATTGACAAACATCAACACTATAAAAAAAGACAAAATTGCTACATTTACGGAATTCTTAAGTGCTTTACTCTCCTTGGAAAACATCTGCAGCACAACCCAATCATTACAAGCGCATTCTCCGACCTTTACACACTGGAAGACAATAACAAACTCATCACATGCGATGGCCGCATGAAGACGTACAAGTTTCTAAGAAGACGGTGGTTAAGATTATCAAATAATTTCTTACAGTCCTCTCTTCTCAGTGTTTATTTCCTGGCTGAAATCACCTAAGAGCTCTTGTATCGAGATTAATACTGATTTAATTTAATATGATTATTTATTTAAATTTTAACGTCCATTTATTATTAACAAAGGATTTTAGGACGGGTTATCTATAGGTTACCACCAGAATATGATTACTTAATGCATAATTCATATTAAAAACATTGTAATCAAATTAACTATAATTATTAAATGGGGGTGATATTATGATGGATTATGGTTTGAAGGTCTCTACTAATTTAAATGCATTAAATAACCAACTTCTATCTATTCATTCTTTTAAAATGATAATGAAGTAATAATAGAAGTTACGCTTTAGACTCATCTAAATTCTGAATTACTCTTTAATAATGACTAGATGATAAAAGGAGTTGAACTAAATTAAAAATTAGAACTTGGCGAATAGGGGAAAGAGATACCTTATAGGGTAGATAATTAAAGCTTAGAACATTACCCTGCGAGACTCCCATTTCCGCGGCGAGAGTAAAATAATAATTTACCCTATATATTGAAGGGAGGGGTGAAATGATTCATCTCCCCCCTTTGCGTTTATGTAATCCTGGAGATTGTTAAATAAGATAAAGTATTTATTCTTCCTTTCGGAGTGTAAATTGAAATATTCCAACAAAATGAGTTTTGAAGACATTAAGGCCATTTTATTATAGAAGAGATTGTCTTTAATGCTTTCCTGTTTTAAATTGTGTTTATTTAAATTAGCTAGTCTGAATTCTGTGAGTCGTCCTACGCAAAAGAAAAAGGCCGACTAACGGGAACTGTCATATTTGTCTTGTTCCAGAAGTGTTTGAAATGCAGTTTTGCGCAAAATAAACATATCGCTGAGGGAAGAAAATGTTCAATTTATCCCAGATTTATGGAGCCGAAATAGCTAGAAGAATACTTATAAGTATTCTTTTAACTATTTCGGCTCCATAAAATAAAATAAAAATTCGAATTTATTCGTACTTCATATATTTGTAAATACGCATATAAATAAATTAGTATTCATAAGTGTGAATACGAATTTATTTGTATTCACTTATATATTAAATATAAAAATACAAATAACATTTTATTCTTAAATTTTCCTGCGAATACGAATAAATTCACAGAACAAATTGTAAATATTCACAAAAACTGTGAATATTCACAAAAAATCAAGTGATTACAAAAATATTCACATTAAAATATACGAATAAAAATTCATTCTCACTATAATTTGTGAATAAAAATTTATTCACAAAAAAATTCGCAAATAAATTATGGATTTTTTCGAATTAACAATAAGATGATATTAGGAAAGTTATTTTAAGGTGATTTTTTTTTAAATTTTGAAGAATCTTGCGGCCAGACCTGGTGGAATTAGGAAGGATATAGAAGGTGGTATTGGGAATGATTGGGTAGGCTACTTATTACATCCATCCTAAAACCATCTTCAATATTCATTCTAATACCACCTTCAATCACCTAGGCATTAAGCGACACAAAAAAAATCACCTTAAAATAACTTTGGTAATATCATCTTATCGTTAATTCGAAAAAAAATCATAATTTATTTGCGAATTTTTTTGTGAATAAATTTTTATTCACAAGTTATAATGTGAATAAATTTGTATTCATATATTTTAATGTGATTTTTTTTGTAAGACCTTGATTTTTTGGGGATATTCACATTTTTTGTGAATATTTACAATTTTTTCTGTGAATTTATTTGTATTTGTGAATAAAATTTTATTTGTATTTTTATATTTAATATACGTGAATACAAATGAATTCGTATTCACACTTATGAATACGAATTTATTTATACTCGTATTTGTAAATATATGAAGTACGAATAAATTCATATTTTTATTTATAAATCAAATTATGCCCATCTCTGCTTAGAAGAGCCTCAAAGTCACGACTCTTTCCACATTGTTGGTGAGGTCACACGAATAAACCGCCAGATTTCCTCTCGTGGAGTGATACAAAATGAAGAATAACCATAATTATTTTAATGAGATGCAGATAGTCTGCTGATTGAAAAGGAGTCAAGGAGTGGTTGAGATTCGGCTAACAAGGGGAGTATACAGTGGTGGGGTCACCCACCGATCTAGTCCATTTTCTCCCCTGATGATTCTGCACCGAAAAGCAGTCGCATGTGTCTAGACGTTACGTCCAATGTGCCTTAGGAATCGGAAAAGAAAATAAGGATCGGTGACTCCAACACAGTATATTCCCCTTTTAAGAATAAACGTCAAATTTGCAGAAAATCTATATTTCGAACGTTTAGGCCTGGTCTTTGGCATCCTTCTTCAGATAAGAAATAAATGTGCTCAATAACGAAAGAGAATAATTGTAATTATCTATATTTATTTTTGATAAATTATTTCGAATAAGGCTGCCAAAAGCCAAGCCTTAACGTTGGAAATATAGATTTTTCTGAATATCTTAGCCGAATACCAACAAATCCTTGATTTCTCAACATTATTTTTAATTTCATTCGCCATAAACAATGCGTTCATATTGCTCAGAAACTTCATTTATATAAATAACTAGCCGTTACCCGGCGTGCCATGCTACGCTTACTTTCTGCATCTAGGAAAATCAAAATAAATAAGAAACCAAATAAGTAATATTAAAATATAATATCAAAACTTTTCGGGTTCAAAGTTTAGAACCCATGACCTCCGAACTGTGAGTCCTAGCCGATGACACTCCCCGGATCAAGGCCTACCTGTGTGCCAAGTTTGGTCAAAATCGGTCGAACGGTGTGGATTTGTATAAGGAAAAACATACAGACAGACCAACAGATAGAAAGACACGTGATTTTGATATATATAGATAGATATAATATAATGGGCGCGTTGGGATGATTAGCTGAATGGTAGAGTACTTGACTAATACGCCGGAGGACCTGACCACAAAAGTTGAGTGCATTGAAGATTTTATCTTTTAGTGTCTATCTCCCTAGTGTGCCGTATGTTCAAGGAAATGCCTCTGCAGAATCTGTCCTCTGGTCACTTTTGACCTGTTAAGAGACTACTTTTTTTTAAGTACATAATGATTAATAAGAAAATAAAATAAATTTTGGTAAAATATCCAACACTAGAGGAGGCTCTTAAAATACGTTTTCTCCGCGGACTATATTAGGAAGTCAACCGGAAAAAAAAATCCAAACAACGCTGAGTGGACAAAGTTAAATTTATGTTAAGCGGAAAATTGGATTCCCAAGCACCACGTTTTATAATACACCTTTGAGCAAATTTTTATCGGGTCCTTGCTGTTCGTTTTCGAGTGTTTGCGATTCTTATTTTCTGCCAGGTTGAGCTTTATTTCATTAAAAATACGAGCGAATAAACAGTACGAATATCATCTCTAGAATAGATTTGTGTTAGATTACGCAATGTACTTTTTACGAAGCCTCAAAGGTGACGTGTTCCGATAATGTGGACTGACTCTCAAAACGTTTAATTTCCACGGAATTGGTCATTAAGACGCAATTACATAGCCTAGTTATCCCTGATTGCAAGGCAAAACTACATTCTATCTCTCAAAAAATAATGAATTATCCCGTGTTGTGTTTTGTATAATCTCATATTTTAATAATTAGTTTTGAATAAATTATCACCCGATGTCAATTTTGTGCTTATTCGCCTATGAGTAAATAGGCATTTAATAGCATAATGGTAAAATGTATAAGTATGTATAGAATTTTACATTTCGTAAACAAAATCAATGGAATTATACATTTCTCAAACTCTTATTGACTGTATGGGACTGTAGAAAATTAATTTATAGATTACTGAAAGAATCCTTAAACCTAGTGAAAGGAGGCGTTTTTGCAAGATCTGAAATTTGAAAACTGATATATTATATCGTATTTTTATAATAAAAACAAAGAAAAAATATATTATAAACTTCGATCTCTTTTAAAGATTTTTGGGGAATATTCAAGATCTTATGAAACACTATTGTTTATTTAATTTTGGGCATTGCTGGATATTGCATGCATGCGATTTACCCTTCAATAATGATAAAACAAATACAGATGATTTTTTAAAACAGCAAAATATTAAACAAAATTCTAAGGAAATGCGAAAAGCTAATAAAAAAATATAGTAAAACGTATTATTTTTAATAATGGATCTAGTTTATTAAAGAATATAATTAAAATTAAAAAATAATAATAAAATAAACAATTAAGTTCATATGCAGGCAACATTATGTGTAGATTGTTTTAACAAAAATTTAAACTGGGGGCACGCAGACAAGGTATAGTTGGGATTCGGCTAGGAGAAAAAAATGTCAGACTTTCAGGAAGAAATCTGTATTTGGACGTTTCGGCTGCACATTGGCAGCCTCCAACTCCACTATAAACTGGGGGGTTATTTTCAATATATTAGAAAAATGTCTTAACATGAAGATTTTATGACATTTTCCTAAAATTATTTAGGGGTGAGCTATTCGAGCTGAGCGTGTTCACAATCTTCTTTTTTCACTCTGTTTAAATATTAGGTGTATACAATTAGAAAAAAGTGGATATTCAAGTATTTGATCCGTTTTGGCGAGGATTTATTACATATTAACGAAGAATTGAGAAAAATGTTCGCCTTAGGAAGGTGTAAAAGCCTGGAATCTGTGGAGGAAAATCCTTATCTTAGCTGTCTAGAAGCAAATGAAGACGTTTCCATGGCAATGGAAAGCCTACCTCTCTTTATAACCTGAGATAACATTCAAATTTTTATACTGAGTTTTCTGCTATTGGCAACACTGCACTGCTTCTTGTCAACAGCTGTTTTAACTGTTGACTAAATCTACTACTTTTATTGAGCATCAAAAGAAAGATATATAGAAATTGTGCAAAACCCGTTGTTTTTAATACTGCTTCAACATCAGATTATCTTCAAAACTCATTCTCTCGATTTAAAACTTAATTGACTATGAGCTCCTGGTGCATAGGAGCCCCTGCAGAGTGGGAGATACTTTTCCCAGCAACACTCTCTCTGGGCTGTCAGCTGGCAGCCAGCCTGCTTGGCTCAGCTATTCCGTAGTCGACTCTCGGCTGAAGCTCAGTGGTTCGATCCTAAATTTTTCACAATTTTTTTTTTTTTTACATTTTTTCTTTCTAAAATGTCTACGACAATGGACAGCGAGCAACAGTACACTTTCTTGGAATCTACCTCTACTCAAGACGGCGAAAATTCTACTCAGGGAAGACGTAAACGTCTTCGAAAGAAAACTTCCACTAACTTATCGCCTAAAGCCAAACAGCAAAAAGGATCAAAAATAACTGAAAATCAAAATGAATCTCAAATTAATAAAAATCTCCTTTCAGTAGCAAAAACAGACCAGAAGCCGCCTAACATTTACGTCAGAAACATTAAAAATTACAAAAACCTCTGCTCTCGTCTCAGTCAAGCTGCTGGAGAAAAATCTTTCTCTTGCAGAGCCAGATTTAATGACATAGCGATCAGTGCTATCGACAGCGGTGCCTACAGGGCAATAATTAAAAGTTTAAACCAGATGGAAGCCGATTACCACTGCTATCAATTGCCAGAGGAAAAAGCATACAGAGTCGTGATTCGCAATTTACATCGTACCACACCTCTTGAAGACATCGCAAATGCTCTGAAGGATCTTGGATATAACGTTAAAAGAATAATTAATGTTCGCCACCCGACAACGAAAGGCAGAAAAAAGCAGAGAAATATTTAATGAACAATATCTTCTCTACACCAAGATATCTATTGAAGAGCCCCGCCGTCGACGCGAATTAACTCAATGTCACAAATGCGAAGAATACAGCCATACCAAAAGCTACTGCAACCACGCACCCAAGTGCGTTAAATGTGGTGAGCAGCACAAGTCTGAAGATTGCGCTAAGCCTAAAGACGCACCTGCAACCTGCGCCAACTGTGGAGAGAATCATCCAGCTAACTGCAAAGGATGCGATGTCTACAAGGCCCTCAGAACTCTTAGGACTCAACGCCAAAGGACGAGCAGCGCAACCCGTCTGAACAACGCACAGGCTTCTACCATCAAACATGCCACACATACTCTGCCTCAGCAGCCATCCAAGTCAGCTACTTCACCTCGGAGGCCAAATGTCTCGTATGCCTCTCTTCTCTCCTCTAGGCAAAAGAATGTGCTGGTAAATCCTCAACCCAATCCAATGCCAGTACAAAAACCACCAACCACCCCAACCCCAGCACAAAACCTCACACCTCCTTCCCAAATTTCCCAGAAGAATATCCCATCAGTTTCCTCTCCTAAACCTATTAATGCTTCTCCAGTTCCTCCTGCTCCTACACCCCTAGATCCCTTCAACCTGTTTTCCTCATTCCTAAATAAATTGGAAAGTTTATTAACCCCACTTATCACCCTCATGACCTCCTTAATATCAGATATCCTCCCAAAACTCCTTAAATGACATCTCCCAACCCCAATTCCCTCACCATAATCCTATGGAATGCTAACGGACTTATCTCACGACGACTCGAGCTTGAACTCCTACTTACAGAAAGAAACATCGACATCGCACTGATTACAGAAACACACCTACTTACCACAAACTACTTTTCAATCCCAGGATATGTGTGCTACAGGGCAGATCATCCCTCTGATTTCCGGCATGGAGCAGCAGTAATGGTGAAAAGTTCTTTGGCTCACTTTTCGCACGCCACTCTCTCGACAGACAGCATGCAGGTAAGTTCAATTCCCCTTTCCCTTTCATCCTACAATATAATTGTTTCTGCGGCGTATTTCTCTCCAAATTTTACCATTTACCAACCTGAATTCCTCACTCTATTCCAATCCTTTGGTCCTCATTTTCTCATAGGGGCTGATTTCAATGCGAAACATCGAAGATGGGGAAGCCGTCTTACCAATCCTCGTGGCAGAATTCTTTATGAAATCCTTCAATCCCAAAATTATGACACCATTTCCTCTGATTCTCCTACATATTGGCCAACCGATCCCTCTCGCACTCCCGACCTCGTCGATTTCTTCATCACTTCTCGCCTACGAGGAATATCATACTCGGTTCAGTCACTGCTTGAACTCTCATCCGATCACTCAGCCATCTTACTCGTCCTGAATACCTCTCCTCTACCACGCTCCAACAATCCCACTCTCACACCAGGGCCTATGAACTGGGAGTTGTTTCGTCAACAACTCTCTCAACTCATAGATCTCAATGTTCCCTTGAAAACTTCATCCGACGTGGATGAGGCTGTTTTAATGTTCACAAAAGCCATACAAGACAGTGCTCTGAGCTCAAGCAGGCCAAGAACTCGTCTTCCTTTTCACCCTAAGCCTCAACTCCCAGACCACATCCTTAACCTCTTGTCAGCTAAGCGCCAAGCAAGGGCTCCCTGGCAGAGGTCTCGTTACCCATCCGATCACACTTCCTTCATTCGACTTACTCGCCTCCTAAAAAAAAAGCCTTATCCGAATTCCGATCTGAATCCTTCAATGAATACCTCTCCTCTACCTTTTATACACCGCAGACATCCCTACCCATCCCAGCACCCACTTAGCTACCTATGCTGATGATACAGCCATATTTTTCTCCTCTCCTGATCCCGTAACTGCTTCCTGTTATCTACAAGAACCTGCCTCAATAAGAGAACCTGGCCTCCAGTCGTCATATTCAGCCACAAACTCCCCATATCCAACGAGGTGCGCTACCTGGGATTATTACTGGGTAGTAGACTCACCTGGAACCCACACACCCGACTGAAAAGACAGGAACTGAACAGGAGATACGGACTCTTACGACGACTACTGGGACCTTCATCAAAACTGACAATACACAACAAACTCATTGTTTACAAAACCATAATCCGACCTATTTGGACTTACGGACTTGAACTCTGGGGAACAACTAAAACTTCTAACATACAGAGAATACAGGCATTCTAATCCAAAGTCCTCCGCAAAATAGTTAATGCTCCTTTCTACGTTTCCAATAAAACTCTTCATAGTGACCTCAACATCCCTTTCGTTCAAGAACTGGCAAAATCCCGCTTCCTAACCTTTCATTCCAAACTGTCCTTCCATCCCAATCCTAGAGCACAAACACTTTCCTCCCAAACTCACCCAAAAAACCCGCCTAGAAGGCTCAAGAGACATTGGCCTCGTGATCAATTAACTGAATAAGGACAAAACATTATTCTAAGTAGGAAGTGCCAGTATTGATTGGCTCCTTCCAAAAGTGTTATTATCTTTATTATTAATGTGTTATTATTTTTATTATTAGTATTTCCTATTCATTGTTTTTGTTTGTTTTGTTTTTTATGTACTTTATCTTTCTTTTTTTATATTTTTTATTTATTTGCTTATTTGTTTTTTATTTCTTTTGTATTTCAACTTTCTGAATATATTCATTTATTTATATTTGAGAGCAAACTTAACAAATGTACTCTCCAAATGTACAGATGTTAAATAAACGTATTACTAAAAAAAAAAAAAAAAAAAAAAAAAAAAAATTGACTATGAGGGTAATATAAAGTATTGTAACACATCAGAGTGGGTCTACCCGTGGTCTCGTGGCTAACGCCTTGGATTCTAAAGAGAGAGATAGGGGTTTGATCAGGGATTACACATCCAGCTGAACAATAAATCACTATATAAATCATATGGTTTGAGAAAAAAACAAGTGAGTGAGAACTCAAGACACAAGAAGAAAGAGCAGGCATCAAAATTGAGACAATCTATCAAGAAAAAGAGAATTTTATTCCTTCCTACGCTCGTTCTGTGTCCATCATGAGTGAGTACGGGAAGAAAACTATCCTGGCGAGGAGGAGGGAGAGAGGGCCGCCCAGCAACAAACTACAATTTCAAACCCAATTATGTGAGTCCAACAACCATCACATCCACCTCCACCATTAAGTTCAACCCATGTAAATTTTCATTTAATATATTTCAATTAATTTCATTCTGCCACTGCAACAAGCATTCACTTTTACTTTTGTTTAAAAGGCTTCTCGGTGAGTGTCAGGTAGCTGTTGTTATTGCCGGTAGCCAGGGGTGTCTTGTTTATTGCCTCTAGAGCAAGGGACAGGCGCCTTCCAGGTCAGGTTTAGAGTAATATTCAATTCGTTTTATAGATTGAATTACCTAGCCTGTAGTCTCATCTGCATTGGAGATTTTTCTCTTTTCTGGTTACGTGTAAAACATTCCCAGCATTCATCATGAACGCCAGAGCTAATGACCCAGAGGTCGGTGAGGTGTAAAAAACAAAACCAATCATAGAAAAATAGAAATAATGAAAAATTCCTCCCCATGATCGTGATGCGGACGACTACCAAAAAGATATAATTGTCATAAATATAATTATATAGTCGAAATTTTATTTGCATGAGTATTTTAAAAATGTGACAGTAAATTGTTGGTTATTATTACAGGTTTTACTTACAGTATCGCTAGTCAAAACTGATTGTTGGATTGTCAGAACATTACTCGGTCACCACGGTTACTAGATTACTGAACAGACAACGGTCACAACACCTCTGAATGAATTAGAGCTGGAAAATTGTTCAACGGTAAATTGGAGGAAACCCCCAAAGGCTTTTTTTATACGGATCTTCCATATGTATTTGAAATCAAGAAAGCAGAACCAGTTTTAGTTTTTGAAATTGAACGAACTCATTATTGAGGCTGTTGAAGATAATAGACTCCTGCTGGATAATGAGCCCCGGCATAGGAATATGCATGACCTTTCTCTCCTCAAAGACATTTCCTTCCTGATCTCTCTCCAACAACCCCCTTCATATTTCATTTTAATCGCCTAGCTCACGCCTCTTAATCCAAAGACTTTCCCAAATTAATCCCAGAGTATTTATTAAGGTTTCTCATGCATATTTTTGGGGTTAATACTTTACTTATCAACTGGAAGGTCAGGAAACTTGTACTTCATATTTTCATATTTCCCTTTTATTTACTTTTGTTCTTGCAACGTAAGAAATAAGTTTAATCCGTACTACTTACGGAAGGCGACTACATAAATTAAATGAATTGTACCAATATGGACAGAAGTGGTGCTGTTTTTTTATTGTTTCGATTATGAGTTTTATTATTTAACTAATATATAAGGGCTGTTTTTTCGAGGAGACCCCAACCGATGTTTTGATCTAATATATTGCTTTAATTCAGCATATTTGTTATTTTTTAGCCGAGGAAAGCTGCCAAAACGTTCTAAATATAGATTTGTATACAAAACATCTGATAGTTGTTCTTAGCCGAATCCCAACTTCCTTTTTTACATCTGGTTATTTGAATGTAGATACAATAACTGAACTGCCACTCTACGACTTAATTATAATTCTTAATTGATTCAATTAATCCTTTTTGCTGGGATATATTAACAAAGGGTAACATGGGAAATCCTGATTTCTAACTCCATCGTGGAGTGTTAATGTTACCTAAAAAACATCTCGATTTGAAAATAAAAGTAAAAAAAAAAAAAAAAAAAAAAAGGCTTAACTTTTTGTGCTATATAAAGCGTTTTAATGAAATTTTTGTGGAAAAATATTATTTTAATAATTATAAGTAAATCACTATTCCAATCGAAACAAAAAAATTAAAATAATGCTTGAGAGGAACATCATTATACAAAACAATTTAGGTAAAAATATTTCTTTAGAGAAATTTCTAAGTTTTCAACTAGCCCCACGCTTGCCCGTAAATGGATTAACTACGTTTTATTGTGGGCAACTTTGTGGAGGCCTGAAGATGTAAATACATTTAGTATAAAAAGTGTTCGTTGAAAGAGACGGCAAGCCCGAGGGGAGGCTTTAATTAGCTCTCTCTCTTTCTTCCTTGTTTTTAATTATATTTGTAATAAGGTGAAGTTTTATTTATATTCTTCCAAATTATATGAAAGAGAAAAAGTTTAATTTGTTTTCTTAATTTAGTTCTGGTAGGATTGTATTTATTAAATATACAAAGGTAAATATTTTGTAAGGATAACTCTGTATTTGTAAAGAAAAACAGAATTGTAAAAAAAGTTCAATTCACCGTAACTGCTTCATATTAGCGCGTTTCCGTTCATATTACTAGATTTCCCTGCCTTCTAAACGTTCAATCAATAACCAATAACGAAACACCAATAATTAAAACACCATTACCTATAAGTTTCACATTTTCTTGCTTTTTTTTACTAAAAAACTAATTTTACTGATAAATGCGGTTTAAAGCAAAAAATAAAACAACCTATTAACAAGCGAGTTAAAGAAAGACCGAACTCCATTCAAAAGAACAAAACTAATACCTATGTACTTTCGAAGTTTTGAGCTCTTATTTCTGCGATTGACATCGCCCCATCTAAAATTTCTTCAAAACCTTCTTTGTAGAGAATTTAGTAAGCTGGTTCCACTTACCACGATTTCGGAAACGTTTTCGAGGTATTTACGAAAATATAAGAAGATCCCAAAACTTTTCATGTCTATAAATACAATATTTTTTTCGAATACTTATTTAACTCCAAGTGTAACCAAAATTAAAACATCTGAGTTTAGTTAAACATGTAGAAAATATTTCAACTGAAACTCACGATTCTAAGTACACAAACTGAGAAAGGAAGTACAAAAACATTTTTTTCACTTTTATCAAAAACGGTTACCGATGGCCTTAAAAATCATAAAAATCATGTAGCCTTAACTGCAAACATTGGATTTAGCTCCAAAAACCATGTTTCGGTGGACGGATTCTGCTGGTTAACGAACTTTACCTTTTAAATAAGACGGAAGATTTGATTTCATCAAATTTGGACCATATTTAAACCTGTGAGACAGCGAAAAGACAAATATTAATATATATAACAATATATATATATATATATATATATATATATATATATATATATATATATATATATATATACATATATATATATATATATATATATATATATATATATATATATATATATATATATATATACACACACACACACACATATATATACACAAATTTGAATTACCGTTATTTTCCAGATCTATGGGTTCTGAAACGTAACATTTTCTAGTCGGCACATCCAGGTTTCGCCATGAGGTCAACCTCATAAGCGGGTTTCCTCCCTAAGGATTGAGGGAGGAGCCGTGCTAAAATGGACTTTGCAATAAGGAATTCCCCCTAATTTTTCATTTTTTCAGGGTAATGTGTGGAATAATTGGGAAAGTTTTCACCAAAGTAGCATGCGAATCTAATGTTTGAAAAACATGACACTTGAGCATAAACGTAGACCTTATATTAAAGAAACCACATTTATATAAAATTATGAATTATCTACCAGACTAAGAATGCATTAAGTAAAACTTAATATTGATATTATTAATAATATTAATCAAATTTCTGTTCAAACAATAATATAAATAAATGTTGAATAACTTTAAAGTGGTTAGTGTTAAAAATTAATTAAAAATAGGTTTTAAGGTGTATGAATTGTAAATATTTATTTAAAAAATAATTTACATTTGATAGAATGTTTTTGCTTAGTATTTTTAAGAGAACGTATTTTTTATACATGTTTGAGGATACCTGGTTTGAAATGAGCATTGTGCGGAGAAATGTTCCCGGAAACTTGTACAAAAAAATATGAGTAAAAATATTCAATCCTTTATACATATTTAAGGTTTACATTAAACTGGTGGAGTTTCTTTCTAAAAAACTTCCCCGCAATTAAAGAGTACACATTTGGAATTTCTCTCGCTGTTTAGAAAACCACTTACTTGTCCCGGGAAACATGTAGCGCAGCTAAGGTATTAAGAAAAAAGTCCGACTCGCAGGAACTGCGTCATCTTAGCGCGGTTACATTTTGAAGAAATGGAATAGATTAGCATCACAAATCACAGGAAACTGACAGTAGTCAACACACACAGAAGCGGATAATTCTTAATCTGTATAAGTCAATACAATTATGTACTGGAAACGTACTTACTCTTTGGCTACTGCTGAGAAGGCTCTATTCTAAACAACCAAAAATTCCTTGTCATTTTAAGTATCTTGTTTTACTACCAAATTCGTTTTCCTGTAATAATCAACTGTAAATATGTGCTTCGTGGCGAATTAAATTCCATTCTGTCGAGGGTTAAATCTTTCTATAAAATAAGAAATAACGGTAACTTCAGTTTGAAGCTATGAGAAAGGTTATATAGATGGAGAATTCAAAACAACCTACGTAATCACGATTAGCCACTGCCATCATGATTACCACAGCCATTCCAAACGTATTATGAATACCTTCGACCGTTTCTTAGCTTATTTTACTGCAATACTAATTTTACTGATAAATGCAATTTAAAAGTAGAAACAACCAATTAAAAAGTGAAATAAAGAAAGTGAAAAACCATTTTAAAACAACAAAACAAACACTTTTTAATTTTTAAGCGCTTAGATCTCTCATTGACGTTGCCCCATCGAATATTGCTTTAGAACCTTTTTTTGTAGAAAATTTAGTAAGCATTCGAATGGTCACTTTCCACTTACCACGATTTCCCAACCGTTATCGAGATATTTACGAAAAATGTATGGAGATCCGAAAACTTTTCATGTCTATTAATAAAATAATTTTTTTCGCATACTTCCTTATATTCAAATATAACCAAAATTTAAAGATATTAGTTGGGACTAATTTCCAAGATGTAGAAAATATTTCAATTGAATCCCGCAATTCAATTCTAAGTAGTCACAAAAAAATAATGACTTACAAAAACATTGATTCCACTTATCTCAGAAACGCCTAAAGATATCGCCTTCAAAATGGTTTCATTTGTTTTCTTATGTTAAGAAACCTATAAAACAAGTACCTGCAAGCATATGAACTCAAAAACGTAAGCGTTACGATTTTTTTTGCGCGAATTTCGCCCCAAACACTATCTTCTAGTGGGCGGATTCTGCTGGTTAACAAACTTGACCTTTCAAATTAGACGACAGATTTTTGTACCAAATTTCGTCAAATTCGGACCATTTTTGAGCTTGCTAGAGAGCGAACAGACAAGCGCGTATATATATATATATATATATATATATATATATATATATATATATATATATATATATAGTATATATATATATATATATATATATATATATATATATATATATATACAAATTTTAGCCACCTATAGGGTCGGAAACGTGAAAGTTTCTAGTCGGCACTTCCGGATTGCGTCATGAGGTAGACCTCATAAGCGGGTCCTCCCTATGGAGATAGGGAGTAACCGCGCTAAAAGAAGCCTTCTAATCATTATGAGGTCAAACGACTGAAATAAATAATTATATCCATTAGATATTTGAATTGAGATTGAACAACTCAGCGTTCCACTTACTTGTCCAATCCCTTGAAAGCATCTGCTTCGATGTTCGTAATCTTGTTTTCGTATAGCGTGAGAATCTCCAAAGTGTCCAATCCCTCGAAAGCCTTGGAATGCAGCGTGGTGATCTTGTTGTGGTTTAGGTTAAGTATGATGATATGATGAAGGTTCCTGAAGGATGGTGAGGGGACTGCCCCGAGGATGTTCTGCGAGAGATCGAGCTGGGTCAATCCCTGTCCTAGAAAAACAAGAAGAGATACAACGTTATTATAACATCAAACAATTCTGACTAAGGAGCTGCGTTATCTTTGCGTATTTCCGTTCTAATGACTAATGCTATTTGGAAAAGTGAGAATAGAAACCGTTAATTGTTTTGATATTTCCTTAAAAAACTGAGGTAAACAAAGACCAAATCCGCTAAAAATATTGAACCCGCGTTTTCTCATTCTGAGGAGCATCGATTGCTCTATCAAGATTTATAATAGCAGACCTTAAATGCAACAAAAAAGTTCATACAACATATGTTTCAATTTCCAACAGAAACGTTTTATGGGAATCATGGTTTTTGTTTTGAATAAGCAGTGATTACTGAAATACCGTTTATAGTAAATAAAATCTAATCAAACCATCATAAACTGTTAAGATAAAATGTTTTTTAGGAAACCAAGGTTTGTAATGTTACAATGATTAAAGGGGCTACAGAGCTATTTCATAAATCAAATTCAGGTTATTCATTACAATTTTTTTTTTAGAGAATTCTTTACTTTGTCCCCTGAAGGTTTCGAACTCCTCCACTTTTCTCCAGGTGTATATTTGGCCAAGGAGGAGTGAATCTTAATAATAATAGTAAATTATCGTTAAATAAATCATCGTAACATGAATCATTTAATGTTTTTTATTTATTTAATTAAAAGGGATTCGCAACTATGGCTATGAGGCCTAATACAGATTATAATATATATATATATATATATATATATATATATATATATATATATACTTCATTTACACTATGTTTACATTTGTACAATTTAAATATATATATATATATATATATTTGTATATATATATATATGTATATATATTGTACAATATATATATATATATATATATATATATATAAATATATATATATATATATATATATATATATATATATATAGATATTAGTATATTATTTAAACTCTCAGAAAAATAGAAACGAAGCTTTTGTTTAAATACAACGCATTAAGAAGATTAAATGGAGTATTTTCCCTCTACATTGAAGAAGGATGAATAAAGAGAATGAATAAAAAGGGGACTAGATGGAATTATCTCTTAAAAGACGGGATTATCCTTTAAAAGGCGGAATAAACTTGCATAATTCACATAGAAGAATCACATCGATCGTAACTAACTCTTTCGAATGTCGTACGGGTTTACCTGTAAGGAAAATAACATTTTTTCGTTTTATCACATCATAAGGCGCTTTCTTAACCTTTTTCGAGATTATTTTCAAAATTTACTCCCTTGGTCTTTTTAAGATGGTTAACTCACGATAACAACCCTGGGGCCAACGGCCATAGCCACGTGCCCGTAGATCACCGAAGTTAAGCAACGTCGGGCGTGGTCAGAACCTGAATGGGTGACAGACCACGTGCTGTTGGCATTATAGAAAAGGGCGGCAACCTGTAGACAGCCCGGCGTTAATAGCCCTACTGTGGATACGCCGTTAAACACAAAAAAAAAAAAAAAAAAAAACTGGAGTTAGGTACCCATTTTGCAATCTATTTCGTTCAAATTTGAAATAAATATTAAATTGTAAAGCAATGAATGATAGTTTGCATTAGTTCTATGTAATTGTTTTTCTACAATTAATTATAAAAAAAGAAGAATGAAGCTGAAAAATGAAATTGACTCACATAAAAATGTGAACAAAGTAAGTCTATAGAAACAAATCATTAGCCTTTATGATTACAATGTATTTAACAAAGTAATTAATTATATAAATACATTATTCAATTAACTTATGTTTTAACCTTGGAAATTTTGATATCTCATTCTATGCTTTTTTCTTTAAACTTTAAAAAATTTTAACAATAGTATTGGAAAATGAACCATGTCTTTGGTGCAATTAAATATACGTATACATTTTTAAGAAATCGACGAACAATTGAAGATTCTAAAAATAATTTATGTTTTAATTCATCGTTATTCACGATGAAATGTGAACGATTTTAGAAATATGTTCGACGAACATATTTCTAAAATCTCATTATTTAGCAGCAAAAAATTTAATTTAGATGCGGCGTTTTCGGACTTCAATGGTACGACACTATTAAGGTCATGATGTCACAATACTCTCACTAGACCGCAGATACTTTATTGTCAAAACGAAGACAACTTACACGGAATGTTAATCTGTTACGCTCCTTGAGGCATTTCATATAACGCTCGAACCCAAACGATTATCTATGATTCGTCCGAAAATACACAAGTATACCCAATGATATTGTATTTTTGGAAAGAATCTACGAAAAGGAATAGACTAGTGGTGGAATATCTGGTCTAAAGGACGAAGGGTTGTTATGTATGATTAAAGGAAGATGGGAATCCTTGAGAATTAAGAACCTTTTTTTTTTGTTGATTCGGGGAATGTGAATGTATGACGAAAGTTGATCACAATAGGACGGTGAAATTGGGCACACATCCTTCTTCTCTATGTACTTTATTTATAGTGAACTATTGAATCCTACAACATTATCCTCAGTGCTTTACCTTACAGGGTATGCTAGCTCTATTACGCTGGAACAGCAACATTGCAACCCCAACTTCTAACATACTCAGTAATTTGTTGCTAATTTGTTACACTATTTTCAAATTTGTTGCTCCGGCCGTTACTGAGAAAACGTGGCTGTGCTAGCGTAATATTACGCCAGCACAGCCACCCCCGTAACTTTTGATCTAATTGTCTGACGAAATTCAGACTGGTACCAGAATTTGTTGCTAATTTGTTGCTCTAGAATGACACCAATCACGAATTTGTTGCTCCAGCCGTTTCCGAGAAAACGTGGCTGTGCTACCGTAATATTACGCCAGCACAGCCACCCCCGTAACTTTTGATCTAATTGTCTGATGAAATTTAGACTGGTACCATAATTTGTTGCTCTACAATGACACCAATCACGAATTTGTCGCTCCAGCCGTTTCCGAGAAAACGTGTCTGTGCTAGCGTTATATTACGCCAGCATAGCCACCCCCGTAACTTTTGATCTAATTGTCAGACGAAATTCAGATTGGTACCAGAATTTGTTGCTCTAGACTGACACCAATCACGAATTTGTCGCTCCAGCCGTTTCCGAGAAAACGTGGCTGTGCTACCGTAATGTTACGCCAGCACAGCCACCCCCGTAAATTTTGATCTAATTGTCTCACGAAATTCAGATTGGTACCAGAATTTGTTGCTAATTTGTTGCTCTAGAATGACACCAATCACGAATTTGTCGCTCCAGCCGTTTCCGAGAAAACGTGGCTGTGCTAGCGTAATATTACGCCAGCACAGCCACCCCCGTAACTTTTGAACTAATTGTCTCACGAAATTCAGACTGGTACCATAATTTGTTGCTCTAGATTGACACCAATCACGAATTTGTCGCTCCAGCCGTTTCCGAGAAAACGTTGCTGTGCTAGCATAATATTACGCCAGCACAGCCACCCCCGTAAATTTTGATCTAATTGTCCGACGAAATTTTGACTGGTGCCATAATTTGTTGCTCTGGATTGAGAACAATCACGAATTTATTGCTCCAGTCGTTTTCAAAAATCGTTGCTACAATAGCCTCAAGATACTACATATGTTTTTTGTTTTTTTTTAAAATATCCTTCACCTACGTAGAACCGATGAAAAATTGATATCTTACAAATGAAGGTCTCTAGGTATTTGCCTTCACGTTTGCGGATTAAACTATATAACACGACGGATTAACCTTTTAAAATTCAAACTAACGCAAAACTGATCAAATGGTTTCTACCATTTTTTACGTTCAAACATACATCGAAAAGGTATTTCTCTGATATTATTTTACGACCTGTGTATTATTATGATGTGTCTTTTAGCACTTTTATAAGAAACGTTTTAATTAAGATTCTTCTCGTGAAAGACGTTTTTAAAAAGTTCTTCAAATCTGCATCGATCCTTCCTACCAGATAATAAAAATAAACCCGGTCCGATTAATTATTTTTTTTTTCACACATCTGTCTCTTTATGCAGGGTGTCCCGCATCGAGATGTCATAACTTTAGGGGTTTATACTGGACCTCATTTGTAGTTCAGAGGAGGAAATGAACGTTCTATATGAACATTTTGTCTATCTTAAAAAAAAACAAAAAAAAAAAAAAAAAACAAAAAAAAAACAAAAACCGCGGATTTCTGGTTATCTTATCGTAAATAAAACCCACATTTTTAGGCTTTACATTATATTTCCCTAATAAGAAACACCCGTTAGTGAAATATTGACTTGTAAATTAGAAGCTATACTAAGAGCCATATAGATGTGAACTATTGATTTTAGTGTTTTCTTCAATTATTCAATATTTTGATCAGCTATTTGTAGACTTACAGGTTTTATTTCCGTCTTAAAGGTTGCCTTATTTAATAAGCTTAAATGTACTATCTCGTTGTTTCAGAAAAAAAGTTATTTGAATCTAATTTTTACTGATTCGTAAGTCAAAACCAGTAAATGTGCTTTAGCGTGAAGGAGCCATTCTAAGCAAATTCTCTAATTTTACACGATAATTGTGGTGTCTCATCCTTCCCACACTACGTTCACACTCCTTTTGCTCTGATTAAGGGTGGAGAAATATGATAGAAGAACATATTGAAAATAATTACAATAATTATTCTAAACATAATTGAACTCATCAATAGGATCCATAAGCAGCGCCAGCTCATGAATACCCAGAGACAAGACGTCCTCCGTATAGCCCTGGATTCTGATAGTCGTCGAGCTTATATTTGTAGGCAACAGAAAGGAGGACATTTTGAAAATCCTAATTTACATGGCAATATTTCATGAACGGGTGTTTCTAATCGGAAATTTAATGTAGATTTTAGAATCATATTTAGATTTGTCCAAAAAAACAAAAAACAATCGACGTCGGTCGATATATATATATATATATTGTTAATATACAAATGCAAGTGGTATGCTATTTATTGCATGAGACTTGCAGACAAAAATAAACTCCCTTCTTGCAGGGTTACTGCAAGGAGGAAACTAGCGGATGGGTGTCGCTACTAAAGGTAAGCTAGGAAGGGTAGGAAGGATGTGTCGGGAGAAGGTAACCAGGTAAGTACTGTGTCCCGGTTAAGGGCGCTTCCTTGAACCTGGGGGATATCGACTAGGTACTAGGCCTTAGCTGTTCCACTGAGTCGGGGAGAAGGTGTTCGGTACTGAGCCGTAGCCGTTCCTCGAAGCAGGAGTGAGAGGGGTAAGGAAGTAAATAAATAAGCCAGGTATTGACTAGAGTTGGGGGAAGTAGGAGTCGGGAGTGTAATGACTGGAGGCTGGCTTGACCACTGGGGACATCGAGACGGCGGCTTCGTACTTTGTCCAGAGAGAGAGAGAGCTCGAGCAGGTAGCTAGGTCCTTGATCCTGAGTGCATGGCTGGATGGTTGCTGCAACGCCGGTTGCTTGGTCCTGAATGCATGGCTGGGTGGAGTCTGGTCTTGAGAGAGCTGAAGTGTCCTGGAGAGAGCGCCGGATCGGAATGTCCTCTGGGATTTTTTTTTTTTTTTCCTAACCCATGAAAACTAGTGAAGAACAAAAAAGAAAATAAAAAGAAGAGACGAAAGAAAAACTGCGCGAGTGCAGCTGGAAGCTAAGCACTGCGGGGTGAAGTGATGGAAAGTGACTGCCTTATACTGTGCTGAGGCACATTTGAAGGCTTGTAGCAAAATTAAAGGTAGTGTAATAAGTCAGCCGTAACTGAGGGTAGGGGGGGGGGGGTCACTAAGCGACTGGGAAATCGCTAGTGTTGTCGCAAATGGATAGTTGAAAGAAGGGACAGCTAAAAGGGACAGTGAGAGGGGAGAAAGAAATCGAAAGTATATAGGTGGATAGCAAAAACTGAACACTAATACCTTAAGCCTAAAACTTAACCTAAAAACTTAGACTATGTTCCTAAGAGGAGTGAGAGCGCATGGCGTTTGGGAGGGTGACCAGTGTTTCGTAGATAGGACATCCAGCTCAACAAGGCGTAGTAGGCTACTCGAACCAACATTTACTGTAGTATACTATATGATGTCACTTAGATCAAAATTACTGAAGCTAACCAGGAGAAGTGGCATCGTTTGTCGTGAGGATAGATAGTGGGACAAGAGAAAGATAGAGTCGGAGAGGAGGTTTAAAGTTGAAAACTAAGTGCCAAGAGGGTGTGTTTTGTGTGGTGTGCTATCGTGTGATAGGAAAAGAGATGGAGTTAAAGGAAAGACGGAGAGTAGATTAGAAAAATAAAAAGGGGGGGTATGGAAAAACAACACAGGTGTCATGTGGGATTGATGGGACGGAGGTTAGTGGTCAAAAATGTCACGTAGACGTATACCTAGCTTGGTCCCTTGCCATCTGTCGGGACGGGAGGGGGGAGTAATGCTGTTGAACAGCGGGTTTTGTAGGTGTTGTAGTGAGTCGAAGAACTTGATATGTCTTCGCTTTATATAAGAGGTGATCCTCGGAAGTTCAAGGGTGTCGTGGATATGGTCTGTCTTTGCCTTCTGAAGGGAGGTGTGTCGAACGATGTTTCTAAGGACTCCATTTTGAAAGGATTGTAGTTTCTTGATGGTGGAGGTGTGTAGGTAGCGGTAGAGAGGGGCAGCGTAGAGGAGGGCAGGACGGAGGACTCCTTTGTAGATGAGTATTTTTAGTCTCAGAGAGAGTGTAGGGGAGGACAGCAAGTGTTTCAGAGAGCGGTATCTCCTACGGACTATACCGAGCTTCTTCTGAAAGTGGGTGTTGAAGGTCATGTGTCTACCCAGGTGAACACCCAGGTATACAACTCTACGGGAAAGGGGGTTTTGAGTCCCGTCTATACGGAAACTCTTGGGGAGGGTCTTCTTACCTCTCTGGAAGGAGAAGATAAGAGCATCAGTCTTGCTAGGGTTGACTGTGATGTTTATTGCACTGAGCTGCGTCGAGATGGCCTGTGCGGAACGCTCTGTGTGCTCGAGTGATCTTTTGGGGTTTAGGGAGGTGCCGAAGATGGCTATGTCGTCCGCATAGGCGGCGATTTGGACATGTGGGTATTTCCGGCCGACGATGTCGCCAGTATATATGCAGAATAGTGTGGGCGAGAGAACAGATCCCTGCGGGACACCGCAGGGTGACGGGAATATCTCTGAGAGACTCGTACCTACTCTTACTGAGAAAGTCCGGTCTTTGAGATAGGACTGCAAAGTGTTAAAAAGTTGCTCTGCACAGTCGTGTCTCCTGAGCTTATTTAAGAGGATGTCGTGAGAGACAGAGTCGAATGCTTTAGTGCAATCGATTGAGATGAGGGAGGTGCAGTGATTTTTGTGGAAACTCTTCGATAAGTGGGACTGGAGCCTTGCTAGGGAGTGCTCGGTACTAAGACCTGATCGGAAACCTGTCTGTTCTGGGGGGATGAGGTTCTCATCTTCGCAGAAGTCGTTGAGATATTTAAGAAGAATTTTCTCGAATATCTTGGACATGTGAGACAGGAGACTGATTGGTCTGTAGTGCTCGGGCAGGTGGCCGGACTTGGCAGGTTTGAGGAGGGGGAAGACTATGGCATGTTTCCAGTCCTGTGGGAAGTGCCTGAGTCTTAGACAGGAGTTGTATAGGTGCGCTAGATAGGATAAGGCCTTACGTGGTAACTGGCGCAATAGTACATATTGTACTTTGTCCAGCCCAGGGGATTTGTTACCCTTGGTGCGTCTGAGGATGGCCTTGAGCTGCCTCGGCGAGACAAACATGAAATTGCTTTCATGTGTCACGCGAGGAGTCGGAGTGTTCTCGGCGGCGCGGGCTTGGGAGTCCGCTGCAAGGTGAGTCGCAATGATCTCAGCTTGATCCGCTTCATCGAGCACGGCGCCCTGGGCGTGGAGTCTGACTGCGTTACCCTTTTTGGATACACGGGTCTTGACCAGTTTCCAGAACTTACGGTGGTCACCGTGAGTGCTCACTAGTGTGTCGTGCCAGATAGACGTTTTCCACTGCCTCATGAGGGAGCGGATTTGGGTGGTGAGGGAATTTATGACCGGTTTTAGGAGGGGGTTTCGGGTGCGGTACCAGTTGTTGGTCAGGTTATGACGTGACTGGATGAGGGCTAGGATGTGTCTGGGAGGGACTCGTAGGTTGGGTGGGGCTGGGGCGAACTTTGGGATAGACAGGTCTGCGGCTTCTATGATTTTTGATGTGAAGGCCCTTATGGTCTCTTCCAAGGTATCAGTATCGCTGATGACAGCGTACTCTGGGGTGAACTCGTGCATAAGGGATTGGAATTCCTTCCAGTCTGCCTAATGGAACGAGTAGTTGGTCTTCCTGGGGCGGGGCACCTTACCGAACAGCTCATAAAGAACTGGCCGGTGGTCGGAGGTGAGAAAGTCCAGTCCGGAACATTTACTCACGATGTGGGGCACCTGAGTGAGGAGGAGGTCCAGAGTGGACACTATTGCTGGTGAGTTTACATTTACTATTTGGCGCCTATAGGTGTACACGTTTGGGTGTATGACTGTGAAACGAGTTTTCGTTATCGCAGTCCCCGGGGGTGAGGTCTGAGCGTTGTTCCAAGCTGGGTGTTTGGCGTTCAGATCTCCTACTATAATGTGGCGCCTGTCTGCCTCAGCAGCGGCTAACAGGGCTTTAAATTGCTGGATGCGTGCCATGTGGCGACGGTAAAGGCCGGTGATTGAGTAAGTCTGCTTGTTGAGCTTGACTTTTATCGTGACGACACTGATTCGGTAGGGTTTGGGGTTTATGAGCGGTTCGATGACCGTATGGGGTGTGCCATACTTAATTAGTATGGCTACTCCTCCGGCGTTGTCGTCCGGAGCAATGTCGTCACGAATGGTCACATAGCCAAGCATGTGAAAGTGTTGGTGTGATTTAAGTCTCGTGTCCGTTAACACGGCTATGGTTGGGGAGTGTGTGGACAGGAGTAGATGTAGATCATCTAGACGGGACATGACACCATTTGTGTTGAAATTCAAAATACTGTTGCTTATCATTGAGAGGCAATATTTTGGGGGAGGGCGGCGAGAAGGCTGGAAACAGCCAAGGTGAGCTGTTTTACCATGCTCATAAGGGTGGTGGTTAGGTTCGTCACCCAGTCGGGTGGGGTGTTTGGTGAGGAGGTAGGAGGGCAGAAGGGAGGTACCTGGGAGGTGGTGGGTTTGAGTGAGGGGAAATCGTTGTGATATGGGAGTCGCACCGACAAAGGGATGGGCGGGGTTTTCCCAGACGCTGCGGGTGGGGGGTGGGGCTGGGTAGTAGGTAGGTGGGGGTGGGGGGTTCCGGGATTGGGTTTTCCTGGCCAGAGCTTGGTGGAGGAGCTTGATCCTATAGCTACACTGCCGATAGGAGGCAGGATGGTCGCCACTGCAATTTATACGAACAGAGGGGGTGCCGGGCGGACAGGCCCCGGGTCCTCTGGGCAGCAGGAACGGCCCTATTCATAGGCCGAGGTCGGGGTGCCTCGGTCAAAGTCGGGAGTGCTCGGCCAAGCGCTCGTTCCTATTGGCTGGCCTGGATGCTTCTCATTGGTCCACCAGTGGTCGCTTGTCCAATCATTACATCTCCACATAGTCCCCCCCCCCAATGGGCGGAGCCCTTTATTAGTAATAAATTTGACTAAAAAAAAAAGAAATAGTAAATAAAATATATACACTCTTAAACCTATAACGGCCGTTATAGGGGCCACAAAAGTGCCCAACTTTTATTTTAGTAGGATATGTTAACCACCCGGGTCTACAGATTTTGAATGATTTGAGTCCGCCTGGTCTAGGAACTTCGTAGAAATCCTGAACCAGCGGTGATCTGTGTGCTCGCTTTGCCTCTCACTCTCAGACCGCTGGCTTACCTCCGCTGCCTGGTCTTCTTGTCGGTGATCTGCTGGCGGTAACTGTAGCGTGGTGTCACTCTTGCTGTTCTGCTGTTCAGTCTCCATAGTCAGCTGCTTCAGCTCCATAAGAGGCTGCTTGATAACTTTAGGTGGCTGGCTAATCTCGGTAGGCAGCTTCTCTGTAATTGGCTGCTCAGTCTGTGTAGTTGGCTGCTCAGTCTGTGTAGTTGGCTGCTCAGGCTCTGTAATTGGCTGCTCAGTCTGTGTAGTTGGCTGTTCAGGCTGTGTAGTTGGCTGCTCAGTCTGTGTAGTTGGCTGCTCAGTCTGTGTAATTGGCTGCTCGATCTGTGAAGTTAGCTGCTCAGTCTGTGTAGTTGACAGCTCAGTACGTGTAGTTGGCAGCTCAGTCTGTGTAGTTGGCTGTTCAGGCTGTGTAGTTGGCTGCTCGATACCCGTAACATGCTGTCCCGTCTCTGTAGTCTGCTTCTCGATGTCTGTGATCAGTTGCTTGGAGGCAGAAGTCAGCTGCTTGTGGTCTGTACTCAGCTCCTCGGGCTCAGAACTCCGCTGTTCAATCGCTGAAATCGGCTGGGTTATTCGCACGGCTCTGGGTTGGGGTTCCATCTGCTGTAGGTCCGGTCGGGGTTGGAGGACGGCTGAGCATGATGGGGGTTTGGCGATTGCCGCAATTTTGTCCGCAGTGGCCGTGAGGGTTTCGATGTCGGTCGATGGGTAGGCGGCCAGGAGTTCTTGTATTCTCTGGGAAAGGGCTTTGAGCCAGAGCGATGTGAGAGCCTCCGTGGTCACTAGTTGTCCCCCGAGCCATTTCATGCTCCTGTAGAGCTGTGAGGGGGTCTGATCGCCGAGAACAGAGTCAAGCAGTTTCTGCATTTTGACCGCCGGTGGGTCGGCATATACGGAGAGAAGTCTGTTCTTGAAGTCCGAGTAAGGGTCAGCTGATGAGGTATTGATGAGATCTGCCACATGTTCGAATACATCCAGGTCCAAGCTCCCTACCACCATGGAGAATTTGCTTGAAGAGGTCGTTATGTTGGAGAACTGGAAGATGCACTCGATTTGCCTAAACCATAGTTCCGGTGCATCTCTGGAAAACGCTCGTAGTTTCAGGGACATGGTTGCTGTTCCAGTCTGGGGTCACCACTTGTAGCGGATGGGTGTCGCTACTAAAGGTAAGCTAGGAAGGGTGGGAAGGATGTGTCGGGAGAAGGTAACCAGGTAAGTACTGTGTCCCGGTTAAGGGCGCTTCCTTGAACCTGGGGGATATCGACTAGGTACTAGGCCTTAGCTGTTCCACTGAGTCGGGGAGAAGGTGTTCGGTACTGAGCCGTAGCCGTTCCTCGAAGCAGGAGTGAGAGGGGTAAGGAAGTAAATAAATAAGCCAGGTATTGACTAGAGTTGGGGGAAGTAGGAGTCGGGAGTGTAATGACTGGAGGCTGGCTTGACCACTGGGGACATCGAGACGGCGGCTTCGTACTTTGTCCAGAGAGAGAGAGCTCGAGCAGGTAGCTAGGTCCTTGATCCTGAGTGCATGGCTGGATGGTTGCTGCAACGCCGGTTGCTTGGTCCTGAATGCATGGCTGGGTGGAGTCTGGTCTTGAGAGAGCTGAAGTGTCCTGGAGAGAGCGCCGGATCGGAATGTCCTCTGGGCAGCAGGAACGGCCCTATTCATAGGCCGAGGTCGGGGTGCCTCGGTCAAAGTCGGGAGTGCTCGGCCAAGCGCTCGTTCCTATTGGCTGGCCTGGATGCTTCTCATTGGTCCACCAGTGGTCGCTTGTCCAATCATTACATCTCCACAAAACAAATATATATATATATATATATATATATATATATATATATATATATATATATATATATATAAGCATGGACAACTGTCTGACGAAGCAGAATGGGATTTATGCGAAATAGCACCCAATCGACAGTTAATTCTCCCCAGCGAAGAACTCTAAAAAATAATATATATATATATATATATATATATATATATATACATATATATATATATACCATATATACACAGGTCTGTTATACATGAGGTATAAAGGTAATGTAAATACCTAATATGAAGATAGGTAGTTGAAGTATGCAAATCCCTGAATGTATGAATTCCCTTACCAGCTTTGAAACTAAACCTCCGGGTATCATTTGCTTTTCTGTCCGACCAACTCGGACGGAACCTACTGTAGCTTTGTTTGTAAAAAAATAAGCAATCTTTAAGAAAACAGAAAAAGTATAACATCTCCATTACTGAGAATCGAACCATACTTTATATAAACTTCCCTGTTCCTTTTGAAGTGGACTATCCATTCTCAAAATTTGATTACACATTTACGGGACATCCCTTAATATTTTTCTCGAATACGTAACTCAAAATGTAACCGAAATTTAAACATCTTTGTTTAGGTGAATTTCAAAGTTGTAGATGATTCTAAGTACCCACCAAAGAAATGAGTTACAGAAACATTTGTTCCACTTTTCTCAAAAACGGTTACAGATATTGTCTTAAAAATGGTTTCATTCGTTTTCTATTTTAAGAAACCAATTAAACGAGTAAGTACCTGCAAGAAAATGAGCTCAAAAATGTAAGCATTGCGATTTTTTTCGCGCGAATTTCGCTTGAAAAAAAGCTTTCCCTTCACTAAATTTCCCTTATCAATAATAATAATAATAGCCGAGGAATCATTGGGTAAATCTCCAGACCACTTTCCTTGAATATTCTGATAGCGACATTTATTACTCCAACTACAGAATCCACATCTGGAGAAGTAACGACTTGATCATCCGCAAAATCAGTAAACAAATTTTAACAATTCTTACATTATTTATGCAGCACTTATTCATATTTTAATTAAATAAATATAAAGGCTGTGATTTTTATTTATTAATAAGTCATTCATAGATTATTACTAGGGACCGGAGTTTTAGGATAAAATAAGCACCCAATTAGGTTTTTGCAACAGGCATAAGAGGTCTTTTTAGGTTTTTATTTAAAATTGCATTTTAGGTTTTTTAGGTGATAAAAATGTTTTCAATAGGTAGGTTCGAAAAATAGGCCTTTTTAGGTTTTTAATTAAAAATCCATTTTAGGTTTTTTTAGGTGATAAAATTGTTTCAATAGGTACGAAGAATAAGTTTAACCTATTATGTTATTATCATTAATAATTTGGTTAATTTATAATTCATCAATAAATATGTATATATAGTGACATAAAAATAAACAATAAATAACATTCGAAACGAAAAAAAAAACGAGCAAATAAAAATGATGAAATATAAGTTATTATTTAAAAAAAAAAGAATAAGTAGGCCAAATATTCAAAAAATATTTATTTAAAAATACAAAGTGAATGAAATTTATTTAAATAAAATACATTTTATAAATAAAACGATAACGAAAAATAAATTAAATTATACAATAAAACATACATTAATAAAAAACGTAAATAAGAACATAAAACAAAACAATTATTTAAATGAGATGTTTAAGTTTCTCTGCTAAAGAGTTCCAACTTCTAAAGAACATCAGGAAGGATTTCACTGCCTATAGAAGGGTATTTAACTAAGTTAAAAATGAAATAATTAAATCTTCTAAAAATTTAGAAGGGAAAATATGAAACTAAAATAGGTATTACCCCTTGTTACAGTAAACTACCATATAGGTGCCTAGGTTTTCTACGGTGAAATTCTTTCTGTTGTCTTAGAGAACCGTCTTAAAAGCGGAAAAAGATAAAGATACACCCGTTTACGTCACAAGATGTCATAGGGGAGTATTTCATAGCATCTTTTAGCTCCAGTGTTGACCATTCCAATTTTCCAATGAGATTAGGAAGATCTAAGAAATGTGCTCTTAGGAAGGCGAATGCAGCATGGATCTCGTTGTTCTGGAGGAGCATCGAAGCTTTAGAAATGGCAGCTGCTTCATTCATATCCAAAGCGTCAACAATTGTTATTATGTTTTCCTCAGCGCGTTAAAATGGGGCTCTGGGGGAAGCGATACTCCCCCTTATGGAGGAAATTAGTTCATAGAATTGTATCTTCTATTTTAAAGATTAGGTCTGTCTAGGTCATTCCATCATTATTTAGGTGATTTTAGGTGATATCATCCTGACTAGGTTTTTTTAGGTACTTCCAAATTTGCATGAATGATAGTACAATACGCAAATCGTATAAAAAACCTATCATTATAATGTTTAGGAGTACGGAATAAAATAGGTGAAACCTAAGAAGCCGGTCCCTAATTATAACAGAGAAATGTATGTAATTGTTTCTTTTCTAATAACGTTGACAATGTTAGTTAACGTATTGAGTCTGCGAGAGGTGTTGTTACCAGGTATGTAAACAAAGCACCACGTGGACAAGCTAAGAGAGTTAAGAATGAGGGAGGAAGCGGCGAATTTCCTGTAGCTACTAGGTATTGTCAGATTCCTGTAAAGGCTGATTCTTATAATCTCCCGTTCTCCGGTATGTCACTGTTTAGATGTTTGTTACTTAAAATATAAAAATAAATGTTTGTATTCCAATCTTTACAAATGACACTAGGGGTAAGAACGGAACCGGGCAGATGACGCAGTTCCTGCGGACTTTTTTTAGTTTCCTTGTCAATGTTTTCATAGCAGTCATAAGGGGAAAACAGATTTGTACTAAAAGTTATTAAAAAAATAGAAAACAACTTTTTACAAATACAATTTTTTTTAAATGCGCTTAAAAACTTTAACTTTCAAAAATGTCATATAATTTTTCACATTATTATAAAAAGGTAATGGTTAATTTATTAGAAAAATCAGTCGCACGTTTGGTAATAATACAAAAAGTTGAATAAAACTTTAAGTAAAGAGAAATCAAATACATTTTAAATCTCTATTTCAGTTTCAAAATTTTAAATCATCGATATAAATTAGTGCGAGGTTGTAAAAAATAACGTTTTCGATTTATTTTTGCACGTAGAAATTGATTTTTTCAGTTTTGTGTAATTTTGATTTTTAAGAGTTTCATCCGTAAAAAAATAAATAAATAAAAAAACAAAAAAACATGTTAAATAGTTTATTTCGCCTAAACGGATCCGAACATCTAGAGCCTTCAGTTGTAAGATTTTCAAATTGTTCATCACTTATACGTAGGTGCGGGATTTTTTTTTTTTTTTTTAAAGCTACTTTAACATGGATTGCACTTTCCATAAGGCATTTATTTTTGTCTGTTACATTGTTATGTTGTTATGAAGCACATTCATAAATTCAACAATGTTATCAGCACAATTTGTTCGCATTCTGGTTGCTTTTCAGTTCTATATACACAATGCTACATTAAAACATTTAAGGTATAACTGCTATTTGTGTAAAAAAGGTACGTGGTAGAAAAACAAAAAACGATTACAGTTTTGGAATAAGCACACCAAATTTAGTACATTAGACCTATTTTGAAATAATAGTGATTGGGCTCAATCTAGAGCAACAAATTATGGTACCAGTCTGAATTTCGTGAGACAATTAGTTCAAAAGTTACGGGGGTGGCTGTGCTGGCGTAATATTACGCTAGCACAGCCACGTTTTCTCGGAAACGGCTGGAGCGACAAATTCGTGATTGGTGTCATTCTAGAGCAACAAATTAGCAACAAATTCTGGTACCAATCTGAATTTCGTGAGACAATTAGATCAAAAGTTACGGGGGTGGCTGTGCTGGCGTAATATTACGGTAGCACAGCCACGTTTTCTCGGAAACGGCTGGAGCGACAAATTCGTGATTGGAGTCTTCTAGAGGAACAAATTAGCAACAAATTGTGGTACCAATCTGAATTTCGTCAGACAATTAGATCAAAAGTTACGGGGGTGGCTGTGCTGACGTAATATTACGGTAGCACAGCCACGTTTTCTCGGAAACGGCCGGAGCAACACATTTGAAAATAGTGTAACAAATTAGCAACAAATTACTGAGTATGTTAGAAGTTGGGGTTGCAATGTTGCTGTTCCAGCGTATTAGGGCTGGGTATGCTCGGATGTTCCTTCGCTAGAGTGTAGTCCTACTATCTACTTCAATAGAAAAGCAAACTCAGAAGGGCAGGGCATTAAAAACTATTCTTAGGGTGCCTTAACGATAACACATTACACACAATTTTGAAATTGATCAAATTCCAAAACATTCTACACGGAGAAAAAAAAACAGGCTGCTCGCATCTACTTTCAGGCTGCCCGCAGTCTGAAAACTGTGACTCAGTGCCAGTATTTTGAAAAAGGACATTTTAGTTTAAAATAGGATTCCACATATTTTAGCCTAAAATAGGATTCCGCTAGTTAGAGTGCCCGCATTTTATAATAGAGTGCTGGAATGCTAATTCTGCATCCTATAGTAGAGTTCTTACACCCAAAGCTAGCATCCAACAATAGGGTGCCCAGGACTCTACTTTCAAGTGCGTACCCCTAGACTTTAGATTGCTGGCACTCTGTTACTGGCTTCTAGCAGCCTACCCATATAGGCTGCGAGCATCCTGATGCTTGCTTCCTGTATCCTACCCCTATAGGCTGCTAGCATCCTATATGGATGGGTTACATTGACCCCATCCATATAGGATGCTAGCAGCCTACAGACAGATGACTTTATTATGTGGATAAAAAAGAACAAAGGTAAATTCAGAGTAATAATAATGAGACTTTATTTGGGTGTAATTTACATATACACTTCTTAACAAGTAGATATTTACAAGTAGGTAAGAGGTATACACTTTTTAACAAATATAGATATTTACAAGTATTAGGTATTAGGTACAATGTACTTATGAACAATATTGAACAAGTAGGTCTAGAAATAAAATATTTTTTTTGTTTTCATGACACTTATAGCCAGCCGTATTCATAAAGCCGAAGACAGTCGATTTCAGCATCTGTTCAAACAGAAACAAAAAAAAATTTTTATTAATAACAAAAGAAAAGTTGTTGTTGTGTTTTATATAATTAAAAAGAAACATAAATAGGCATTTTTTCTAGTTTAAAATGTCGCAGTAAATTCAAAGCTGCCAGGGAATCACAAAATAAATATAAAATAAGGTTTTTTTTCTATGGATATGATCATAAATGAAGGAACTCTAGAAACAGAATGGGAACCAAAATAAAAGCCTACTAATATAATTTTGAACTAATATTCTAGCCACATTCTAGGAACGTATAAAAAAAGACTTCCATCAGTTCTCAGCTTACCAGGCTTATTGAACTCCATCTTCAGTTGGTTCTATACCCGCAGCTCCATGTTATATTAAGGGAATATATTCTTGGAAAACAAACACAACTTTCTTCGTTCTATTGTGTATAACATCTGTTTTTAAATTTAATAATAAAAACAAGAGCCTGAACTCTGTTCTGGCGGTACAGTCTGCATCCAGGGCATACAGGCTCTTGTTTTTATTATTAAATTTAAAAACAGATGTTATATACAATAGAATGAAGAAAGTTGTGTTTGTTTTTCAAGAATATATTCCCTTAATACAACATGTAGCTGCGGGTATAGAACCAACTGAAGATGGAGTTCAATAAGCCTGGTAAGCTGAGAACTGATGGAAGTATTTTTTCCTTCATTTATGATCATATCCATAGAAAAAAACCGTATTTTATATTTATTTTGTAATTCCCTGGCAGCTTTAAATTTACTGCGACATTTTAAACTAGAAAAAATGCCTATTTATGTTTCTTTTTAATTATATAAAACACAACAACAACAACTTTTCTTTTGTTATTAATAAAAATTTATTTTTGTTTCTGTTTGAACAGATGCTGAAATCAACTGTCTTCGGCTTTATGAATACGGCTATAAGTGTCATGAAAACAAAAAAAATATTTTATTTCTATACCTACTTGTTCAATATTGTTCATAAGTACATTGTACCTAATACCTAATACTTGTAAATATCTATATTTGTTAAAAAGTGTATACCTTTTACCTACTTGTAAAGATCTACTTGTTAAGAAGTGTTTATGTAAATTACACCCAAATAAAGTCTCATTATTATTACTCTGAATTTACCTTTGTTCTTTTTTATCCACATAATAAAGTCATCTCTCTGTAGGCTGCTAGCATCCAGCACCCTATTATAAAGTGCGGGCACTCTAACTAGTGGAATCCTATTTTAGGTTGAAATATGTGGAATCCTATTTTAGACTAAAATGTCCTATTTCAAAATACTGGCACTGAGTCACAGTTTTCAGGCTGCCGGCAGGCTGTTTTTTTTTTCTCAGTGTAATAACATTTACCTCTTGCAAAACATTTTGGTAAATTTTGGATTCCGTTTATCCTCTCTCCTCAGAGGAAGTTACACTCGTCAGCCAGGGATCGCTGTTTTATGCGAAATTCAATCCAGAATACCTTCCAGAAAGACTAAATATAGGTAATATTAGAGCCCATTAAACCATAGAGATCCCGTCCTACATTTTGATTTATGTGGCAAAGTTACAATCATTTAGGGCATAATTGTGGAGAAAAATATGCGAAAGGGGTGTTAAAGATAAGCTTAAGGGGACTTGGATTATGTGGAATTGCGCTACAAACGGAGGTGCTCGGGGCCTGAGCTAGTGACGAGGGTTATTACTAATGAGGCTAAATATCTTGCTCGTCGAGTCCATTCCGAAGAACCTTAACGGCAGCTACGATATTACAGCCCTTTGAAGGAACACTTCATCATAGAAGGGTTAAAATGAGAGCTTCGATTCCCACGAGGGTGCAGTTAGTGGCTAGTCTTTATGAAAAATAAAATACATTTAGGCTGTGTACGAATACAGCCAAGTATGGCGATGAAACGTATAGAGCTTCAACTTCAAAACATACACTTTTAGATAAAACTACGCGGAGGGGATAGCTAAGTATCGCTCTTTTTTCTACACGAAAAAACAATGGATAATTGAGTTTATGGTACATTTTGAAAAAAAAAGAAGAAGAAAATTCTATTAAAAGCCACATGTATACATGAGACTTCCTGGGTAATACCAATTTTTCAGGAATAAAATAGGTGGTACAAAATATTGTTTAACTTTTCACTAAAACTGTGAGGTTTTTACTCGATAAGAAAAGGGTCAACAAAAAGGTGGATTATGATAGAACTATTAATGCGATGGAAAAACAATATTATAACATTATTACAACTATTAGAAATAAATAAATATTATTTCTAACGAGATTGAACAACCTGGGTTTTTTTTGTTTTTTTTTCTACCTAATGGCACCACAACTGTGCATTTGCGGTTCGCCCTTTATTCTTAACCGCTTTCAATTCCGCGACTATTAGAAAAATTGATAGCGTACTGAGTAAATAGGTCTTATATGACACCGCTGCGCCGCTGTGTTCAGTGTTATTATTGTTGCGGCGATTAGCTGAAATATAATATTCATAGCTTTTAGATATTACTTTTCAGTTTGTAGTTTTATTAACACATAAATAACAGCTTGTGATCACGGACACTGCAACTTTTTGGAACCTCAGAAAGTGCTAAAACACAAGCAATAAATCCGTTCATAGTTGTCTAATTTAATTTGTAAGATTAAAGATTAAAGATCTTCGAAATCTTAAGATATCTTATGATAAGATAAGATAATTAAGAATAAGATAATTAATAATTAATTAAAAGTAATTAATTATTTATATGAAATACCAATATCAAAATGACAAATACATTGTCTTAAAGGCTGTATTGAAAACACAACACTATCCTAAACACAAAATTGCAAACGATTTAAACCTGTGTGTGTTTAAGGGCAGTGATGACCTTAAACACACAACCCAACCAACCTTACTTCTATTTATGTTACTTTTTTTTTTGTGAGAAACATGAGTTTGTGAGAAACAAACTATGAATTCCAAAGGCCTAGGAAAAATAATACACATAATTTCAAATAACAATCAAAGAGAAGAAGAAACAATGACGTAGATAAAATATTTGACATATCAAAAAATTGAAAGGAAATGTAATGCCTAGAATCTTCCCTTGGAAGTTTGAATACAAAGCAGGAGTAATTTTAAATGTAAATTTGAAGATTCTGAAAAGGGTGAAATATTGCAAAGAGAAAGAAAAGTACTCAATTGACGTGTAATGATCTCTTCAAAGCGGAATTTAAACATAACATTATGGATGGATATTTTCTTAAAAATGAGAAGCTTTATAACATGTTATAAATTAAAAACCTCTTCTGGGGATTAACGTCCTAAAATATGAAGGGTTGAGGCTTAACGCATTTAAATTCAATCTAGAAAATAAAGATCAAGGAATGTATGAAAAGTACCTTATTGGAGGGATGATCTTAAAATTAACTAAAGTTAACTATATAGCCCGGATGACGCAATTTGGAAGTGCCAGCTAGAAAAATTTCAAATTTTGTAATCCGAAGATCACAAAAATAAAGGTGGTTAAAATATGTAGATATATATACATGTATATGCCTGGGTCGCGCAGTGGCTGGATTAAAAATAGGCCGAGTTAAATGACATTTGGGACAAAAATACTTAGTGTGCTTTGAAAGACATCGTTCGTTAACTAGCTTAATCCGTGAACGAGGTCTTTAAGGCAAAAATTCAAGAGGTTCTTCAACGTAGGAAAACATTTCCATAGCCATAACCGCTGTTGAGAAAGATGGAAAAAAACTAGGTTTTTCTAGTTATTTTTGGATATATTCTTCTATATCTAGTAACCAGTTTGAAAATATAGGGATAAGATAAATAAATGTAATCAGTCCAGTCAACGAATGCTTAAAAACAGCTGTAGGTGGATATTTTTGGAACACAATTTTGGACTTCGTAACTTTGTTTGGGCTGGATAGGAAGTGAACATATCAAAAGTCTTCGCCCGTAGCCTTTGAGCCGGGGGGGGGGGGAGGGGGGTTTAGAAGGCCCATTTTTCGGGGTTTCACTTATATCTCGGAAACTGTGGATCCTAGCGACATGACCACTCTATAACAAATGAATGCTGATTATGATTTTTTTTTTTTTTTTTTTTTTTTTTTAAACCTTTATTGATAATTACCACAATATGTAAACATATTTCCAGTAATTTTGTTGGTATTGGAAAATTAATAATGTAAGGCGTGATGTGGGAAATTACAAAACCCACAATAAATTTTGAGCATTACAGAGAGCATGTTAAAACAAATTGTCTCTAGGCCACCGCCGCTTCAGCCTTCTATGAGGATTTTGTGGATTATGGAAGGAGGATAGAGAGTTTATCAAAGGATTTGGATGGCCGGGGAGATTGGAATGAAACTTCTGATAGACTGATTTGGCCAGGGATTGGATAAAGGGGATATTGAAGTCATTATGGAGAGTTTGGTTCGAGACATAGTAAGGTGCATTGGATATTTTTCGAAGGATTTTGGATTGCATTGTTTGTATTCTGTAGGAATTGGAAGGTTTAGTAGAACCCCATAGTTCAAGTCCATAAGTCCATATTGGTCGGAGTATGGTATTGTATATAAGTCGTTTGTTAGTCAATGAAAGTTTCGAGCGTTTGTCCAGTAAGCGTGATAAAAGTCTAAAGCGTCTGTTTAGTTCCTGTCTTTTCTGTGTTATGTGTGGCTTCCAAGTTAAACGTTCGTCTAATATCAGTCCTAAGTATCTTACTTGCGATTTCTTTGGAATTTGAATGTTTTGGAGGGTTATTGGTGGGCAGCTTGATTTACGAAGTGTGAATGTTGCATGGCTAGATTTTTCTGCATTTACTTTAATTTTCCATTTAGTTAGCCATGGTTGAAGTAGGTACAGGTGTTCTTGAAGGGAATTGGAAGCAAGAATTGGGTTTTGGTTAACAGTGAGAATAGCGGTGTCGTCAGCAAACAAGTGGATGGAAGTTTGGGGATGAGAAGTGGATAAAGGCGTTTGAGAAGGAGTTTTTCAAGGATTTTGCCCATTATTGGAAGGAGTGATATAGGGCGATATGACGAAGGTTGGTGAATAGGTTTACCAGGCTTTGGGATCATCCGAATAACTGAAAATTTCCAGAGGATGGGGAAATATGTTGTTCTGAGTACGGCATTATATATATAAGTTAGGAAGAGAATGGCTTTTTTCGGGAGTTTCTTAAGGATTTTGGGAGTGATAAGTTCATATCCAGGGGCTTTTTTTGGAGGAAGATGTTGTATAGCATACAGGATTTCTTTATGATTAAAGGCTTTTGGTGGGAGTGATAGTTGAAGAGGAGTGTCCAGTTGACTAGAGACAAGGAGAGTATGGTCAGGATCATTGATATCATGGTGAGGAGTAAAGACTTTGGTGACGTGTAGGCCAAAGGTATGGGATATTTCTTCGTCAGTTTTGGCCCAGGAACCATCTTCTCGACGAAGGGGATGACGGTAGGATATATAGGAGAGGATTTTTCTCGTAGCTTGCCAAAGTGTTTTGTCAGATGTAGTAAGTTCTTTTGTGTAGGATTCAAATTTGTCATTTCTGTGTTTCCTAAGTTCAGTTTTTAATTCCCTTGTAAGTTGGTTTAGTCGAGTTTTGTCTGATGGATACCTCGTGTTTTGCCATATCCTTCTTGCTCTTCTCTTCTCATTCAGTAAGTTTTGTATGTTTGTAGGTAAGTAATCATTCGTTTTAGGTCGTCGTGGTGTTTTGTAGAGAGTGGCCCTATGTAAGCTCTGCTGAATTGTAAGTGTGAAGTTATGGACTGCGTCGTCTATTTCAGTGTTTGTTTTTAGAGGAATGTTGAGGTCGAGGGTTTCTTCTAGGGTGTCTTGAAAGGATTTCCAGTCAACTGGTCCAGGAGTGAGCGTAGGATAGGAAGGGATAGAATAAAGGTCAACATTAGAATTGAGAGAAAGTATAACAGGGCTGTGGTCAGAGGATAGTTCATCTAATGTTTGGACATCGCAAGGGATTTGGGAGATACCGGAAGTTATATAGAAGTCGATAATATCGGGAAGTTTAGAACGGGATGTTGCCCAGTAAGTAGGGGATGAAGCAGCAATGACTTTGGGTGGAATGAAGGAAAGGGTTTGGAGAAGAGCTCTTCCTCGAGGGTTTGCTGTTCTACAACCGAACGCAGGGTGTTTGGAATTGAAATCGCCACCGGAAAGAAAACGTGGACCAAGGAATTGGAAGAATGAGTGGAAAGTGGTAGAGGAAACAGATTTATTAGGAGGGCAGTATACTGCTGAAATTGTGATGGGGAATTTGGAAGATTGGGGAGAGATAGTTGTACTTTGGAAAGGATCAGAGGGAAATTGGTTTGGAAATGGGAAATGAGAAAGTGTTGCACGAATAATTATTGCAGATCCACCGTGGGCAGTCCCGTCAGGGTGATCGGTCCTGTATGTTTTGTATCCAGAAATGAAAAAAGTGTTACGTGGAGTTAAGTGTGTTTCGGTTAGTAAAGCTACGTCAATGTTTTTGTTTTTAAGAAACATAGTCAGTTCGTCGGTTTGGTTAAGTAATCCGTTCCACAGGAGGACAGTGAGTGGCCTAAATTGGGGATGAGTCATATTTGAGCAGAATGGAGGTGGAGGTGAGTGAGTTTTTCTAGTAGAAGAATCAAGGGCATTAGGAGTGATCTTATTTCAACGAGCAATACATTAAGGGAGAAAGGTAAAGATTGCAATTCGTCTAGGGATGAGGAATGAAAAGAAGATGAAATATCAGGAGATGAGGATGAAGGTTTGGTAGCTGAAGCATAAGTATGTAAAGAAAGACCTGAAGCAACTGGCCGTCTGGTGTTTCGGGCTGTTGAGTAGTTTCTGATTGTTGTCTGGTTCTGGTTGGTGGTGGAACGCTGGAAACCTTTGCTACTGGTTGAAGTGGAATCTGCTGTGATGCAGAACTTGGCTGAGAGGGATTTCTTGATATGCTCTTTTCTTCAGTTCTGGGAGAGCTATCTGTCGTGGTAGGATGTTTATAGAGCTGATGTCGTCCCCGGAGAAGCTCTTGATACCTTTGACAGCCCCTGTAGTTAGCCGGATGGTCTCCTTGACAATGTACACATTTGGCCTTCTCTTGTCTGGATTTTTTTGTACAGTCAGCTGTGAGATGAGGACCGGGACATTTTACGCATGCGGGATTCAAAGTACAAAAGTTCTTTGTGTGATTGAAGCCCTGACATCTTTGGCACTGTATCAGCCCTTCTTTTCTGTATGGCTCTTCTACTACAACACTCGTATAGAGGAGTCTTGTAAGTTTGAATATGTCTTTAAGGTTTGAGGCTGGCTCTAAGTCCACGAAAAACAAGGGCAACGGAGCGTTTGTCTGTGGGTGCAAGACATTTCTTGCATTTCTTGCTTTGAAACCAATCTCTTCCAGGGCTTGTAATATATCTTCTTCTGGCGTGGTTGAAAGATGCCTGATTACAACTCGGAAAGACTTTTCTTCTTGTAGTTGGTAGGTGTAAAACTGTAGATCTTTGTTTTTCAGATATTGGATTGCTTTTCTATATGCGTCTGGAGATGTTGGTTTGACGGTGATAACATCCATGTTTGATCGACAACTGAATTCGGATGGTCCAAGTTCAAGTTCTAATTCTTTTGCAAAATTAATAAAATGTGTAACTGGGGGTTTAGGAATTGGTTCATTTCGTAGATCTTTGGGTGTTTGCAAAGGCTGGTTGGTTGATATTCCTGACGTAGATGCGTTTGCTGTGAACAGATCATTAGATTGGCTGACTATGGCTGGCGGTGGTAAAGATTTGGCTAGAGATGACTGCGAGCTAGGCCGCTGATTGACTGATTTGTTTTGTTGTGGTGAGTTTTTAGGAGAATTTTCCTGTGAGCTGTTCACGCGCTTCGCTATAGTGGGTTTTCTCTTCCCCATGCCTGCATGTATTTAATAATAATAATTGGCAAACAAAATATATATATATATATATATATATATATATATATATATATATATATATATATATATGTATATATATATATATATAAATGTAATAATAATAATAATAATAATAATAAATATACATGGGCTCAGCGCAGTCTCGATCTTCAAATAAGATGGTTATTAAAGTTATATAATTATGAGATACTCTTATCTCGGTGTACAAGTCCTTTGCTATAGCCCTGATCCAGGTAGCCCAGTCTCCGTTCTAGAGCTTGAAGTTCGGGGGAAGTTCGGCTGAGCTCGGCTGAACTCGGCAATCTTCGGAGAAACCCGAACTCTCCACGTTGTTGCCCGCCTTTAGGTTATAAATTACTGTTTTCCTTATTGAAAGCAATTATTACCACTAGATCTGGATTTGTTCAAGTATTTAGCATGTCATACTACTACGAGGGAAGCTCTACCAAAAAAATTATGAAAAATAAAGAAAACGTTATTAGTTGAGGTCAGAAACAGCTCACCTTGATCTCACTAACACTTCACTATATATTATGCCTTATTAGGCAATTGTGTCCAATAATATTCTATAGGTAGCTTGCAGCTTGAGAATACCTCTTCATAAGAACAGATTTATGCAAATATGTCACTAAAAAACTCACTTTAAAACTAATTAAATCAGGAGCTAAACAACGCACTGTTCTCAATATGGCGGAATTCACGCATAACCTTCTTAATAGTGGTTTATAAATATTAATGAGAGATCTTTAATTTTTGAAATATCCGCTCTTGAATGTCTGTCATTTTGGGGAAAAACACACTTTTTGCTCTTTTTGACCGGATAACTCTTTAACAATAAACCCAAAAAATAAATGCCGTTTATAGGGCTGTAGAGCATTACATTCTCTTCAAGAATATATATAACTTTACTATTTTATGTATTTTACTTCAAAGGTGAAAACAGTTTCAATGTTTATCGTGATATCTGGCGACAACTGACCAATGAACCTTTCAATTTCTCACCATTTCCAGTCGATGTATAGTCCAAAATATGCTCCATTATGTAAATATAGTAAGTACATACGTCCAGTACTCACTATATATATAATATAGCACAAAATATAATATATATATAATAACAAAACATTATATACATATAATAACAATTATATACATATAATTTTGGGCCCATTGACCAGATATTCAAACTCAATTAGGTAAGATCTTGTCCATGGTTTTGCTAAGACCATGTGAGTGCGAATATAACCTTTGAAAGAAAATACATAAAGTAGTAAAGTAATATATATATATATATATATATATATATATATATATATATATATTATTAAAGCGAATGGAATGCTCTACAATCCTATAGCCGACATTTATTTTTTGGGTTCATCGTTGAGGAGATATATAAGTTGTCGAGAATATAAAAATGTGTGTTTTTTCCCAAAATGACAGACTTTCAAGAGCGGATATTTCGAAAACTAAAGATATCTCGAAAAACTTTATTAAATAGAACTTGTAGGAAATTGAATCAGCTTTCATTTGTTACAGCATGGTCATGTCGCTAGGACCCACGGTTTCCGAGATATAATTGAAAATCCGAAAAATGGGGCCTTCTAAACCCCCCTCCCCCCGGCTCAAAGGCTACGGGCGAGGACTTTTGATACGTCGACCTCCTAACTAGCCGAAACAAAGTTATGAAGTCAAAAATAGTGTTCCAAATATTTCCATCTATAAATCTTAGTTACCTGGACTATTAGTCGCTAAATTTCAGATTTCACGATGAACAGTGAAATTATTTTTACGTTTGAAGGAAAATACATAAAATAGCAAAGTAATATATATTATTGAAGGGAATGCAATACTCTACAACCCTATAACCGTTATTTATTTTTTGGGTTCATGGTTGACGAGTTATCCCGTCAAAAAGTGGAAAAAATATGGGGCGAAAGTGTTTTTCCCTAAAATGACCGACTTTCAAGAGCGGATATTTCAAAACCTAATGATATCTCGAAAAACTTTATAGATTAAAACTTATAGGAAATTTAATCAGCTTCCCTTTGTTATAGATTACTCATGTCGCTAGGACGCAGGGTTTCCGAGATATAAGTGAAAACCCGAAAAATGGGACCTTCTAAACCCCCTCCCCCCCCGGCACAAAGGCAACGGGCGAGGACTTTTGATATGTTTACCTCCTATCCAGCCCAAACAAAGTTACGAAATCAAAAATTGTGTTCCAAAAATTTCCATCTATAACTGTTCGTTAACTGGACTGCAATGCATATGATATAAGATGTAAATAATTTAAAGAAGTTCATATTGAAGAATCCTCACAATCACGAACGCATATAAAAATATACGTGAAGCATTTTAACGGCTGCAATTTAAAATAAATATATTAACAATAAAAAAAGAAAGCAACGTCGGGCGTGGTCAGTACCAGAATGGGTGACCGACCACGTGCTGTTGGCATTATAAAAGAGTGGTAACCTCTAGATAGCCCGGCGCTAATAGCCAAATAGTTGATGCGCCGTTAAACACGAAAAAAAATTAACAATAAAATAATAGGTTTCTTTTAACTTATATATTTCTTTGAAATATAGATTTTATCTTGAGGGCTTTTTTTTTTTTTTTTTTTTTTTTTTTTTTTTTTTTTTGCTCTTGTTTTAAGGCATGTCAGCCACACGGGCGATTTATGCCTTGATTGGGGTGACAGATAGCGCCACCACCACCGACAGGACCCGACCAGGCGAGAGCACGCCCACCGATATCGCAGGCCCCTCTCTAGATGAGGGCTTACAGTATACTGCAGATATTACATGACATGAGCTTGTGTCCGAGGGTCTGTTCGGTGGGACCAGGCCGACCAGACCCTCCAAGCTCATGGACCCTTTGGTCCTGAGGGCCCACGACACCGGAAGACCCACCCCCACCCGACCGGCACCATGCCGGAGCAGGGTCACCCCCATCACCCCAATCAATAATAGTTAATGTTTAGATGAGGCTGATTCTATGGATTGATATGTTTTAGAATTAATTATAATGAAATTGTTGCTATTTAATTCACACGTTTCAGCAAATATATTTCTAAAATGACATCATAAAATTTACTTTTAGATTTTTCTTTTGGTACTATTTTAACTATTTAAATTTTTGAAATTAATTGGGTATTTTTTAGAAAAAGTAATAATTTATTGACTTGAATGGGACTGTTACCTAAGATTTCCTCGAAATCTGATGAGAGCCGAAGTTCATCTCTTTTTTCTTTATAAATTCGACACTCAATAAAAATATGCTTTACAGTTATAAATACTCCGCATATTGGGCAAATGGGCTGTGCCTCTCTGGTCATCAGATATCCATGAGTCAGTCGGGTATGACCAATGCGCAGTCGAGCCAAAGCAACCTCATCCTTCCTCTGGTCTGTAAAAGAAGTCTTCCAAGCCCTGACACCTGCTTTAATTTCCCTTAGCTTGTTATTGTTCTGCTCATACCACCTAGCGTGCCAGGAAACCCACATCTTGGACTTTATGTGAGCGTGAATATCTAAAAAGGGGACTTTTTTTGTATGGTATTCCATTAGAAACGGCTGCCTTTGCTGCCCGGTCTACTTCCTCATTTTCGGTTATGCCACAGTGACCAGGAATCCAAGAAAAGACAACTGAAACATTGCTTGCTCTGAGTGTTTCTAGGCGTTCCAAAATGTTGACAACAAGTGGATGGTCAGAAAGAGGGTTATTTATTGCTAGGAGTGCTGAGAGTGAATCGGTGAAGATTGATACGTGTCTTTCCTGAGGGCTTTTTGCTTTCATTTTTACTCTAAGTTCTAATATAAATTTTTCAATCTTGACGTGATTAGAACCTTTTTTGTAGAGCACTTAGTAAGCTTTCTAATGGTATTCTTCCGTTTACCAAGATTCTCAACCTTTTTCGAGATATTAAGGAAAGTATACAAAGTTGCCAAAACGTTTTATGTCTGTTAATAAAATATTTTATTCTAACCCTTCCTTAACTCCAAACGTAACCAAAAGTTTAACATGTTAGTTTTGATGAAATTCAAACATGCAAAAAATGTTTCAACTGAATTCCATGATTCTAAGTACCCAAACCAAAAACGGTATTCAAAAACTATTTTTCCAATTTTCTCAAAAACGGTTAAAGCTATCGCCTTGAAAATGGTTTCATTCGTTTTCCTAGCCCAAGAAGCCTATAAAACAAGCTTATGAACTCAAAAACGTAAGCGTTACGATTTTTTTTGCGCGAATTTCGCCCTAAACGCCATCTTCCAGTGGGCGGATTCTGCTGGTTAACAAACTTGACCTTTCAAATTGTACGTCGAATTTTTGTACCAAATTTCATCACATTCGGACGATTAGGGAAGCCAGAAATGAGCGAACAGACAAATGTATATATATATATACATAATTGAACCACCGTTATTTTCGCTCTCTAGGGGTTCTGAAACGCGAAATTTTCTAGTCGGCACTTCCGGATTGTTTCATTGTATCAACCCTATAAGCGGGGTTCCTTCCTATGGGAGAGGGAGGAACCGCGCTAAAAAGGAATTAGAATACAAACAAAAAAAAAAAAAAAACACGAAGGATTTTTTTTTCACCGATAATGATTTTTCCAGTATCCCATTTTTGTATATATATGTTCAGCATACTTTAGTAAAGCCCTCTCACACTTAAGAAATAATATTTTTTCTGCAACAGGCCTATGTGTTTGGTCACGTATGTCTGTAATGTTTTTCTTTCTTCAATTAGTAGTGTGCAGTCGTACAGTAAATGGAGATATGTCTGTGTAGTATTGAAGTCACAGTAACAGCTTTCATCTTGGCTTAGTCCAAATCTATAAAAGTATAAATTGACTGTCCCATGTCCTCTTAATAATTGTGTCATGTAAAAATTGGTTTTAGCATACGTTTTGTCAAAGTATTCTGTAATGTCTGTTATAAATATCTTTAAGTGTTGTCCTTTTTTAGTTAAAGTCCAGTCTTCTTGCCATTGTCTTATTGTATCTGTGAGTAATTGTCTTTTTAAATGTGTTTTTGTTATTTTGTTGTAGCATTCTGGGATTCTTAGATCTTTAGAGGCTGATTAATATATATATATATATATATATATATATATATATATATATATATATATATATGCACACATTGAGAAAGAAAATTGAATTCTTCTAGGCGAATAGACTTAATGAATAGATCTGTGAATGCTGTGGTTAATTTAATGAAATAGGACGAATGCCAAGTTCATAGTAAGAGTGATTAGATAAAAACAGGTTTTCGATGTCAGCGTCTTTCCACGTGCGAATCCATCCTTTCAGCGTTCAGGGACATAATAAAATTGCATAATATAGACTAGAAAGAAGAGAATAGAAATGAGAAACGTTTCAGATCTTTACAGTTGTGTTGACGGGATCAAATCATTATTGCGTAACTGCTTTATGGAGTACAAAATCCATCGTACACGTTTCAAAATAGGGAATGACATAAGCTTTAGTAAAGTTTTGTGCCGCTACTAAAACCTATGACGTCGTTACGCAATATTCATTTTATGTATAGATATATTAGGCATAAGTAAGTTTTACCAATGAAAAAAGTTTATTTAATGCTCTAATACACAAAAATGAGGGAACATAAACAGACAGAATATTAAAAACCGACGTTACTAATGGGATGACCTGATAAAATATATAAGCTCACAGTTTTGAATCCCTCTTTTTTTTCTGTCAGTTTAAATAAATACTGATTATTGACCGTAAAAAATGACAGAGAATTTTAAATAAAAGCTTTGAAACGGCCTCTGTATTATTAATACCTGACGTATTTTTCAAAGACTGAACTTTTAATTGGATGAGAGTCAACTTTACAAGATAATCCTGGATTTTGAGGGTCTACTGCTGACAATTATGCAGTCTCACGTTTCTTTATTTACTACGGAGCTTTATCCAATCCTTGGTAATCTTAGGATGTGGAAATATCCGCATATGGGTGAGAGACTTACGATATTTCAGAAATAAAGGAAAATGTACCCTTAAACCATACGCCAAAGCAGATGTGCACTTTGCACCTCTAGCACAAATCCTAGTTTCTCAAAAGTACCTACATAAAGTATATGTTATCAAGGGAGCATCAGAAAGAGAAGTAGCTCGAATAACCTTTGAAAAAAAAAACAATGGCTTATTGAAATTATTTATTTATTAGAGTTTTCCAGAAATTTCTATAAATTCAGTAAAGTTCTGTTATAAAATATTAAATTGTAATAATTAGCACAGTATATTCTAAGGCGGTTTTGTTTTTGTGGTTTGAATTGCTATATGATTTCTACTAAAAATTTCTATGATTTTTTCAACAGACAAGGCCTCGGTCTCGGTGACTAAAGAAAAAAATAAATTTAGTTTAAAAAGTAAATATTTTTCACACAACAAGACTTGACCAGTGCAATTAACTCGCTCTGTGCGGTGCGGGGTCGTTGATCCCTTTGCCTAACATTGCAAGAGTGCTTAGCAAAAAAAAGGTTAACTTTTAAAAATGTTTAGCTTTGGTGCTTTCAAAGCGTTGAAAACAATACGGCTATATGTTACCCACTAACTTCAATAATAGAACGGAGTTAAGTTACCCCGGGGCGCACTAAGGGTTAAAATTCGACCTCTAGTGTGGCACGGAATCCAAAGACCCCGTGCTTCTGCAGTTATATTTGCAGTTTAAGGAAGTGTAGTCAATAGCACTAGAAGCAGAACAACAAGTGTTGGTACGGTCCAGGGCACCTAAACGCATCCAAACGCTAGCTCACGACGTTGGGAGGAATTGGGAAATGTGTTCAGGGTGATACAAAAAGCCTAGGATAGATATGACCTCTAAATGAGCTGACAACAAAGTATCGCACACATTATGAGGAGTGCACTACGAAGCTCAGTTCTTTGTCTTTCGTGCTCCAATGATAGACACCCATCAATGTTCTAATTATTATTTCCTGTTATTTAACCTTTTGAATTTTTGTATTTTTCATTTTGGTATATCTATTTCTTTTCTCAAATATTAATATTGTTGAAAGTAATGTTTTGTGTAAGTCAAAATTAAAAAAGTCCGACTCGCAGAAACTGCGTCATCTTATCGCGGTTCCGTTCACATCTCTAGTGCTATTAGTAAAGGAACAGTAGTAGTTATTGGTGGGGTTTAATCGTTCGTGAAAAATATCAAATAAAATATGGAAGAGAAAATAGATTTAAGGCGCCACAACAGGAAACTGACAGCATCATGGGGACTTCCCCCACCTTCTCAACTTTCGCTCTTGGACACAGTATAGCAACGTTTCACATTTTCTTACCTAGTTTTATTCATATACTCGTTTCATTGTTAAATGCAACTAAAATGGGAAACAACCAGTTAAAACTTTAGGTAAACAAATACATAAACTCGTTCTAATGAGCAAAACTAACAATTGCGAGTTTTGAAGTTCTTATTTCTCCGATTGACATCGCCCCATCGAAAATTACATCAGAACCTTTTTTGTAGGGAATTGAGTAAGCCTAAGAATTTGTAGTAGTTGCCATCCACTTAACACAATTTCCTAAACGCTTTCGAGATATTTTAGAAAATATAAGAAAAGCCTAAAACTTTTCATGCCTGTTAACGATATATTTTATTTCTAGTACTTCTTTAACTCCAAACGGAACCAAAATTTGCCTATCGTGGATTAGATGAAAATCAAACGTCTGGAACACGTTCCAACTGAAATAATTGTTTCTGAATACTTAACCTAAAATTATTTTGGAAAAATAGGCGTTTCTATGTTTTTCGAAAACGGTTACAGATGTCGCTTTAAAAATGGATTCATTCGTTTTTCTACGTTGAATACTGGCCTAAACATATGGAGTAGGAAAACAAATGATTTTTCATAAATTAATCAATTTTCAGCAGGCTGAATACGTGGATAACTACGGATTTTTCCATTCGCACTGAACGTGTTAAAACACATATTAGAAATTATTGGTAAGATAGCTGGACGAGAATAACAGACAAAAAGTACATACAATCAAAATTACAACTCAGGATCAAACAACCAGCTACTGCAACAACGGACAATAAGAAATTGTACTTGTTTGACTCCGAATTGGCCACAAGACTCATGTGTGATGTATAAAATAGAGGCTTTACCGTAAAACACCTACTTATGTAATGCAGAAGACGACACAAGCTATATATTCCACATGAAAAGAACGAATTGTTAAAAAACACTTGCTAGTACATAAACACAATATTCCCTTACTTATAGAAGATTAAACTATACAATCTCATTTGAAGACATCTGCTGAACAACCAGTGGTTTTCTGGTATATTACAGACATATTCAAACCTCTCTTTATGAAAATTAGGGATTCCAATGTTTTATTAGAACGCCGAAGGAGTGAAATCACAGGAATTGCGAACCACTTATAAATAATAACAATAATAATACAAGCAAGGATGGAATAGTTGGGATTCGGCTAAAAAAACCTCAATACGATTTTTGTTTAAAAAATCTATATTTAAGACGTTTCGGCTACTCATTGGTAGCTTTCCTCATAGCCGAAACGCCCTAAATAGAGATTTCTTTAACAAAAATCGTATTGAGGTTTCTTTAGCCGAATCCAAACTATTCCATCTTTACTTATCACCTCGACGGCTAACTATATAATCTTCATGAATAATAATATATTTAAAAAAAAAAAAAAAAGTACTAAAGTAGACGCCGTCAGTGACGTATTTTTCAAAAACGTTTTTTAGAAAGATATTCTATTAAGGACGGGGTATGAATCCAGACTATCCCGTTTCATGCTTGGTTGCTCTGCCAATTGGGCTACGTGTTGTCGTATCACCGCTTATCATGTATTATTAAATCGCCATCGGCATAAACCGTTTGTTATGGAGTGGTTCAATCAATGAATGAAAACATGATTCACAGAATTAATTTTTATCGGGCATTAACGAGAACGTTATAGATCCTTAAACCCTCAGTGATTTAATATTGTTGTATTCTCAATATCTTTATGTAGAGGAAGAAAAGGATGCATTTCATGTTGTTCCGAAGCTACATGGATGATGATAAAATGAAGCCACAAAGGTAAGACTCAGTTATATTTTTAGTATGCAAATTGACGGAATAAAATGTGTCTTACTTATTAAATAACAGTGGTAATATATTTTTATCTTTTTCTTTGTTTAAATTCAAATTTAATTTTATAAAATTACACTTGACTCACTTAGTCTTAACTTTCGAACTTTTTTCCCTCAGAAACTATAGAAGTTTAACTTTGTCTCTCCAAGTTAATAATTGAGTTAGGAAATTTCTAACAACTCTCTAACCTTCTTTCTAGTCCGTTTTTTTGCATCCATCTTAATGAAGTCGGTTTTAAAACTTTAATACGGCTTCTGACTTCAACACACTTTTTACCGCAATGGCACCTTGAGAACACTTAAATTTTTTGTTTCGTTCTACTTTGAATATAAATCTGACTATATAAACCTAACTAGAGCTCCTGTCTACATGCAACCGAGAAAATAAAGTCTAATAAAGCCCCATCTTCCAATATAAGTTGGGTGAAATGTTACACCTCTTGTAACCAGGACACCGCTGCGCCGTTACAACCAGTGGGGCGAGGGACAGGGTAGGCCTGACTTTCATTAATATCTCCGGTTCTACTGGTCCTAGAGTATTGCATCTGGTGTCAATTTAAAGCAAATCCAATACTCTATTCAACTACATGATCATCAATTTTAAGTAAATTTCGACAGTTGCAATATAACGGGTAGGATGACTGTGTACATACAGATTATGTATCTCTATATTTTTTTCACACACACAAAACTAAAACTATAAACAAGAATATATCTAGTAGTACAAATTAAAATAAATCGATTTATTTAGTATAATAATGAGAATTTTAAGCTGGAAGAATAAATAATATTTAATCGATTTAAGTCATTAAAGAGTTTATAATAAAGCTGAATCGTTAACCTAAGGGCTTGAATATTTAAATGCAAGACATTTTATAATAAATCAGATCGTTATATTAGCCATCATTAAACGAAAACTGGCCAAGATGGAATTGTGCTCTAATAAGTGAGAGGGTATTGTTAGGTTCTTGACAAGGTGTTAAGAGCCTAAAACTTGGCCGAATACTATGATATCATAACTTTCATAGGCAAACTGTTTTTGGAAGGGGCCTGGAACTTGGACTCTTTTTTTTAAGGTAGTTTTTTGGGGGGATGAGAATTATAACTGTGCGTCTCAATGATTCAATTTAAAGTTCTATTCCTTAAAACACATATGTGTATGCTTTCTTGACATTTTTCTTTCTTTACAATATTATTGATGGATCCCCTGAAATTTTTAAACTTCGCTCATTATCTTACATGAGAGTATCGCGAAGTAGAGACACGATCAAACCAACCTCTTCCACTATAACCATCCCCTCATTTGTCTCAACAAAAGATGTAGCCATCCCCGCAAGTCCCAAAGCTGACTTTATGTCATGGCATCGCAAGAACATCCACGGAGAAGGAACCAATTATCCAATTTCCGGAGCAGAGAGCTAAAGGACTTTGCATAATTCAGAACTCGTAGTAAGTTATGGTCACTTACTGCAGAAATACTACCTTTTACGTAGTACCTTCTGTGAGCAACATGTGCCCAGAGACATATGGTTTCCATATCCATAGAATAACAGGGAGGGGGGGGGGGTCGTTTCCAACCTCGAGCGGAATGCCTTGAAACTTTCCCTAAATCAGAAAACCCAGCTTAGTTCTGGACAGCCTACAGTGCAGCCTGCAGTGTTTGTAACATAGCCCGTTTTACCTTCTTTCAGCACTCAAGAAACACATCAGCTTAAAGCCCCCAGAGGACTTGAGTGGTCCCACCAAGGAATAACCCTCCACGGTTCCACTCTTTCATTGGAATATGGGGGACAATTTAAAAAAAAATAAATATAAGGATGTTTCTGCACCCCTGAGGGAAAGGCTGAAATTTACCGAGGCTCCTCAACGCTAGTAATGACACAAGAGAAAGACAAAGAAGAATATATTTCTGTCGATTTTAACAGATGAAACGTAATATCTAATGCCTCTATTTAATGACATGAACCCGATTGAGGAGTTTTAATAAAGGGCATTATCAGGTCAAAATAATTATATTTTATTGATTGATCTTCGGCCTATATTATGCAAAAACAAATAAACCCTTCGAAAAATACTTCATTCTAACTCTCTATTTCTTGGATGTTTAACTGGAGACGTATGATGTACTGGTAATATCCCCGGATGCACTTGCAGGGGATCCGGGTTGGATTCACGCACGGTGCTAATGGTCTAAATGCAGATATGCCGATAAAAAAAAAAAAAAAAAAAAAAAAACCTCTCCAAATCAGTTACTTTCATTTATGTTGGATATTTTTGTTATTTATTAATTTATTTTCGGGCATCAACGGTTGAAATTCAGCACCCTTCAACAGTAAATCAGTATTATTCCAAGTAAATTGTAGAAATTGTAGAAATTTACTTGGGAAAATAAAATTCTGAAGTAATGACAAGGGAAGGCTCCCGTCGATTAACATATTATTGATTTTTCGCCAGTGAAATGGGCTTTTAGAAGGAGATGAGCTAATATAAACCATCAAGGGAGTCTATTCGATTGATAGCTACATCAGCATAATCGGGTTGGCGAATATGGCGCCACTTTATTAGGGACTGATTACTCCATCAAATCGAACGGAATGGGCGTATTAATTTGAGGTGCAATCATTTTATCTGGGGGGAAATTAAAAAGATTTTTCCTAGCCAAAAATATGAGACTCATTTAGGATATTTCACAACAATACTTCTTTAGAACAACTGTTCCTCTGTTATAACCTAAAATATAGATAGGCGAAAAAACTGATAAGGTAAGACTGGTATGAGAACGTAACCTCGACGTCAAATTTCCATAAAAAAATGCACTTGAAAGCCTGTTAACGTAAAACGGAATCGGCGCGGAAAAAAGTGTTATTGTAGGCGGGATTGCTTGTTAACGAACTTTTCCTTTTAGATAATTTTTTTTTGGAGGTAGCGTACGTATATATATTTATTTATTTCATTAATTTACTGACATTTTTTGTATGAATGAAAACCGAATATAATATTAATCTCCTTTGACATAGCATTGAGTTGAGCAACAGAGAATGTAAAAATGCACGTACTTTATGGAAGGAGTTCATGTTTATACAGAAGAAAGTATATAACGTTCGTACAATAATACTTTGAATTATTTAAATGGTCAAATTCATTAACCAGCAGAATCTGACCACCAAAACACGTTTTTTTTTTTTCAGTGAAATTCACGGGAATAAAATCGTAGCATTTACGGCTTATCATTTATAGGCTGCCAAGTGCAAATTTTATTCGTATTCCGAATAATTCGTAGGTAGGAATACGGCTGAAAACATTTTCAAGACTTCTATAATCTTATTTCAGAAAAGGGGTATAATTAGTTTTTACTAATTTTCGGTTTGGGTAATGAGAGAAATTGGATTAGATCAAATATTTTTAAAATGTTAAAAATTCATCCAATTTAAGATATATTGAAATTTTGCATAATATCTTTGTTTGTCAACGCTAAAGGTCAAAGTGTCGGTGAACCGTAAAAAAAAAAAAAAAAATAATAAAAAAAAAATCTTGCTTAAATTTGGAATTAAGGAAGTATTTGAAAAAAAATTCTTTTCTGATATGAGCAGTTAAGTGAGAAGTATATCGGTTCTATTCGAAATCGTGGAAATTTCACGGCAACCATTCTAAAGCTCACTTATATTTCCTACAAAATCGGTTCAGAAGTATTGAGCGATCTTATTCGGAGAAATCGATGCTTAAAATGAGAAAGTGTCGATATCGTTTTATGGATTTTTTTTGTTGTTGTTTCTATTTGGCTTAGTTTCTAATAAAATAAAATCTAAAAGTAAAAGAAGGATTTTTTTAAATATGGTAAGAAGATAAGAAACATATTTATGATAGTGTTTTTCTAAAGCGAATGTTGAGAAGGGGAAAGTGATTTGAATATAGCAAATTTTCTGTCATGGCGCCTAAAGTCTTCTCTTTGAGATTTGATTTTTCAATCTTTCACGTGCTTCAGAAAACATAATATTTAATGACGGCAGGAATAAGAAGGTAACGACACTAAGATGACGCATTTTTTGCGAGGTGTTTTTTTTTTTTTTTTTACTTATGGATTATATAAACATAAAGGTTTCTTTTCAGCTATTCTGGTATGGAGATGAGGTCGCTCCTTAGGAAAGAAATAAAGAGCGCAAAGGATCTTTTTTTTTTTTTTTTTTTTTTTTTTTTATGTTCTTAAGAAAGCAGCATAAATTTCATTCATGAATCGAAAAAATAGATTGGGAAAGCCCTTATTATTTAGAAAAGGTACAAAAAAAGATACCAACTCTGTTATAGTTGTAGTTGAACAACGTGTTTTAGTTGAACTGCAATATTTTCCTGTTATTTTAGTGGTTTTTCAACATTCTTTTTTGATTCGTTATTCAGCAGCGTTATATTTTATTTTGTATTAGAAACGATTGTCAATGTAATTGTAAAATTCCATCACTTTTTAACGATAATTATAAATTATTATAAAAAGAATAGTTAGCATGCCACCCTCTTACCTCCAAAATTACTTTTTTTAGTAAATTGAAGTGGTCAAATGTGGTTCATGGTTTAGGGGGTGTTTAATATTTAACTCTTTGCCCTTTGTAAAACGGAAAAAAAAATAGAGAAAATTAAAACGGATGAAATAAAGACAGAAGCACTTTGTTCAAATGTAGTAACAAACACTCCGAGTACTGAGGCGAAATGGAACATTAACGCCCCATTTCAAACGGAGGCTGAATCATTGCAAACAAGTTATCGACTTCACATTGCTTCGTTACGGTCCAATTCCTTCTTTAAGTAGAGAACAGACGTACAAATTGCTCCTATTCTAAACATTATTCCTTTAAGGGAACTCTAAATTGTTCACGAAAAGTAGAATATAAAAGATATTTTTTGACTAAACGAAGGAAAAAATCTGACATATCCAATACCCTTGAAGATTAGTTCGCTTTTTAAAAGAAGTTATACGATCTGCTTTTACCCTTAAACAGGAGCGTATATAGGAAATAATTTCGGGAGGCTTGGAGCATTTTGGGTATGGAATACTAACAATCTAGAACATAGCCAACTAAAACGCTATTATACCCTAAAAAAATATTTTTTCTGAACTAAATGATCTTATTTAATTTATTTTTGAGGTTTGTATGACACATTTTTACCGATTAAATGGTCACAAAAATATCATCCTGGAGTTTTATGAATACATAATATGGTTTGTTGATGAAATCAATGAATAAAGTTAGATTCCTATATAAAACTCTACGAATCAGAAGAAATGTTTCCTATTTGCCCTTGTTTCATATAATGCTTATCCCTAGTTTAGTTATTTTAAAAGCTCAAAACAGAAACTCTAAATAGTCCGCCATTAATAAAAAAAAAATAAATAAATAAAAGAAGCCGTTATTTGTGACAGGAATCGCCATGAGTCTTTTCTGTAGGAAAAGCACTTTGATTTCGAATGGAGACTATCCACTTATCACGATTTCCTTAACCACGATTTCGTTTTCCAGATATTAATAGAATAGGCTCTCCCATTAATTGGATGGATAGCGTAACAGAGCCCTACTTAAGGAGATTCGGCGGCAGAAGGTTCGAGGTTTTACAGTTGATACTTTTTCTGGGTATTTATCATTCATCCACACTATGATTTTTAAATACTGATTACATTTCGTCTGAAGGAACTATTACGGAAAATATTTTATTTACAGACATCAGTAGTTTTAGAATTTTGGTATAATTTCCTAAATATCTCGAAAACGGTTGGAAAAGTGTGGTGTGTGTATAGTAAATACAAAAAAGCTTACTAAATTCCTTACAAAAACGGTTCTCAACTCGTTTTCGACGGGACAATACCTGTAAGAGAAATATTTGCTTATTCGAATTGCTTATATCAGTAAAATACATTTTTCAATAAAACAGGATACGTAAAATAATAAACCATTCTTTCTTGCTTTTAAGAGTCATTCCCGAGCGAAATATGCAGAGTGAATAATTTTTGCTTCCGTAGGTTTTCTGTGCATACTGGCATATTTCCTCAAGATTTCATTGGCCTAGGTGTTTTAATGCTTTAAACAATTATATATATTCCGAGCTTTCCAAATAACACTAGAGATAACAAAGGTACGGAAACACGCTAGAATGATGCTCTTTCTGTAAGTCTACCTTTTAGCGCAGTTCCTCCCTCCCTCATAGGGAGGAATCCCGCTTATAGGGTTGATACAATGAAACAATCCGGAAGTGCCGACTAGATAATTTTGCGTTTCAGAACCTCTGGAAACCGAAAATGATGGTAGTTCAAATTTGTATATATATATATGTATATATTTATATATATATATATATATATATATATATATATATATATATATATATATATTTATATATATATATATATATATATATATATATATATATATATATATATATTTATATATATATATATATATATATATATATATATATATATATATATATATATTTGTCTGTTCGCTCATTTCTGGCTTCCCTGATGGTCCGATTTTGATGAAATTTGGTAGACAAAAATCCGTCGTCCAATTTGAAAGGTCAAGTTCGTTAACCAGCAAAATCCGCCCACTGGAAGATGGCATTTGGGGCGAAATTCGCGCAAAAAAAATCGTACCGCTTACGTTTTTGAGTTCATAAGCTTGTAAGTACTCGTTTTATAGGCTTCTTGGGCTACGAAAACGAATGGAACCATTTTCAAGGCGATAGCTTTAACCGTTTTCGAGAAAATTGGAAAAATAATTTTTGAATACCGTTTTTGGTTTGGGTACTTAGAATTACGGGATTCAGTTGAAACATTATCTGCATGTTCTACTTTCATTAAAACTAATATGTTGAAAGTTTTGTTACGTTTGGAGTTAAGGAAGGGTTAGAATAAAATATTTTATGAACAGACAAGAAAAGTTTTGGGAACTTCGTATACTTTCATTAATATCTCGAACACGGTTGGGAAATCGTGGTAAGTGGATAGAAACTATTTGAAAGCTTTCTAAATTCTCTACAAAAAATATTCTAAAACTATTTTTGATTAGGTTATGTCAATCGGAGAAATAAGAGCTTAAAACTTCAAATACGTCTGTTTTGTTCTTAAGAACGGGTTTTTGTCGTACTTTTTGTAATTTTTGTCTCTTTCCCTTTGTGTTTTATTGCTTTTTATTTTTGTAATTTCTTATGTTGGGAAAATTTTGTGTGTAAAACAGGATATGAAAAATGAGACCAATTTTCTGTTGCTAGAAATAATGTAAATTTCGGGAACTTTCATTAATATCTCGAAAACGGTTGAAAATCTTAGTAAACGGAAGATTACCATTAGAAAGCTTATTAAATGCTCTACATAAAAGGTTCTAATGAAAGTTTTGATTAGGCGATGACAATCGGAGAAATAAGAGCTTAAAGCTTTAAAGTAATTGATTTCGCTTATTCGAACTGTTCTTTTTGTCTGTTTTTTATTCCTTGTTATTTTTTAATTGCTTTTAGTTGGATAATGTATTCGAAAATAAAACAGGTTTAGTAAAATAACAAAAACAATTTATTGTTAGAAATATAGAGTTCCAAGATTCCAAGACCTTGTAACTAGCGGGAATGTTTCTAGTGATGCCGACCCTTCCAGGTAAGATTGTAAATCCTACCTTTCAAGACTGTTGGAACCAAAACAATAACTGTCGGGGTTCGGTCACTGCTACTTTTATCGTAAAAATGGTTTTATTGTGCCGACGTTTCGGCTTGAACTTCAAGCCTTCATCAGGGCTGTAAATACAAGTAGGACATTTTTAACACTAAAATATGCACATATCTATGTAAATATACCTAACATATATATATATATATATATATATATATATATATATATATATATATATATATACATATAATATATATATATATATTTATATATATGCATATACACATACACATATACACGCACACATATGTATGTATATATGCCCACATACATACACATATGGGGTATGTATTATTAAGTAGCAGTGACCGAACCCGGACAATCCCTACCTTGCATCAGCAACGGTCAACGATCTCCTCTCAACAAAATAATAACTGCTTCTATTTTAATCTTTCGAAATTAGACTAGGGATAAGAACGGAACCGCGCTAAGATGAGGCAGTTCCTGCGAGTCGGACTTTTTAATTTTCCCAATCAAGATTATACTTTTTTTTTCAGGTTTCTCAAAAGCGATTAAAGAAATTGGTTTCATCTCATTCCGTAAGCTACCATAAAGATTGATATCTAATTTTAAATTTATTTTGTGGGATAGTTCTGTGTACTGTAACCTTAGGTGGAACTGAAATAATCATAATTGGTTTGATGATAATAAACAATTGCTGCGATGTCAGTTATTTAACAATAAGGTACTTACATATTAGTTGGACCGATCTCGAGAAGTGGGTCTCGTTCAGGGATCCGGATCATGAAATGAGAACTCAATTGAAGTTGTGGTAATATGGCGACCGAAAGACCATTTATTGATATTATCAACGAGTTGGATTGACTAGAGTTCCGATATAACCTTGAGTGAGCTTAGCGAGCGGAAACGCATAGCAATTATGCAATTAACATAAGTGCTAATGTTTTATTATCTAGGAAACCAGTAGCACTTATGTTAATGGCATAATTTCTATGCGTTTCCACTCGCTAAGCTCGCTCGAGGTTATATTATATATTAAGTATTCTACTGTAATGAAGAAACTTCCTACGGCCTAGATATTGTACTGCATATACAGCATTATTATTGGAAATTATTATTTTAAAATAAACTGAGTGAACTTATGAGCAAGCCCCTTGAAGCTGTTTGTTTCAGATTCAGTTTTTGGGAGAAATGTCGATAAAAATGGCGTTAGTTTATTTTTAGTATTGTCTGAATTGTGAAAAGTATAGAAGACGCAATAAACCTTTAAAACATTTTTTTATTTTTAAGCATTTAAACATCTATTATGCTGACAGCACACAAAAATCATTGTGGTACGATGATATTTTGGTCCACAATGATTTGTTCTCACCATTTATATAAAGTTTGAAAAGTATAATTGTCTATTTTAACCCAATTTGTCAGTAGCTATGAGCTACTCATTCCATGAAAGATTCTATTTCCGTTGGACATTTAGGAGAAAATCGGTTTAAATGAAATTGTGAAGAAATAAATTGGCTTTACTACAAGGGAGGACGAATGTTTATTCCGTCCAGGAAACGGGGATGGGAAGGGATTGAGTTCTGCATTCACGTCCAGCTCCGGGAAGTCGATTCTGCATGACAACCCCACTTAATCTTCCAAGTTAAGGGTGGGAAAAACACGTTTCACATCTAAGTATATTTACACATAAAATTATTGGGAGAATTACGTGAAGACATCGCTGGGGGTGTCTGCGACTGTCTGACTGGGTGAAGGATCATTTTATTTACATGAGGGGGGGGGGGCTTTTATTTATCCGATCCGATAGTAACCGACAGTCTAAAGAAAAACAAACATATGCATCTCAATGGAGGTGCCTACATTGGTCCCGACCCGACCCGATCCGATGGCCACCGATTCCCGGCCGTTCAAACTTGTTTGTTTCTAGACCGATTTCGGACCGACGAAGCAAAATGGCGCCAAACCACATGTGTGATTTTTTTTAGCTTTAATTTAAAAAAAAAAAACTGCATTGAAATCACAGTTCCGAGTTACGCGCTGTAGCTTTTTTGAAACACGAAATGTTGTTTGGCCTCACTGTGCGGCGTACGGGGAGTTTAGTACTGGGATAGTTGGCCAAAGAGAAAACAGGTATTACAAGGATGTATTTACAAAAGCTAAAAAAAAAAAGACCAATATGATGAAATACAGCATGCACTCTAATGGTAAAAAATTGAATTACCGTTTGGGAAGAAGCCTAGCTAGACATAATGATGGCAAAACATACAAAGGGAGTTGCATCGAACAAAAATCCTTTAAATGCGCGTGGAATTTTGGACGAATAAATCGTGCTATCTATGATTTGGGCTAAACAAATCAAAAGAGGTGGCTTGTGTAAAATCTGTCTTGTTAGCAAATCAGTGTGAGGTTGGTCTATTGGAATGAGGGATTGAACGATACTCACCCCAGCAAGAACCTCTGTGTCACATCAGTTTACTCTTTATATTCAGGTTTGTACTTATTTTTTTCAGAGTGTCGTATGAAAAAGAACTTACCTCTGAGTTTATTGAAAAAAATCGTTTTCGAGTTAGTGGTAAATCAAGAGCTAAGAATTCAGCGATCGAAATGCTAACTCGTATTGCGTACAGCATTTTATAGAATTATTTGAATTAGTAGACACCCATTGGAAATAATTTAACTTTTCATAACTGAGTCTGCTCTGGAAAATTATAGTTTAACTAAATTTAGCAAATGCTCATTTATTCGCATATAATTGCAAAAATCATTATGGTAACTGCGTAATTTAGCTATTCTATTTGTAAAATAGGACTGATCTCTCTTTAGAAACCATGGCTTTGACCATTTATTTTTTACTTTAAATTATTTTTTTATTATGCAAACCGTAGATGTTAGATAACAGGTGCCCGGATAAACGAGGAACCGCACCGAGGCCTGCAAAACCTATTGTGCCACAACCGTAGATGTTACAAAAATTAGTTATTTATCAAAAGTTTCTACTACTCAAAAAGGAAGGGCTATAACCATCGACATCACTTTATATACCTAACACTATATTTATGTGTTAGCAAACACTATATTGAGGATTCCTCACTTCACAATTTTTGTTTATTTTTTTTTCATAGTTCGTTTGCATGAATTGGCTTGCGGAAACCAGTTTGATCAAATTGCCAAGCCTAACATATAATATATTTTAGGCTAGGCAATTTGATATTATTACAAGTAGGTCCTGTCATTAGGAATTTTGTGCTATCCGAGTATATCGAATCTGGATTCGAGTGAAGACTGCGTATTCGTGTTTGTTTCCCAGCAACTAGGAGGCCATCCATGGACGATGTTTTTTTTTTCAAAGGATGAAATAATGGTCGAAAATTCCCACAAGTGTTTTATTGGCAAAACGTTTTCAGGGACTGAGCCCCATTTTCAATGCCCATGCATTGGCTCTTATTCAGCCGAGCCTTGCTCCTCGCTATTGCTGGATGGAGGAAAATGGGGCTTAGTCCCTGAAAACGTTTTGCCAATAAAACACTTGTGGGAATTTTCGACCATTATTTCATCCTTGGAAAATCAATTTTCCCCCATCCAGCAATTCGCCAACAATGTTTTTTTTTATTGTTCGAAGTTTATTTTTTTTTTTTTAGAAACCTCATTGAGCTTTTCCATGTTATTTTATTGAAGACCTTGGTACAAAAAGGGCCGACGTCCAAAGCTCTGGAATTTGAGTGAACTGTACGAGTGATATCAGGGTGGGATAAACATTAATTGTTAAAATGACCAACATCTTCCCAATGTTAGTTATTGAGGAAAAGAATATTTTCTATAACGTTGGCCCTTTGAACAATTATGTGTAGTTCACTCAAATTTCACAGATTTGGACATTAGCCCTTATTTAACTCGTAGACTTCCACGGTCCGAGTCATAACAAATATTATACTCTTCTGGTATTTACCTTGTCACAAACTTCTTTGCCGTCGTTTCGCAAGTAATATTGCAAGCTTCCTCAGAGCTTATTCTGAGAAGGAGGATGTTATTATAATTCACTGGTTTAAATATCTGTCTTTCTATTCTTCTTCGGGCATAGTCTGCTCTTCAATGTCCCTGATTGATTGGCTTCAGTCCTGCTAGGTCCTGGATGGTAAGCTGGCAGTATGATTAGCGAAACCTCGGCAAAGAAGTTTGTGACACGGTCAATACCAGAAAACTATGATAGTCTTATTGGTCTTTATTGTATCAAGGTACAGATATAGAAAAAAATTTAAGAAAATAATTGACGAATTCAGCCACTATAACTAAAATAAGCCGGGAAATATAAGTTATCGCTGACAGTAGGTCGATAAATGATGAATTGTCTACTCGGGCCAATAGATGGTGGCTTGATCTTAGTTTCCTATCATTATAACCTTCTTCCTATGAAGCATCAATCATGCTCCTTCTCTTTAGACCCGATAACCACTCCATGTAATATAATAGCAGTCATCGGATAAAGGGTTTATAACACACCTATCACTTAAGAAGAATGTTCCGATATGACATTATATGACTCTCTTAATGATTGATAAATATTTATGATCTTCAACATTCCAGGGCATTAGCTGCGAATTTCTACGACAATACATTGTAAAAATGAATGAAACTCGCATAATTATAAACTAAAATGATATAATCGACTATATTAATTTATTTTGGGCTTTGCTAAACTGTCAATTTACTACTCCATTCGTCAAGAACGTGGAACGCAGCATTTCTTAATGAAACCTTAGCACTTGCCTGAAATTACCTCTATAAGCATAGGTAAAAATGAATAGATTTGACGTTTTTTATTGTTAACAAAGACCTTTTACAAATATAAATTTTGTTCCTGTGTAAACACCAAATTCGAATGCACCTTTTTTTAAAAAACGTTCCTCATTGGTTAGGTATTAGGTATGTGTGCTGAGTTTCGTTGCAAGGAAGTAAAAATAACGGCCGGTACTGGCAATTCATAATTTAATTCTGAAGCAAACTCTCACTCCTAACAAATCGATTTAGTTTATTTATTTAACACATTTTTTTCTTTAGATACTGATGTACACAGAGTTTTGTTGCAACAATACACAAATTGCGGGCAGGATGGGTTTATACGTAATTTATGTCTAGAATGAACCCATTGGGTGGTAAATAAACTTGACAAACTGTTTTTTATGAGAATGCAGTATACTTATAATTTATTATTTATTTATAAAATAAAAATGTGTTCAAATGCGTGATCTAGGTAAAAATAATAATTTTTGAGGTTAATGTATGGTTGGGGTTCCTTAATGGCCACCTCCTGGACCCAGTATTAGTTACCTGAATTAATAAATTCAAAATAAATGTGTTTTATATTTATTTACTGTTTTAGGATTTTTTTTTATGTTTGTGGAAGTAATTTTTTTTATTGTTTTAAGTAAATATTTACTTAATATATATGTAAACATTTACAAAAATAAATATTTCTCTACAGCTTTTTGAATAAACTAAAGAAAAAAATATAATTTTCTTTTCACAGATCCATGTTTTTTTTTTTTAAACTTTCGTTCTTAAATCTTTCACATGCTTCAATAACACAGGGTTGTGATACATGAATGGAAAGCTGGTTAAATGAGAAAGTTTTTCTAAAACCCGGAAATCTCAGATCCTGCCCATTGAGGAGTAACGCTGGAAAGAAATATCAAGAAAATGTCAGGAAATTTAGAATAGCTTTCTTTAGGTAAGATATACATACTTACATTTCGTTCATTTTTACGTTTACTCCCAACTAGTCTTATAGTAAATGTACTCAGCTTTCGATTGGTTTCACTTCCTTTCTAGTAGGACCACCTGGGACGGAGCTACAACGACTATTCTTCTAAAAACCACGTTTGTCTCGATAAAACAATAAAACGACGTTTTCTCCCTTATGTGTGAGAATTCGGAAAATCGTCATAGAGCATTTTTTGTTCCCCTAAGAGTCCTCTATCACCTCCCACAATATGACTAGACATTTACGGGACACCCTGTATATGTATATATATATATATATATATGTATATATATATATATATATATATATATATATATATATATATATATATAACGAGAGAGATTTCGGGAGGGGTTGTCTATAGCTTACCACTCTTTTTAGCTTATGCCTTTCCCATTCAGAGTCGATACACGACCATGGGCACCGAAAAAATCAATTCACTCATTTGTGAAACAAAGTTTTAATGGGCATACTAGATGATATGTGAAAAGATGATGTAGTAGGTAGACATTACTCGATAAAATGTCCACAGTCGCTCACAATTATTCTGATTAACACATCTATCACGACACGTTGAGTGTTCATTCAACCATAACTAGTGAGGGAGCAAATACATTTTCCGCTGTAACAAACAAATCTACATAAAACTAATTTAGGTATCATCAAAAGCCCATTTAACTACAGGAAAAAACACTTGTCTGTTTGATGAAAATGTCAGCTCAAATGGATATCATCCGGCATATATTATCTTTACCAATCAATTATTCTTTGATCTTCATGTCATTAATTCAGAAATACTTCATAAACATGAACTTATGCCATTAAATCCGTCCAGTTTGATTTTATCTGATGTTCGACTTAACGATACAGCTAGGCATATTAATTCTAGATTTAATTTACAGGCGTGATCCTTAGCATGTTTATTTTGTGTACTAATAAAATTAATTCCAATTGTTTGAATTAAAAGTGTTAATTTACTCTTAAATAAACTACAAACATATATTTTTACAGAAATTTATGAGTTTCGTTTCAAAGATACAAAAATTACTAACAAATAGTTCGGATTTGAAGTATATAATGTACTCATATAAACATCAGTCGCTAACAATCTGATCTTCGGGTGATGCGAGGCTCGTTTAGGGGAGGAAAAAACTACGGTCGCAGCGTTAAAGTTAAGATTTGTGCTCTGGATTTAACATTCTCTCTCAGTGAACCAATTTTATTTATATGCACATTGCAATTTTCTGTTTGTTATAAAGTTGGTTTCGGTACATGTATGTTGGTCTGGATTTGCCCGAATTTTCAGATCAACGAACTTATGCAAACGTTTATCGTGGGAATGTATTTATCGATAATTTTGGATAAATATTTGTGTATTGTGTTAAACTGTCTGGCACTATAAGTAACACTTAACAATAGTTAAATGTGTAGAAAATGCTCAGTTTTCTCTAGGTCGCTCACTGTTATTACTAAATTTATAATAAAGAAATCCTGTGTTTTAGGGGAAAAAAAAAAAAAAAAAAAAACGCCACATTGCTACCAACCCAAAATAATACGAATGAGCATCGACCCACTCTATACACATATTATTACAAGGCATGTGAAGGGACTTGAATCAAGAGACACCATTCCGAAGAGCACAGCCATCTTCCCTGAAGGACTGGGACTAACCACAGATCAATAGGTAGCTTTAGCTGAGTCTATATTAGTGGACATATTAGGCGTAATCGCCACCGCATCTATGGTCACTGAGTGCTTATTATCCATTCACACTGTTTCCTTTTATACCTTAGGCTATATTTTCCATGAAAATGGTCCAATTCTGATGAAATTTGGTAAAAAAATACTTTGTCTAATTTAGAAAGTCGAGTTCGTTTACCAGAACAGGACCGAAACACGGTATTACGGGTGAAATTCGCGTGAAAACATCTCAGCGCTTAGGGCTTTTCATTTGTGGACTTCCAGGTACGCTTCTTATTGGTAAAGTAGGAAAAGTAATTAAACCATTAATAAGGCGTTACCTGTAACAGTTTTCGAGAAAACTAGTTTTTGTAACTAAAATTTGGTTTGGGAACTTAGAATAGTGTTATTTGGTTGAAATATTTTCTACATGTTTAAAATCCATCTAACCATACATTTTAAAATTTTAGTTACGTGTGGAGTTAAGGAAGTATTCGAAACAAAATATTTTATTAAGATTTGAGATCATCGTATATTATTCTTAATATCACGAAAATAATTGCGAAATTTTTTAAGTAAAGGTGTCCATCCGAGAGCTTACTAAATTCTCTGCAAAAAGAAAATAAATAAATATAATAAATTGTAAAGCAATTTTCGATGGGGCGATGCCAGTGCGAGAAATAAGGGTCTAATAGCACGGAAGTATTCTTATTTTCCTTTCAATGGGTTTTTGTCCCTGTTAACCTTACTTTATTTTTAAGTGAATTTTAAAGTAAATTGAGTATTTTAGAAAATGGGACATTTGAAAAATATTGGTAACAGTGCTTCCAAGAGCGAACGTAGAGAAATATATTGAAGTCATTTCCGTTTAGGATACTGTCGGTTTCCCGTTGTGGTGCCTTAAACCGGCTTCTATTCCTTTCCTAATGGAACTAGGTATATGATCGGAAATGCGCTCTGACGACGAAGATCCTGTGAGTATTTTTTTGAGTGTTCATTTTTCCAATGAGTCTCTGGAATTTCAGACTTCTGGTTAGGAAATAACATTTAATGGCCGCTATTATCCAACTATGCCATGGACGTGGATCATAAAGAAAATGATTCCTGCTACAAGGCGTGTACTTTGATTATAAATGCTTGTGTAATGATGCAGTAGCTGTTTAGGAATGCACGAAGCGTTCACTGGAGGTGGAATCACGTAGAGACGATTCCAGCAATAGATCGAGCAAAATACGTCAGCAACTCTGGACTTGCAAGGGTAAATCATTTAATCTGCTTCTCCATCAGAGTAAATCGCTATTTATGTAGCTTTAAAGCTATAAAGTATGAACATCCCTACTCTATTTGTTATTATATTAGTATTAAAATTTTAACAATTTTGTAGAACCCTTTGGACAAGTTACTGAAAATAACAATAAGGGAGCAAGAGGAAGAAGGAGTGGGAGATGGGGAGGGAAGAGAGGGGAGAGAGAGAGAGAGAAAGAGAGAGAGAGAGAGAAAGAGAGAAAGAGAGAAAGAGGGGGGGTTGGTAAGTAAATGAGGGATGTAAAGTTCAGGGAATTGGGCAATTTGATTGGAGGGATATTACTTCATGAATATTCGACATTTCCGAGTTTGTTTGGCAGAGTTCATTCACTTAAGCATAATTCGTTAGGGTACACTCCATAAATTAAAGAATAACTTTTAAGAAGTTGTTTCGAACAATGAAACAACTTTTAAAAGTTAAACAATTATTTTTTTACGTTTCGTTTGAATGAGATTTGTTTCTTTTAATTTTTGGAGATTTAGGCGAAAGATATTTTCTTGGCTCTTTAAGCTTTCTCTTTTTCAATTCGTTCCAAGGTATGGCATAGTTGTTGGCTATGGTCACAAGAACGGTATTTGAACAGTTTGATTTCAAGAATATCCTTGATTAGGTCATATTCTTGTTTGCCCATATTCGTAGCTCACCTCATGATTTTATATGTATTGGGTTTTATAGAAAGTAAGTGGCCATTTTCAAAATAAGTTTCTATTTTAATTCTTTCAATTTTTGCTGAATAAATAGTGTATTTTTGTTCATATACTTTTAATCCTGTGTATATTAACAGGCGTAGAGTTATAAAAAAAATAGGCTTTGGATTCCTTCTAAATTGAAAAAATGAAGGTGAATCTTATTTTCAATATCTCAACGAACTACCTCGACGATACTGCAGTGCATATTCTGCCTGGATCTCTAGCTCTTACATTCGTAATAGCCTCCAGCTGAAGAAATATTGTAAGACACCTAAGGTATCATTAAACAACATATATACAGGCGAAAAGGAACAAAAAAAAAATGATGTACCATGATTAAGAATTCGAAAGATACGAATGATGATTGACGGCCGTGTTGATAAAGGTACGTTTCCATTCCGACAAGTCTCTGCGACATGTCTCGCAGCATTTCGCAGGGCAGATTTCTAGTAATGGAAACGTGGCTTAAGGAGGCAGCTCAATTTTTGGGGATTTTCAGGTCAGAAAATTGTCATGGATTTAAGAAGAATCTCTATTTTCTTGGACAATAAGGACCAGCTCTTGTCGCATCAACTAAATCGCTGCGTAAGGTCCTCTATTGATTTTCCATCTCCATAGACCCAACCCTTGCTCTTCAATGAGCCTCACACAGAAATATTTCGATGAAAATGAGAGGCCTTTCTATAATGAAATACCCAGAACGAATGAACCACTGAACGAATGAAACTATAAAGATATCAAAATCATCATTAAGAATGAAACCAATTTTCAAATTTCAGCTTGGAAATAGGGTGAACTATATTCTTGGTTTGTAAGAAAAAAAAAAAAGTGGGTTTTCAATAAATCGGTTATAAAATCGTTATAATTCAATTAATCGAAAACATCCTAAATACTTTACTAGCAAATAACATTAGGAAGCAGAAGTTAAAATTGAAATTTGATCTTGTGAAAATTGAAGGCGCTAGCGTATCGCCCAATTTGAAAAACATAATTTTGAGACCATTGAATTTAAAGTTTAATGTACTGATTTTTTTCCTTTTTAATTTTTTTTTCATGTTTTCTTGTAATAAAGATAAAAAATGGTTTTAATTTTGAAATTTATCGTGACTTTAGGCCGTGAGCGTCAAGGCGTGAGTACTTAACGCTCCATGCCAAATGGTCGTGGGTTCGATTCCCACTAGGCTTGGTGGTTTTTCTTTAGAAAAAAGGAAAGGCATCAGCCCTATCTTTGCTAGAAAAGGGTGGTAACCTATAGATAACCCGTTCAACAATTCATAGTTAATAATAAATGGACGTTAAAATTTGATAAATAAATAAATATTTTGTTCAGCTGGTGTATTGTATTCTTTATATCATAACCTTAGAGCTCCCGGGTTGTTGGGAATCGCAGGGAAGATATTAAGAGGATATCGGACCCCTCGTAGTCGAAAAGATTAAAGAGTATATATAGCTAGGAAAAAAGAAATTATTTAAGAAGACAGTTATTTCTGGTCTCTTATGTTTTCTACTATATTTTCCAACTCCCTTAAAATACGAAAAGTTCTAACGCACTAACACACGTATGAATATAATTGTATATACATATATCCACACTGAGAGTGGTAGAAAACGGATTACAGGAATTTTAAGGTATTCTTGCCATATTAATTGTATCCACTTTAAAGCCCTTTAGGGAAAATAAGGGTACACTATTCTCGTGAGCATTGGTACAGTGACTTTGTAGCCGAGTAGAAGGTAAATCACGTTAAACCGAAGGATTTTCGCATCGGAGTCCGACTTCAAAGAATCTCGCCGCAAGAGGGCGCACACTTTTGATTTAGTTGATCTAAATTGGAATGCCTCTTTCACTGCCCTGTGCTTAATTTATTTCATGGCTACTGCTGTTAGTCCTAACAAATTCACTTTATAGACAGCGCCGAGTCTCTTGTTAGAATGTTCGCTCCATCCTTACATAAGGAGGAAAGCCGCTTCCGACTTCGACGTTATGACGCAATCCGAAGGTCCCGAAGGGCCTTATAATTTGGGGGGGGGGGGGGGGGGTTAGTAAAATTTCGGGGAGGGGTGCCATTTCCGGGGTATGGGATAGTAACAATTTAGAACTTGGAATAGTTTTAGCCAACTAAAAGGCTATTACATATAAAATAACATTAATCAGACAATACGTTGTTTGTTTCCACAGACATTTTCTTTGAAAGAAAAGGGAACAGCTCATCTGCATAATATAAAAGAAGGCGTTATCCGTCGCAGAGTAACTGCATAATTTGTCCCGCGATAAGGAAGCGGAATAAGATGGATAGGCCATTTGCTGATAAACCTAGTCGGGAAGGATAATCTAGCTCTACTATCTACTCCATAATTCTCCTACTAGCCTTGGAGTAATGCCTTCAGGCTAGGAACAACAAGTTGTCTTTGGTCTGACTTCACAATCAGTGTTGTCGAGGCTAGGCTTCCAGGCATCATTAGAGTTGCACTGGCTGATTTACCTCCCCTCCTCTTTCTCAGCTAGGCTTCATTTACTATTACTGAAGTTTGCCTTCCCTCCCTATAAGGTGGAAAAATCGCTGGACCTCATAAAAAACAGATCATTAAACATTTTATCGTTATATGTTATAGAAAAACGACTTCTTCAACCACTTATCTTTTAGCATATTCCAATGGAATTGAGATTACATTCATGAATAAAGTTTTTATGAAAACGTTTTCTTCAAATTTTTATCGATTCAGAACCTACTTAGAGAAAAATAACCTAGTTAAAATGAACTAAATCCGTCCATCTGTAACGGTGGTTTACTCCTGTTCCAAATTACTAATTTGCTTACGCTGCAACGTCCAATGGACAAAAACCTAAATTTTTAGTTTTCTTATATTTAATTTTTAATCCTCTAGCTAAGTTTAGAAACCATTCAAGAAATTAAAATCGTATAAAACTAATAGGTATTAGTTTTATTTTGATCAACAAACACATTAGCAGTATTATAAACAAGGCAAAGTCTTTAAAACCTGTTTCATACCAACAATCAGTTTGAGCCTCTCTCGTTGAAGGACATTGTTTTTATTAAGTCATCCGAAGGAAATTACGTCAAAACTATTCCATTTTCATCTGATATAATTGATTATGGGTAATTGCTCCCTTATTATTTATCCTGAATTATTCTTCATTGATCTTTGAAATTTTTGTTAAGTATAAAATTTTGATAGACCATAGCAAAAAAAACTTCATCTGAACACATCCCAAGTTTTTTAGAGCTTATAGTTTACCTCAAGTATAATGTACTAAGGGTAATTTAGTTTGCCGATTCCAAAGATTTTTATTTTTAGATCCATCATCATTTTTTCCGAATTTGAAAAAAATGTGGATAAATCCATGAAAACGGTATTAATCCTTGGGAAAATGATTCAATTTAATCCGGAGGATGATCCTAAAGAAATATTAAGCAATATTAAAAATACTGCTAGTTTAGTCCTATATTATATGTAAAAAATGTGGGAACGTATTCAACCGCAGAGAAAAAACTCTTATATAAATACTGGTTAAAACAATATATCAACTTAGAAGAAATTGTTATTAATTTTTATCAAGAAAAAAGATATTCGCGCCCTGATGGCCCTTCCGGCTTCCTTAGAGGCAGACATAAAAAAGAGTTTACAGCGTTGTGTGAGATAGAAAAAGCGCCGAGTTCTTCTGATATCTGGCCCAGAGCTTTCTTTACGGAGAAAAAATATAAAAAGGCAAAGCAAAATCAGTCCAGACATTAATGAATGTTTAATAGAGGATGACATTAATAATCAAATAGATATTGGTTTCGATATAAGTTTACATTCTCAAGAATCGAAAAACGATACAGACTCGGAATTAAGAAATTTTTTAATAATTTCATAGAAAATGGTAAAATATTATTATTCTATGGCAATATTACTATAAGTACCTGCTATATTATTTCTATTAATATTACAATTAATATTATTATAGCCGTATAGTATGCATTATTATACTGTTGTTACCTTGTTTTGAGTTGATTTCAATTGATAAAAATGTTTATTTGAAAATAACTAGTGGTTAATGATTTGGTCCATAATCCTCACTACTTCGTTACACTGTGCGCTGGCCTTAATTTCTGTTGAAATATAACGAAACTCAGTATAGGTAGAAAATTCCTAAGGCAATGATATGTTTTGAATATAAAGTAAATCGGTTCAATAGAAGTTGGGGTGGTTTACTCTCTATTACGTTCAAAACGAACTAAGCAGAAAAACCGACTCGACCATTGGTTGCTATATCTGGGGTTTACAGTAGAGAACTGCACGGATAAGTAAAAAGTAATCGGATAAATAATCGCCGAGTATAAAACGGACGATGCGAGTACATACTCGGCATCGTTTCGAATTGGCATCGCCGAGTATAAACTGGACGATGCGAGTACATACTCGGCATCGTCCGGAATTGGCATCATCGATTACTTTACATTACGATTACGAGTAATACTCGTGAGTAGTGCATCGTAATCATCGTAAATAACTGTCGACTTCTCGACATGTCGATACAGGAGGCAAGATAAGCAACAGATGAATTAGGTAGTAAATAAGGGGATTATAGAGTATTTTTTTTCTTTCTGAAAATATTTTCTGAGATATAAGCGATCGAAAATCGGGATTTATAGGACTCACTGACTCATAGGAGGCATTTCCCATGATGCTAAAGACTTGAAATTTTGCAGGATGATAGATATGAAGGTGTTATTAAAGGAAAAAATAGAAAAATCCTGAAAAGGTGTGTTTGACGCCGCTTCTGGAGCGGTGTCGTGCCAGTTTTGTACTTCCTTGGGAAATCCGTCATTCCGTCCGAAACCCATGATGTGGGGTATCAAATGAATCGTCTCGGAATGAAGAACCTATATTTGATGTTTTAAGAAACATTTAGAAGCATATAGGCTTGGTCAAAATCTTATACCAGCTGTCTGTCTGTAGGTTTGTTCCTTATACAAATCTGAACCGTTTGACCAATTTTGACTAAACTTGGGACACAGGCGGGTCTTGATATGGGGGGAATCATAGGCTAGGTTAAATTTTCCATCAGCTGTCTGTCTGTCTGTTTGTTCCTTATACAAATACACACCGTTTGACCGATTCTAACAAAACTTGACAAATCAGTAGGTCTTGATCCTGGGATTGGCATAGACTATGTCAAAATCATTAATCAGCTGTCTATCTGTCTGTTTGTTTATTATACAAATCCACACAGTTTGACCGATTTTGACAAAATTTGACACACAGGTCGGTCATGATCCGGGGAGTGTCATAGGGTAGTTCAAAATAGTATATCAGCTGTTTGCTTAACTGTTTATTCCTTATACAAATCCACACGATTTGACCGATTTTGATCAAACATTGTATATAGGTAGTTTATTATCCGGGGAGTGTCATAGGCTACGTCAAAATCGTCTATCAGCTGTCTGTCGGCATGTTTGTTCTTACACTAATTCACACCATTTTACCGATTTTGACCAAACTTGGCACACAGGTAGGTCTTGGTCCGGGGAATGCACTTGACTAAGGTCAAAAAGGTCTTTCATCTGTCAAATATCAAGCAGTAAGAAGAACTTTATGCAGACTCCAAAGACCCTGGTCTTATATGAAGTACAAAAGCCAGTAGGTATGCGGCAACTAAATTTTAATTGATACTTAGAAAATAGTAATGAGATCCCCAAAAAAAACATAAATGTGAAATAGAGGCCAAGTTCCCCCCCCCCCCAAAAAAAATATTGGCAATACAAGAAAATGATACAAGAAAGATATGTCCAAGTTCATTACTTAGAAAGACCTATTAATTACTTACTAAGAACAATAAAGACACAACTGACCTTTAAAAATAACAATAAAAATACTTTTATCCAGTTACTAAAATAAAAATTTCTTCAACCAGGTATATTCTTAAACTTGGCAATGTTTACTTTTCTCTCTAATGATAATTTCGGCACAAATAAAACATTGTCAAGTTTAATAATATACCTGGTTGAGGAAATTTATATTTTAGTACCTGGATAAAAGTATTTTTATCGTTGTTTTTAAAGGTCAGTTGAAGTGTCTTTACTGTACTTAGTAAGTAACTAACTCTTCTAAGTAATGAACTTGGACATTTCTTTCTTGTATCATCTCTTGTATTGGCAAATATTTTTGGGGGGAACTTGGCCTCTATTTCACATTTATGTTTTTTGGGGGATGCGTTTAATACTAATGATATTTATTAATGACTATTAGATTCGAAATATGCAATTAAAAAATTCACCTTGAATAAAATTTCAAGGTCAATTTTGCGGGGGTTAATATGGGGGTTATTTTCCCCGATTTCGCATTGGAGAATATTATGGTTAAGTTTTGTATGGTCCTGTTTAAAAAAAAATCGTAATTGAAAGTGATGGTGCGTAAGACGAGCTACCATTTGTAATGTGTAGTAAATGTTAACATATTTTTTATACGGTGCTAGTCCACGTATTTCAAGGAAACATAATATATTTTTAAAACAACAGCGTTTCCACATATTATGTGGATTAGAGTAGAGCTGGAAAACTCTACATCTTAAATGCTGATATTAGATACAGGAAAAAACGCGCGTGAATGTGACAAAATAAAAAAAAAAAAAAAACGTTACCAAGAACGTCTTTTTACATTCGGCAGGACAGGATTAACGGTTATATCTGCCTTTATTTATGTTTTTTTTTCTTTTATCACCTTAAAAAAATGTGTATTTCTTATATTACCTTTATTACTGATTCTTCTGGATTTTAATATAGACTGTATTACATTGTTTTTGTTTACGTTACAATTGTATAGTCACTGTAGTTTCGTTGAGTTGTAAGTAATACAGTGGACTTCATTACACATGGCGAGGCGAACCAGTATATAACGTAGTTATTCACGGCGATACCGATACCAAACCTGCAATACTCCACGATGCCGATGCCAAACCCCTCTGTACTCGGCGATGCCGATGCCAAATATTATTTTACTCGGCGATGCCGATGCGGCACGATGCCGATGCCGGTGTTCGGAATGAGTATGAGTACACATAAAGTAATCGAGGTACTCGTCCCATGAGTATACCTACTCGTGATTACGCGATGCCATACTTACTCGTGCAGGTCTCTAGTTTACAGGGAGTGCTGAACATGGGCGCTGTTTCCGTTTTATAGTGTTCATTGAGATAGGTGTTCATGACAAATATAAAAGGGGAGGCCCTAATAAGAAATATGTAAAACATTAATTTAAATAAGAAAGATATAAAAAGAATAAACTTAATTGTACATGGGACTGTTGCGATTATGTATAGGCATATTTTAAATAGGAACTGTTTTCTATGTTACTTTTATTTGTTTCTTCTTGAAAATTTATAGTTTTACAAAGTTATTTTTATTTTTTAGCAGTTTCTTATTCATAAACCGATATTTAAAATTGTATAATTGTACTATTGTGTAAATAATAGTACTTATAATTATTAAATAAAATGTTAGTTATTAAGGATTAATAATTACTATGTAACTGAATAAATATTCCATTTTATGTGTATATTTGGGCGAATCACCTTTGGTACGGAGTGCTCAAAAATAAATAAAAAAAGAAAAAAAAAAAAAAGAATTACATGCTGTTGTAGGCGGAAGTACTCGTTCACAGCATATCAATGTGACCGACTCCTACGACTGCAAGGTATGGTGAGCAACTTATATACTCGTCCACAGCATATCAATGTGACCGACTCCACTACAAGGTATGGTGAGCAACTTATATAATAGCAACAATATCAATTATAGGAGCCAGGATTATTATTTATTTATTTATTAAGAGTTTCGCAACTTTTGGCGACTTGCTCTTTAACAGTACATCAAGATATTACAAAATACTTTGTACAGTAGTATGCGAGGTAATTAATAATAACAATAACATTTTTTATAATATATATATATATATATATATATATATATATATATATATATATATATATAAAGGGTGTCCCGTAAATGTCTAGTCATATTGAGAGGGGTGATAGAAGACCCTTAGGGGAACAAAAAATGTTCTATGACGATTTCCCGAATTCTCGCCCATAAGGGAGAAAACGTCGTTTTATTGTTTTATCGAGACAAACGTGGTTTTTAGAAACATAATCGTTGTAGCTCCGTCCCAGGTGATACTACTAGAAAGGGAGTGAAACCAATCGAAAGCTGAGTAAATTTACTATAAGACTAGTAGGGAGTAAACGTAAAAATGAATGAATGTAAGTATGTATATCTTACCAAAAGAAGGCAATTCTAAATTTCCTGACATTTTATTGATATTTCTTTCCAGCGTTACTCCTCAATGGGCAGGATCTGAGATTTCCGGGTTTCAGAAAAATTTCCTCATTTAACCAGCTTTCCATTCATGTATGACAACCCTGTGTTATTGAAGTATTTGAACGGTTTAACTACAAAAGTTTAAAAAAAAAAAAATGGATCTGTGAAAAGAAAATTATATTTTTTTCTTCAATTTATTCAAAAAGCTGAAGGGAAATATTTATTTTTATAAATGTTTACATAAATATTAAGTAAATATTTACTTAAAAAAAATTTATAAAAAAAAAATTCCTAAAATAGTAAATAAATAAAATACACACTTATTATGAATTTGTTAATTCAGGTAACTAATACTGGGTCCAGGAGGCGGCCATTAAGGAACCCCAACCATACATTAACCTCAAAAATTATTATTTTTACCTAGATCACACATTTGAACACATTTTTACAGAAAACAAATGCTTTACCTTAAATTAATACTGATGGCTACGCTTGTGAAACTCACTGGGATTCTGAGCCCATGCGTTTCTGTTGTGGTAATTAAAAATTCTAACCCTCATAAATAATATGTACATAGTCCTGTAAAAATGTGTTCAAATGCGTGATATAGGTAAAAATAGTAATTTTTGAGGTTAATATATGGCTGGGGTTCCTTAATGGCCGCCTCCTGGACCCAGTATTAGTTACCTGAATTAATAAATTCAAAATAAATGTGTATTTTATTTATTTACTGATTTAAGATTTTTTTTATATCCGTGGAAGTAATTTTTTTTATTCTTTTAAGTAAATATATACTTAATATTTATGTAAACATTTATAAAAAAAATATTTCCCTTCAGCTTTTTGAATAAATTGAAGAAAAAAATATAATTTTCTTTTCACAGATCCATGTTTTTTTTTAAACTTTTGTTCTTAAATCGTTCAAATACTTCAATAACACAGGGTTGTGATACATGAATGGAAAGCTGGTTAAATGAGGAAGTTTTTCTGAAACCCGGAAATCTCAGATCCTGCTTATTGAGGAGTAACGCTGGAAAGAAATATCAATAAAATGTCAGGAAATTTAGAATTGCTTTCTTTTGGTAAGATATACATACTTACATTCATTCATTTTTACGTTTACTCCCAACTAGTCTTATAGTAAATTTACTCAGCTTTCGATTGGTTTCACACCCTTTTTAGTAGTACCACCTGGGACGGAGCTACAACGATTATTCTTCTAAAAAGTACGTTTGTCTCGAAAAAACAATAAAACGACGTTTTCTCCCTTTTGGGCGAGAATTTGGGAAATCGTCATAGAATATTTTTTGTTCCCCTAAGGGTCCTCTATCACCCCTCACAATATGATTAGACATTTACGGGACACCCTGTATATATATATATATATATATATATATATATATATATATATAACAATAACAAAACGGCAATATAATAGATATTAAATAGAGTGTGAGGAAAAAAAAAAGAGGTAATTAAAGTAAGGTTATATTCCAGATAGGGCTATATTTTTTAATATAGGCTTCCCGTTCGGGCTGGTCTTGTTGTTATAAAACAAAACAACAACAAATTGTTTTAAAAAAATGTAAATAATTTTCTAAAGGCTATTTTGTTCATTCGTTCAAATTAACTTTAGGAGGTAAATTGGAGTTAGGGCTAGATTTTTGAATATAGGTTAATTATCTTTAAGTGAGTCAGTATGGTGTTAATATGTGGACTATTTTCGGCTAGTAAGTCGTGGTTGTCTCGTAATCTGCAGTCAGTAAGTATGTGTTTAACTGTTAATGTCTCGTTACAACATGCGCATACAGGTCTGTCTTGTCGTTCCATTAGATAGGAGTGAGTTAGTAAACTGTGTCCTAAGTCTCGTAATAATAACTTGGTCTCGTCTTGTTAGGCTTTCTCTTGACCAGGTTCTTATTGTATTTTTTATTTCCCGTAGTTTGCTTTGAGAATTAGTCCATTCTGTATGCTGTCACCATCAGGAGCCAAGAGAGTAGAAGTACTGTAGCACCCCTATTTATACATTTTTTTCATCTCCCGTTTAAAATGTGTAACTATATCTATTAAAAAATATGACAAATATTTCTAGAGATTCTAATACCAGTTGGCAATGGTTGAGAAATGGAAGGTCGTAAGGAGGTAATTTGCCTGTACATTTACGGCTGCTTGTTACAGCGGCTATCAAAAGGTCTATTGTCGGCCTGGGCTCCCAACATTTTTTCTGCTTTTACGTTCCTTTGCCCATAAAACACACGGCATTATAAAATTTTAACTGGTTTCCATCAACGCAACTCCATATATTTTCTGCGTATCTTCCTATATTTTTGTAACTTTGACTTTAGCTTTTGAAATACATCAACGTATTAAAAATGTTTACCAACATGTAAAGAGAACTTTCTATTGTGGAGAGGACGATTGAATTAAAATGTTATTTAACTTAAAGTATTTAATTTGCGGAAATATTGAGAATAGCATTATATTTTTAAGAATTAATTTTCAATTAAATTTTAAAATGTAATTTCAATGGCGCTAATCTCAAGAAGGAAACGTTGCAGTATGAAATAGATTAAGTGAAGAAAACTCAAAAAAGATAAAATTATTCTGAAACTCTGTAGGATTAAAAAACTTACTAAAATAATTGAAATCTCATGACGGATTGCGGAATGGTTTACTGTTCGGGGTGGTACACCTGACGTTTACACATACACTACCAGCTGATAACAACTACAATATCACAAACTATCAAAGAGATGTCTTGTGGAAGAGCCAGTGGTGAGTTTTAGAGTTCACAATGTGTTATATATCAACCATCGTATGTGTAAGGCATTCAAAAAATATAATATCATTTTAACAAATCTTAAAGCACGAATTGGAAAAATTGTGTTCCATAAGTAATTGTCTCATAATTGCTACACACGAATAACACACGAGTTCTTGGTGACTAGTTGCAAAAAAGCAAATTTAGAGCTTCTTTCAAAATATTTGTTTTGCGACTACTTCCAATTGATGGTACTTTATTTAATTTACACACAAACCAAGCAGGAACTGATATAATTTGAATAATGAATGAAATAATTATAATATTCTACACTGTGGAACCTATCATCGAACCACTTGGAGCATGAACCCGTTAGCTCACATAATTAACACATTCTTGGTGGAATGAAATTGTTGATTATCAAACTAATTGTATGGCAGCGGAATAATGTCTAGTTTTTTTAGAGAAATGTCAAGAATTACGTGGAGCTCTCCGAATTTTGCATCTCGTAAGAGAAGTGTAACGGGAATGACTGCAATTGTCACTTGGCCTGAAATGGATTTTCGGTGAAAATTAAATTCGCAATTTCCCGGGAATAGATTTTTAAAAATTGGGTGTATTACAAAGACGAGCAAGAACTTGTATGTTAATTTACAATTTATAAAAACAAATGAATAACTGTGTTTTTTTTTTTAATTTCATACGTAATATTCTTCTTCTTCTTTATCATCCTCCTTTGTGCCTTTCAGCGTAGAGGTCCCTCGATCCAAGACCACCAAGCATCACGATCCTGAACCAGCGCCTTCATGGTGTTCAGACTCATTCCCTTTTCCTGTCCAAGCCTGGAAATATGGTCCATCCAAAGTAATCTCGGCCTTCCTCGTGGACGACGTCCTGTGGGCCGAGCCTCAAAGAACTTCCGCGGATCTCGGTCTTCACCTCATCTTGCATAGATGCTCAAACCACCTTAGCTGTCTCCTCTCCATGTGCAGTTTGACGCTGTTTCCCATCTCTCTCTTTCCCACCAGTGTTACATAGCTGGCAATAAACATTATATATATATATATATATATATATATATATATATATATATATATATATATATTGGACTATTCCGTCTTTAGCTGAGCAAAAAGTTTATTTGAAAGTTCAAGTTCGTTAACTAGGAGCATCTTTCCACTAGAACATGTTTTTTCAGGTGAAATTTAAGCGAAATAAATCGTAACGCTTACAGGTAAACGATTATAAGTAATTAGACGTAGATCTAATCTCTACACCCGTAATCGAGGGGAATAGAAAGAACTGATTTGTTACGATATTTTTATGTACTCTTATCTGCCTCAAACCGGTAGGGAAATCGTAGTAATGCTTCTATTCAAAAGTTTATTTAATTTCCTACTAAATGAGTTCTTAAGTGATTTTCGATATAATGTTAATTAAATACTGCCAGTTTTCTGTGACGCCTAAGATCTCGGCTCGCTCTGAGATTTCATTATATATTCATGCCTCTGTTTACAGCTTTACGAAAAATTAAGATGAAATATTAATTCTTCAATTTTAAGCTTTGTGAATAAGAGTAGGTATAAGAACGGAATCGTACTCAGTCAGAATATATAAATATAATTATTGAAATCGTGTAAATTGTATAATTGGCCAAATAGACATTGTTTTAATCAAGATGTACGATGATTTACAAAATGCAGCTAAATGGGCACAGAATATTTTGTTTCCAATTTACTATTCGATCAGGACATATTTCAATGATTTTATTTCTAAATGAGATGATATAAAAATATAAAAGGCATACAATTTCTTTTAACATGTATCAAGATAAAAAAGTTTTATTTCCCTTTTATAATGAAAGCAATACATATATTTTATAAGAATAAAGTAATCCAAGAAAATTAGATTAGTAAACAGAAGGTACTCTGGTTTCAGAAGAAATATTAAAAAATGTTGAAAAAAATGAGAGCTAAATGTTGGCTGGTTTTATCCTTGTAGAGTAGCAGCTGTACTAAATGGGTCCCAACACGACAAAGCCTTTAGTAACAAACATGGGGAAAATTTCCCTCTCCGGGTTCTGTGTATATTCTTTACCTATGCGCCTTTAATTTATCTTTTTTACTTTTCTTAGAGTTATAATTAATTAAAATTTTTGTAAAAAAAAACAAAACAGTATCTCGCTGAATTGGTATTTTCTTTTTTTTTTAAGTCGTAATTTTCCTCATTTTTATGGGTCATCTTAAGGTTTATACCAGTAAAATACTTTGAATTTTATCTCTCTCGCCTGTCTTATAATAAACTATGCCACAACAAAAGTTTATATTAAATTTTAATATAAAGGATAAATTCAAATCTGTCAAGAAGGGATTTAATACACACCAGCCTTTTTAGTACCACTTCTATAAGGAGAAAACTCGCTTATGACATCGACTTATGACGAAATCCGGAGGTGCCGATGATAAATGTCGACGTTTCTATATATATATATATATATATATATATATATATATATATATATATATATATATATTATTAAAAAATGAATCGCTAAATGTGTTGGTAAGCGCAAATCTCGAGAACAACTGAACCGATTTCGCTAATTCTTTTTTTATAATATTCCTTAAACTACGAGGATGGTTCTTACGGAGAGAAAAATTAAAAAAATTGCCCGAAAAAGCCTAAAAACAACACTTTTCGGGTCTTTTTCACTTCCTTAACGCAAATTCATTTTTAAATAAAAACATATGTTCTCAATTATAATATTTTTAACAGTTAACGTGTTATTTGTGTATAAGCAAAAAAATTTAAATAAATAAGAACATGTAATCACTAGGTGACATTAGAATCACATGTTAATAATGCAATTTAAATTAATTTATATTTGCATTAACGAAGTAAAAAATACTCCACTTTTCTATATTCCCATACAAAAGTTTCGTAATAATACTTAAAGGTCAATTTGCACTTTAACACCATACCATAAAGTTTTAGTGTTAGTGGAGGGGTTCTGAGAAGGTGAAACAATTGAGTGATATTAATATCGTATAAATATTAATGTCAATATTTATACGATGGTAACATTACTCAAAAACAAATTGACTATGGTAAATGTCAATTGTCTGTGGTAAAATGTCACTTGAAATGTAAACATCTCTTTGCTGTGCATCTATAATATTACTAAACCTAAAAGCCACAAATTTCTAGAAAATTACTAAAGTGTTGTGTGCTTGTGACTTACTAAATATGCCTCCTATAAGGCGGCGGACAAATTTAGGCAGAGGTACCCGAAATGCAACGCATCAAATTAATTATCAATCTAATCGTACTGCCCAGGAACGTGAAGATCGCAATGAACGTGAAAGAATTCGGTTAAGACAGACCCGTGAAGCGCGACATTCGACTAATAATGGTGCAAGTTTGAATCAAGCTGCTGTGATTTCATTACAGTGCCTGCAGCTGTGTTGCTATTGGACCTATGAACTCAGTTTGACTATAAACAAATCCCAGGGCAGTCGCTAAGTGTTTGTGGTATGCATGGTCAATAGTATGTTGCCTGTTCCCGTGTTGGAAAACCATCTGATCTGTTTGTTTACGGGCCGAGTAATCAAACAAAAATATCGTGTACCACAAAGTACTACAACAAAAATGAAACCTAATTTGAATAAGTAAAAATAAAATTAAATATAATAAGTAGGTATCATATTAAGAAATCTGATATTGTAATTTTGATTGTGATTTTTTAGTGCCTAATAAAAGAATTTTAGTGTTTTATAATTTTTATTTTTTGATATAACTTAATTGTCGACTTATTAAGTTTTTTTTTCTTTTTTTTTATCTTACTAGCTGTCCGGGTGTCCCAAATAGCAGAATAAGTATTAAAAAAAAAATAAAGAATTGACTGTTAGACAGTACGAAGTTCGCCGGGCCAGCTAGCATATATATATATATATATATATATATATATATATATATATATATATATATATATATATATATATAATCCATTTTTAAGGCGATATCAATAACGTTTTTTGAGAAAATTCATGTTTTTTTTTTTGTTTTTTTTTTAATTTTTAGTGCATCTGCTGCTGAGGTCGTTAGCAAGGAAAATTCAAATTAACTAGACTTTTCTTGGGATTTTCATATCCTTTTTTCCTAAAAGATCTTTTTACTCGTCGTTAAATCGTGTTATATGTAAGGTATCCGTCATTGAGTGTACTTGATGACGAGACGACTTCCACTTTCCAAGAAATGCCCTAGAAGAGGCACCAAAAATGCTACGAAACATGAAGGTTGTAAAGAATAAATGAAGTGGTTAACAACACGTTGAGTATTTACTGATCCCAAGCATCCAAAGAACTGAAAACTATTCAGAAATATTTCTATATATATATATATATATATATATATATATATATATATATATATATATATATATATATATTTATTTATATATATATATATATATATATATATATATATATATATATATATGTATATAAAACTAATGAATGCGTCGCAATGTCAATAATATAAATTGACCATTAATTCAGCTCCAAATCCAATATTTAATGCTCTACATGTACCTTGGCCTCCTGGCGTTAGAGCTAATAAGTAAAACTATTTCTGGTCACATCAGTAAAAATTATAGACAGCCCATGGGACTAAACCATCCACTTACCCTGGCTGAATCAATACTAAAAGATGTTATTTTCAGAGCTGGTATATAGTTGATTTTTTTTCCAATCTGTAATAAAAGTGAAGTCGCCAACTATCACATCGACACACACACACACACACACATATATATATATATATATATATATATATATATATATATATATATATATAAAATGAAAAAGTATCTGTGAATCAGTACAGATTTAAATTAAATTTTTATATTTTTTTCTATTACAAATCCTAACTCCTAACATTTTGAGCTACATATTTAATTCATGATGGAAGTGTACTAATAATAATTTCTACTATAAATAATTCAGGGGAAGGTTTAAAAATAGACTTCCACTTTCCAAGAAATGCCCTAAAAGAGGTACCAAAAATGCTACGAACATGAAGGTTGTAAAGAATAAATGAAGTGGTTAACAGTGGTTAATAATTTCTACTATAAATAATTCAGGGGAAGGTTTAAAAATAGAAGAAAATTGACGGTCATCAATTCTGCGGTATTAAATTTTCATCTTCCGCAATGTTTATAGCTCACCCGGTAACCTTCCGAACAGTTCGCAGCCTGACATGACCTAATTTTAAACTGGGATGTTTATTTTTATTTCTTTGTACATTTTAATTACTAGACTGCTCTTAGATTAGATTTTCAAAAGTCATTTAGATGTATTCAAATCATTATGTTTTAGAAACTTAATTCGCAGACCTTGGATTGAAATTCATATCATCCCATTATGATATATATATATATATATATATATATATATATATATATATATATATATATATATATATATATATATATATATATATATATATATATATCTTTGATGTTGATTTTTTGTCGCTAGGATCATACTTTTTGGATGGAACGGCATTTTTCTCAAGCGGTGGAACTACTCTTCGAGAAGCATGGTAGAGTAAGAGGATTATTTGCCAAATGGTGTTTCTATCCGTGTATAGAGTAAAGAAGAAGTGTTTTATTCTCAGATGTTTGTCGGTTTCGTGTGTGCTATTTAGGCGGTCGAAACTGTGTATTGAGACAACAGGAGGAGCTATCCGCACTACCTTGGAGAATCGCTGCCGTTTTAAAGGCATACATTTCCACGCTCAAACCTAACTAATTTTTGATAACGATTATGTCATGACCTGATAATCTGGCTCATTCTTGGAGGGGGGGGGGCGAATCAATTCTAGAGCATAATGATTAAAAATTGAAGCATTAGCGGCATATACCTTACAATGTATTATTCAGATGCTTGATAAAACTACAAAAAACAGATTATACTTTGTCCATTTGTTATTAATTCGTACCAAATATTTTTTTGAACTATTCCTAAAATTGGGGAAGGTCGGTCGGGCTTCAGTTCATAGCTGCTGTCTGTCTCACGGAAACGCTGGATAATTTCCTTGATTGTGGATTTCGCTACACCAAGCGTTGCTACAATGTAGCTTATGCTTCCAAGGCATCAGCTCGGGCATTGCCTTCCCTCGAAAGAACCATTGTCCTCGACCAAAATAAAAAAACAAAACAACGTCTATCAACGAGTTAAAGAGCACATCTAAATACATTGATGATGTTAAAATACCCAAAACCTACTTACAATTGAGAAGAGTTATTAGGACTAATGCAGCTTCGAGACATGACCAATCATGGCTACTGCTGATATGTTTTGTTTTTTTTTTAAATAAATTGCTTTCGATCATATCGTCCCTGTCATGTCAAACTATCGAATATGAAAAATCTAATTTTTCAGATTCGGGACTTTGCCTTGGATTGTCGTCGATACGGCTTGTAGCAAATTGACGGAACTCTAAATCCCTTTAGAATAGCCGTTAATGCCTTAAATAAAGTATCGAATCTGTTGGTTCGCTAGTTTTTTCCGATTTTCATATTGATAGTTTGACATGGTAGGGACCATATGTCGATTTGTCAAAAGAGGTCCTTGTTAAATTACATCAAGAATTGTCAATGAAATAAAATTAATAAATATTTGATCCAGATATTAAATTTCTTCTTTTTTTTAACTGCCTTTTTAATTTAAGTCTGGCAAGTGAAAACTAAAACAATAACTGGAAAAAATGGTTTACTAAATTAGAAGAGGTTGTAGAAAGATTGTTGTTATGCTAACAAGTAACAAGGGAGTGACAGGAGCTCGTCGGTAACAATCAGCGAGTCCTTTGATCGTCTGTGGCTGGATGCATTTGCTTTTGACAGCCAACGGGGACGTCAACCTAACTTCCCTGATGGAATTGCGTTTACCAGATTAATTGGAAAATTAACAATGCAAATCAGGTTTCCAAATCAAAAAGGGATATTGCATTCAGGGAAAATCTATCCTTTATTATGTCAATGATTTATGTAGGGGACTGAGAAGGGTAAAATGAGCGTGCATAATTATTTTAAAAGAATGGATGAGTATCACACCTTCGAGTGTATTATTAAGTTGTTTAATAAAACTTTAAATGTGTGTATATATATATATATATATATATATATATATATATATATATATATATATATATATATATATATGGAACTAAAAGCCTTTGAATTAATTCTCAGCATTGATGCTTTACTCATTATTAGCGAGCCGCTTTCCAGATTCCTTAATTAGCTATTAAGATTTTATTATTAGATTTCTTAATTAGGGCGAATCGCCTTCGCTGCGGTTGCTCTCAAATAAATTTAAAAAAAAATAGCTATTAGACATTGTATTTTCATTGTATTAATTTATCTTGTTTCATGATTTTCTTCTTAGTTTAATGACTTCTTCTTTTCGTGCCAATTCTTTTAAAACAATCTGTCCTACATGTTAAATAACCTCATTCCAGCTTCCTTAGGAGCCATTAGAACCCAAACAATTTGCCATTTCATTTAAAGGAAAGCGAACAAAGAGGAGTTTTGAAACTACACAGATATTAAATTCGAAGCCTTATTCGCAGGATTGTTTCGTGCACGTTTCCGTTTGTGTGCCTAGAGCCATTTGAAAAGCTTCGAATGGAAGCAGTTAATACAGTGTATTGATATTTTGGGCACAATTTAAAAATCTTCAAAATGAGAAGCCAGATTTATAAGCAATAAAACTCAGGAAACTGGCTTAACTATAACTTCTGCAAGATATAAAAGATGTTACCTTTAGAATGAGTGCACTCTCATTCTAAGGATAATCTCTTTTATAAGCATCAAGCTATACCAATGTTTTTTTGGAAAATATGGGTCGAAAAACCTCAAGGTCGTCAGCGCCCTAAAATGTTATTGTAATGTGCAACCACACATCCCATGCTCATGGTGAAGGGTGTGCTTTCTTTAGGGAGCATCCATGTCAGGATTCCGTTTTTTTTTTGCCAATGTGCTTCTTAATTACCTATTGTTTTTTACTAAAAAAATCAATAAAAACAATAACAATGGATACTCAAATATAGAAATTTTCATTATAGGCAGAAGATAAAAAAAGAAAGAAAAGAAAAATGATTTCTTACCCATTGAGCTGAGTGAAGACTCCTCAAGGACGGCGAGGCTACTGTTGTGTATTGTAAGATGCCTGATGTCAATGCCGAGGAACGTGAAACTCTGTAGTTTTGGTAGATTATTATGCCTCAGCTTAAGGTAATATATGACAATGGTTGGTTTTCCCTTTAGGACGGTCATTGAGCGAGTTATGTGGAAGGTGTCTGTGAACTCGCAGAGTATGTCCAGGCCGTTCTTCTTGACAACGCATTGGCATGGTGATATCTCCTGATAAGGGGGGCATTGGAAACTGCCACCCTGAGCAAAGGTAGACACGACACACCAGCCGGTGATCAGAGCGCAGATCCAGCTCAGCCGCCCGCACATCCCAATGGTCTCTAGGACATCCCACCGGCCCCCGTCTGAAACAGTCAGAAGGACAATATACAGTTAGAACATTTTCATAAAGAGTTTATTTATTTCTCGCAAATATGGCGACTCAACAACAAAGTGGTTTAATGTTATGAATGTATGAAAATAAAATAATAATTCACATTATCAAATAATAAAGGAAGAGGATATAGTCTCTTGCTTGTAGAGGTTGGCTTCAGTTCTCAATCAGTTGTATTTATATACATAGGTATATAGTTCGTTCAGGAGAAATTAGATTAGGCCAGAAATGTTTAAATGCTTGAGGTATTCAAATATTTGTCCGATGTGACTGTCATCTGAAAGTAGTTCGTACATATTTTTTGGGATGTTATCAATTTGTCTTCATATAAAGCACTACCTGATTACCCGTGCTTTGTCACGGCAGATATCAGGCTGTACCGTATGAAATGTCAGTTTTGTTTACTTTGCGATTTAATCCTTTCCCTTTTTTATTTATTTATTTACAAACATCATAATTATTCATATAGATTAAAAGCTCTTTTATTCCTATTATTTAATCAGTAACTTCCTTACTGTGTTGTGAGAACGATCCTCTGATAAAAAACAATGACCACCTGAATGAAAGGATTGAAGCTTGTCCCTCAAAAAGCACTAGGGAATATGCCAAAAAACTTGGAGTAGGAGCCACGACAGTTTCAAGACATTTGAAGGAAATCGGCAAGTCCAAAACTGTCATTTCATACGGTTCAGCCTGATAAGTAGTTATTTTATTGCATTAAGACTGGGGTGTTCCGGACCAGTGTCAAGAAACAGATAACCCGTTATCTATAGGTTACCGGCTCCAGGAGTTTAGCCAGTACAGGTTATAATTCGTTGTCAATAATAAATGCACGTTAAAATTTAAAAAATTATGTTTCCAATATGTCATTTGGAAACGCCCCATTGTATTTGCGAGCTTTACCAAAACATGTTCGGACTGGTGAGGAGGTTGTGCAATATCTGGATATTATTACATCGGATGGATCATCACCAGGTATAGCGTAAACTCTATAAGGGACAAAATCACAGTTTATTTCTAGTAATTCAAGCTCCGCCATCATAGTTGAAATGTACCGCAAATACAAATAATATTGCGAAACAGATACAAGCAGGCTGCCAAGGTGTTTTTGCTCTCATTAAAACAAACTAAAAATTCAAACCCCTCTAAAAATACTTATCTATATATATAAAAATCACGTGTCTGTCTGTTTGTATGTTTGTTTTTTTTGTAAAGAAATCTAAACTGTTTGGTACGGGAAATCTCCTAGGCTAGATCAAAATTGTCAAATTTCAAAATTTAGTCAAAAGGTCAAACGTTTTGTTCAAGAAAAATTGGCTACACTGAACCATTCAGATTGTGACGGCCATTTTGAATAAGAGCTATCTATTCGCAGGCTCTGGTGGTGGCCTCTGTCGGGTTTTTCAGAACTGCCGTGGCGCTGGCCTCTGTTAGCTGTCTCACGGACTACATCTAGACAGATATAAACAAATTCACACCGTTTGACCGATTTTGATGTAAATGGGTATACAGGTAGATTTTGATAGGGGGAGAGTCAAAGGCAGAAAGTAGGTGTAGCATTGCACGCCGGGTAACAGCTAGTATATTATATATACATGGTGTTAACGTGTGCAATATTTCATTAACTCTGCATAAAGTCACGAGGATCGTTAGGCGTTGATGTTTGTTTAAATTATTTTGGGCGAAAACCCTCACGGTTGGAAGCACCCTACGGTGCAAAACATGCCACACGAAATATTCATCCCATGCCCCTGGGTTAGGTTGTGCTTTTCTCGACTGGCATTCATGTCAGTGTTTGTTTTCATTTTTCAAGTTTTTTTTCCCTTAAAAATCTTTTTTTGTAAAAAGGCTTTGTTAACCGAATCCCAACCATTCCTTGATTTCTTAAATGTACATAGTTCGATTGGTAGGAATTGCCATTATTGTCCATATTTTGTGAATAGCTCAGTGCAAAAACTTCTAATACTTCACACTTAATATCACGAAACTAACATTTTCAACACTTCAAGCTTCGATTTCTCCTCGTGTGCTGGTCCTCGCTGAGTGGTGATGTATGATAAAGGTTAGCGAGAAGTGTTTGATTAAGAGAATCAGATAACCAAGAAGCATGGAACGGTTCGAAGGATGGAATTTCAATATAAGGTCAAAGTTGATAGTTTTATTTCAGACATTAAAAGTCACTTCATATTTTACAAAGAATTCCTGACTGGAAGATTTGGATTTGCCGGATATTAGAAGGTTTGAGCACAGACATTACAGTGTTTTGTTCTGTAGGATATTAGAAGGTTTGAGCACAGACATTACAGTGTTTTGTTCTGTAGGATATTAGAAGGTTTGAGCACAGACATTACAGTGTTTTGTTCTGTAGGATATTAGAAGGTTTGAGCACAGACATTACAGTGTTTTGTTCTGTAGGATTGAGTGTTTGTTGAGGAAGCGTCGCTGAAGAATTCCTGACTGGAAGATTTGGATTTGCCGGATATTAGAAGGTTTGAGCACATACATTACAGTGTTTTGTTCTGTAGGATATTAGAAGGTTTGAGCACAGACATTACAGTGTTCTGTTCTGTAGGATATTAGAAGATTTGAGCACAGACATTACAGTGTTCTGTTCTGTAGGATATTACAAGGTATGAGCACAGACATTACAGTGTTCTGTTCTGTACCGATCTTCGAAATACTACTTGAACTGGAAAACGTTTTACGAGAAATTCCGGAAAATATTATAATTATGGGTGACTTAAATGGGCATTCTACCCTTTGGGGTTCTGCTACAACAGACAGGAAAGGACAACTAATAGAGGATTTTATTATACGTCACAACCTGATCATTCTCAACGATCCGTCATCACCACCAACATTCCAAGGATCATCTGGCACTTCACACATAGACCTAACTATGGTCAGTATTGATAGTGCCAATAAAGTAGATAATTGGGAAGTGCTTCAGGATTGGACTTCTAGTGACCATTGTGTCCTTCGGACAATTATACAGGAGCCGACTATTGGAAAAATTTACAAGAGGAAAAGATGGCGTACGAGGGACATAAATGTGGATGCTCTGCGCGAAAATATAGCTTGGTTCTTGGACACTCTTGTGCCAAACAACGATTTGGAGAAGCACACTATTGAGTTCACTTCGGCTGTAGTGCGGGCGTGTGACCAGATTCTTCCATTTAGTAAGATTTTAAAAAGGAGGGTCCCATGGTGGACACGGGAGCTGAGTGAACAGAAGAAATTTACTTACAGAGCACGGAGAAAGTACCAAAGAGCCAAAGATCCGCAGATGCGAGAATCCCTAAGAAATACGTATCTTGACCTCAAATCTCAATTCCAGGCTACCGTCAATGAGCAGAAGAAGAAAAGCTGGAAAACCTTTATTGAAATTACGGAGAAGGAGGGACCTTGGGGTTTACCTTACAAACTATCTCAGAGCAATAGACTTTCCAAAGATTTTCTTGTTGCTCTAAGAGACGAAGGTGGTTTATACACTAGAACCAATGAGGACGCCGTCAGGAAGATCCTAGACCACTGCTTCCCGGAAGATGACTTCCGTCTGGACAGCTCTAGCCAGAAACTTATTAGGAAATCCTCAGAAACGCCACCCACTACAGAATTTTCTCCAAATTGGGATGAACTGGATGTAGAAATAGTTGTTGAATCCCTCAAAAGCAATAAATCCCCTGGACCCGACTTCATAGATGTCAACATAATTAAGAAGTGCAAACGAATTTTTGCTCCACAACTGATGAGACTATATAATCGGTGTCTCAACGAAGGATACTTCCCGAAGATTTGGAAGGAAGCTGAGGTTGTGGCCATTCCGAAGTCAGAAGATAGCAAGGCTCGGCCGGGTGGATACAGAGCAATCAGTCTGCTTCCTGTGCTAGGGAAAATTCTCGAGCGACTCATCGTTATGAACCTGCTCCCAAGAATCATGGAAACAATTTCTACCAACCAATACGGAGGAGTGAAGGGAAGATCAACGACGGACGCCATGAAAGCCATCCACAATAAGATACTGGATTCCCCGGCTAGGTACATTGTTAGTATATTTGCAGACATAAGTGGAGCATTTGATAACCTGTGGTGGCCAGCTATTTTGAATGCTTTAAAAGACGTCGATTGCCCTACTAATCTCTACAAATTGCTGAAAAGTTATTTAGCTGATAGGAACGCATTTGTAGCACTCCCTAGTGGACGAGTATGGCATAAAGTAAATACTGGATGCCCCCAAGGTTCCGTATTAGGCCCCTACATGTGGAACCTTGTCTTCAACTCACTCCTCAATGAGTTAACTACTAGTGGCTTCACCCCAGTTGCCTTTGTGGATGACCTGGCGGTCCTTGTGGAAGGCCAAACCCAATCGACTCTTAAGGAACACACCAAGCAGGCGATCAACATAATAACTAGATGGTGTACTGAAAAGAAGCTCAGACTGAATCCGGTAAAAACTAGGCTTTTGATGTTGAAAGGCCAAATTCGGCAAAGAAATACTTTCAGACTGGAAATAGAAGACACTGAAGTTTCCCTTTCTGACGAGGTAAAATATTTGGGAGTTACCTTTGGCGAAAAAATGAATCTTAGCCCGCACATGAGAGAGCTAAAAAGTACCATTACTAAACGCTACGGGTGCCTTGCATCTATAGCCAGGAACACATGGGGACTAAACGGAAAGAACCGGCTGATCCTATACAAGGCTCTTTATCTCCCTCTGGTGACATACGCGGCTCCTGCCTGGTTTCCCAAACTAAATAAGGTGCAGACTGCAATGCTTATTCAGACCCAAAGGAAAGCACTCCTCATGTTGACTAGGAACTACAAAACTGTGTCTACTGACGCGTTACAGGTTCTGGCAGGACAGTTGCCGATTGACTTAGAACTTGGAATAAACGTTGCGAGGTATAACATACCAAGAGGTATTCCAGCAAGGGTCGGCACAAGTGTCTTTAATATCGGAACGACCAGGTTCACAGAAGCAGAACCAATTTTGTACAGCGCGGCTGTATCTCAATGGCAGGACCGGTGGCAAAATTCAACTAAAGGTAGGACCACATACAGATTCTTTCCTGATGTCAGGAAAAGATTAGACATGGATTGGCTGGAGTTAGACTTCTACACAGCACAATTGCTATCAGGCCACGGTGACATCAATCATAGACTGCACTACTTCAAGATCCGGGATAATCCTAATTGCAGATGCGGAGCTACAGAAACTGTAGAACACATCATACTAGAATGCCCAAATTACACCAGAAGAAGGCTTCAGCTCGCGGCAGAATTCTCTATGCTTGAATGGCCACCGACAAGTTTTAGCCAATTCTTGGAATCTGAAGAAATCTTCAATGCACTCAAGACTTTCGCCGGGGCAGTCTTCGAAGCAAAGAAGAGAATAGCATAAATAATAATAGTTTCCAATGAGTATATTAGTAATTTAAGAACATAAATTAGAATATTATGTATATATAAAAAAATAAAAATAAAATATAGGTATATATAAATAAAATGTACATAAATTTGACAATTTTCTTATATAAGTATTAGATATTAGAATATAAGAAATACCAAATACTGTAAATATTAAATAAATTAAATAGTATTATTAAGTAGGATATCATTGGGACCTCACTGAACAGAGGCAGTGGGGTCCCAATTGCAGGCGCCCGTTGATTGATTTGGCAAGTGCAAAACATCCAGCAAACAGGCTGGGAGGGAAATCAAAGGTAGCTGTAACGGCTCTCTAGCGGGTTGTTACAGCTACTGGATACCCTGATGGCACACTTCTAAATTTAAATTAATACAAATTGGAAGAACCGCTGGTATAGGGCAGCCTAAGGCACAGCGGGGGAAGAGAAGGATAAAAAAAAAAAAAAAAAAAAAAAAAAAAAGTGTTCTGTTCTGTAGGATATTAGAAGATTTGAGCACAGACATTACAGTGTTCTGTTCTGTAGGATATTAGAAGGTTTGAGCACAGACATTACAGTGTTCTGTTCTGTAGGATTGAGTGTTTGTTGAGGAAGCGTCGCTGGAGTTGACACTTATTAGTCAAGAGGAAGCACGAGGTTGGTCGTTTGCCACGGAGGACAGGAAGATGTAAGGCTCAGGATTAAGATATAATTTGATTGCAAGGGGGACGGGGTTTAAGATGTATACGATGTCATTTTTAGCCTTGTGTGACCTATTTATTTATGTCTTATTTTTTCCTTCTTAGGAGCCGATGTTTATTTTTCGTATTATCGCAGATTGGCCATTTTTCCATATTTATCGGCTGCAATTAGGATCACCAAATTTCAATTAAAACGGGGGGTCACCATCAAGTCCCTCGTTTTGGAGACTGATTTACCTGTCCACGTCTTTGCAAGTTCGTCATTAAGAGTTCTAGGTCTTTTTCTTGCGGCCCTTTAACCAGGCAAAGTGCACTGGTTCGTTTTTCGATTTAAAGATGCTTCAGGCACCTCATTGCACTTAGGGACTCATTCAACGTCATTTCGTCTCGATTCTCAAGACATGGTAAATGTTTTAACTCAATGACGACAGAGCACATTTCGGCCACAGAGTGCTGCTTGTAGTTTCTCTCTGAGTAAGTTCTTCTCACGAACTAGAGTTTTTGCACCTTCTCTCTCCGACTCTATGTATGTACATTAAATAATCCCCTCGATATGCACATGGGAGGTAGTTATTTAATACATACGTTTACATATTCCAAGTTTAAATTAAAAAGTGCAGAAAGTCATTTGTGTTCTTACCAAATTATACACGAGTTTTACAAATGAAATTCATGGATTCATTAGCTATTACGTAGTTACCTTCTTTATAGACAGATTCTTCATTATTGACAGTATTCATAGACAGCCTATAGCGCTAATTGGTTCTAATACCCGAAAGCCATACATTATTAGCATCGGAAATAATTTTTCATAGTTTTTCTAACTTTTCTCTCGGACTACATGTGAATAAATAAAATGGTGTCATATACACATGAAATAAAACACTTTTGCTAACTTCATTTTAAACTGGGAAAAGTAAATTTGTTTGCAAAAAAAAAATAAAAAGTCGTAAGAAATGTTAGAGATTGTCCAAAGTCGGAAATATGAATATTCCCGTTGATTATCAAAGTAAAGCAACGTCGAGCCAGTACCTGAATGAGTGACCGACCACCGCCGTGCTGTTGGCATTATAAAAGGGTGGCAACCAGCATTTAGCCCGGCTTTAATAGGCCGATTGTTGATATGGTGTTAAAAAATAAAAAAAAATTGGGTCTATACATTTTCGTTTTGTATTTTTATGTTTCTTTTAGTTTAGGTCACTTTCAGCATATCATATATTTAAGAATCGATTATGACGTCACCTTTTCTCATTAAATTATTTCAACATATTAGTTGCTAGTCCGTATATCTGCTCATTTAATGGTTGGGTTCTTGATGCCAATATATGTTTTTAAAGTATTAGGAATGGACTAAATCTGAAAATAAATTAAGAAATATTAAAAAGACGACAAGAGCCTAGTTGAACGAAAAACTGACAAGGCGGGAAGAAGTAGTTTTAACCAAGGTTAGAATTAGACACTGCTTAGTGACTTACGTCAAGCTTTCAATAATAAATGGACGTTACAATTTGAATAATAACAGTAAAATTATTTTAATAATGGACTTTTAATTGATTTGCAAAGTTATTTTACAAACCAGGAATAGTTTTGTACTTCGAAAATTGCAAAAAGAAGGTTTTAGTACTAATTATAAAAAAACAAAATGATTAAAAGTAATAAGATGTTTGAAGCAATAATTTAGATTTTTATCAAATTTTTCCTAATTAATAGCATTCTGTACACCCATGGAGTATATTTTTAGAAGAAAATATTTCGCTGTAAGCAGAGGCGACTTTAGGGCAAAGGGTTGCGTGATTTAGCCCTTAAATATTTATGACTGGACCATTCAAACAATGGACTCGGGTGGATTATTATAATCAAGACATTACCCTTTAAAGATATTGCCAACTTTATCTAGGAAATTTATTTAATGCATTTATTCACGGAAGGAATGATTTCACGCCAAGTATTCATTTTGATTAAAGTCCTAATTTATTATCCTTCATTTTCTTGGGGCCCAAACAATATTAGACGGCGTTGTCCTTAATGCCTACCTTACTCGTCAATATTACTGAAGAAAGGCGCTAATGGCCAAGTTGTAGATGCGCCGTAAAAAAAAAAAAAAAAAAAAAAAAAAAAAAAAAAAAAAAAAAAAAAAAAAAAAAAAAAAAAACAACAACAATTACTGAAGAAATGAAGTAAGTACGACAGAGACTGATTTTTAAAGAACACTGAATGTTCCGTAATGTCTAATGGCCCAATGAGTAATATGAAAAGACAGGACTAGGTGACATTAACGCGCCTAGGAATCGGCCACAGTCGATTGACGCATGGTCGGCCGACGCACAGTGGTATTTTTAACTGATCTAGCTGAAAATTCGAAAAATTCATGAAAACAAATCCCTAATTGGACCTTGCAGTATTTTCCAAGATAGTATATAGATTACAAAGAAGAATAAGTTGGCTCAAATACGTCAACATTAAGGGATTACGGATTAATTATATTAGGGTATGTCATGCCGCAAAGTTCATTACTCTACCTTTAAATGAATACTGCAGCTAAGCAACTGCTTTGTCAATGCTACAATTTTTTTTCCTGTTTCAGAAAGGTAAATATGACCTTCTTTGATTATTTATCATGATAAATTACCATTAATGTTTGCTGTATTTCATTGTGTACTATACTCGAGCGATCCTTATATTTCTAGTAGGAGTGCGGAAATTCGTCGACATAAGGAAGAGTTTCATTCCTTCCCAGGTAAAATAATTAATTTGTTGAATAAACCATTACCTGAACAAGAATGATTTATTAGTTTTGATAACTTAATTTTGATTATATTTTTTGTTGTTTTGTTGAGTTTTCAATTATTATTTTCGATGTATTTTTTTTTTCAATTATTATTATTATCATTTGTAATACCTAGTTTTTGTTGTTGTTGCCTTTAAAAAAGTTAAATAATTTATAAAAAAAAGTATAATAATAAAAATAATTAAAACATTTTTATTTAAATTTTAGTTAACACTTAAAATGTAATAAACAACTTTTTCTCCTGAAAAAGTTAGAAAACAACGGTAAGACTTTATTTCCGACCCCTAAGATAGGGTATATTCGTGATCAGCAAGTCATTTTCTATATGAATCCGTGATAACATAATTTTGTCCAGCTAGATCAGTTAAAAATACAACTGTGCGACGTAGACCACACTGCGAACACTGTGGCAGGCTCCTGGATGTAAAGCACATCTTAGGTTATCAGCAGGAGGAGGCACTCCTTGCCGGGTAATACACTCCTTGCCTAAGAGGATTAGGTAGAAACAAAGCCTCTGTGATGATATTGATGGAATATCTAGCAGACACAAAATTGTACAGTAAATTTTATAATGTGTGTAAATAGATTCTATACAAGTATGTTTGATGAGTGTAAGTATTTATTGTGTGAATGTTCGAGGAGAGAATGAGTTTTGTAATTTGTTTGTAAATAGCCAACGATTTAGATTGAGGACACAATTAACGGAGAGGATCTATGCACGATATGTGACAAGCTGGAGAAAGAAGATATTAAACACTTCCTTCTCACGTGCTCCATGTACAATGATCCCCGAAACATCTTTATCAAGCAGTACTTGGACACAAAAATGCAGGACGAGGATAAAATCAAGGCAATACTCGCAATAGACTCTATACAAAAACTAAATTATTATTATACTAGCTGACCCGGCGAACTTCATACCGCCTAACAGTCGATTCTTTAATTTTTTTTTTCTCTTAATAATTATTCTGCTATTTGGGACAACGGGTGAGCTAGTAAGATAAAAAAAAAGAAAAAAGAAACTTAATAAGTCACCTTGAGAAGATATGGTCGACCGTTCAGAAGTAGGAAGCGTAGATCGTCGGGGTTTCGGTCAGTGTTCTTATTCAATAAAACACATTTTATTACGAGAAATGTTCTCTTCTTGAAACGGGACAGTTCTCAATCTTCTCAATAGCCCTGAAGATGGCTTGTATAGCAAGCCGAAACGTTGGCGGCAATAAATATACATTTTAGCATATAAAATGTGTTTTATTGAATAAGAACACTGACCGAAACCCCGACGATCTACGCTTCCTCCTTCCCCTTAATAAGTCACCAATTACATTTTGTCAAAAAATAAAAATTATAAAACACTTAAAATTCTTTTAATAGTCACTAAAAATCACTATGAAAATCACAATATCATATTTATTATTATAATACCTATTTATTATATTTCATTTTCTTTTAACTTATTCTAAATTAAGTTTCATTTTTATTGTAGTACTTAGTGGTACACGATATTTTTTGTTTCATTGCCTGACGCGTAAATAAACAGAGCAGATGGTTTTCCAACACGGGAACAGGCAACATACAATTGACCATGCGAGAAACATGGGTTTTCTTGATTAATACCACAAACACTTAATGACTGCCCCTGGGATTTGTTTATAGTCAAACTGAGTTCATAGGTCCAATAGCAACACAGTTGTAGGCACTGTAATCAATTGACAGCAGCTCGATTCAAACTTGCACCATTATTAGTCACCATTTCACGTTCATTGCGATCTTCACGTTCCTGGGCAGTAAGATTAGATTGATAATTAATTTGATGCGTTGCATTTCAGGTTCTTCTGCCTGAATTTTTCCTTATAGGAGGCATATTTAGTAAGTCACAAACACTCAACACTTTAGTAATTTTATAGAAATTTGTGGCTTTTAGATTTATTATAGATGCACAGCAAAGAGATGTTTACATTTCAAGTGACATTTTACCACAGACAATTTACATTTTACCATAGTCAATTTAATTTTGAGTAATGTTACCATCGTATAAATATTGACAAATATTGACATTAATATTTATACGATACTAATGTCACTCAATTGTTTTGCCTTCCCAGAACCCCTCCACTAACACTTTACGGTATGGTATTAAAGTTCTAATTGACCTTTAAGTATTATTACGAATCTTTTGTATGGGAATATAGAAAAATGGAATCTTTTTTACTTCGTTAATGCAAATATAAATTAATTTAAATTGCATTATTAACATGTGATTCTAATGTCACCTAGTGATTACATGTTCTTATTTATTTAAATTTTTTTGCTTATACACAAATAACCAAATACGTTAACTGTTAAAAATATTATAAATGAGAACATATGTTTTTATTTAAAAATGAATTTGCGTTAAGGAAGTGAAAAATACCCGAAAAGTGTTGCTTTTAGATTTTTTCAGGCAATTTTTTTAATTTTTCTCTCCGTAAGAACCATCCTCGTAGTTCAAGGAATATTATAAAAAAATAATTAGCGAAATCGGTTCAGTAGTTCTCGAGATTTTCGCTTACCAACACATTTAGCAATTCATTTTTATACAGGGTGTCCTTTTTAGATGGCCCGGCAAAATTTCTCTTGAACGGATAACATTATAATAAAACAAAAAAATACGTATTTCATAATTTTTAGTCTAGTTTAAGATTTTGGCCTGTTTTTGAAAAAAAAAAAAAAAAATCGGGGTACCCCAAACCCTATACAACTTTGAAATTTCAAATGGGACCATATACCTTCCGATAAATCATTTTAAAGGATTGTTTACACTGAAATTAATAATGCAATCAGATTTTAATTTGGTCAACTAATAACAAAGTTATGGCATAAAGGTCGAAAAAAAAGACAGTACATTTTGTTAACTGTTTTTAATATTTAAAAAATCCATCGTACCTGCAGAGGTTGGTGAACCTACATCTCATGTTCAAACTACCTGCCTTCTTTGATGATGCAAAGATTCGCTCTTGTTAGCCACTCTTCGTTGGTGTTCAGTGCGATGGACTGAGGAGAGACCAATCGACAAGCATTTTCCACTCTTCGGTGCAGTTCTTCAACTGATGTTGCAGGATTATGATTGGCATAAACGATATTTTTCAAATGTCCCCACAAGAAAAAGTCTAACGGAGTTAGATTGGGCGACCGAGGAGGCCAACAGATGGGACCGTGAGGTCCTATCCACCGGTCCCGGTAGTGCCGATTTAAGTAACGTCTCACTTGCAGAGAATTGTGTGCGGGACACCCATCAAGCTGCAGTATCATTCTTTGCCGATGCTGCAGAGGTACACCTTCTAGTAAAGCCGGCAATTGTTCTCTCAAGAAATTTAGAAACTGAGCTCCATTTAAATTATTTCGGTAGAAATAAGGACCAATTAATTTATTTCCGAGAAGTCCGCACCAAACGATGATGCTGTGAACCACCTGGTGATGACAAGAAAAGGAGATTCTAGGATTTTCCTGTGCCCACGTTCGAAAATTCCAACGATTTAACATACCGTTAGTGGTGAACTTCGATTCATCAGTCTATAGGACATATGGAAGCATGTTTTCATCAACTACCAAACTCGACATTTGTGCAAGGAACGTTAGACGCCTGTCATAATCAGTGTCCCGGAGCCCCTGGACAAGATGAGAGCGATAAGGCTTGAAATTATAAGTCCGTAGTACATCTCTAATTTTGTTCTTTGAAAAACCTAAAACCCTTCCGGTATTTCGGAGAGAAGAATTTAGATTTTCCATGACATACAATAAAATATCCAGTTCCTCGTCGAAATTGCGCTGCCGATATCTTGGTCGATCAGCAACTGATCCAAATCTCCTCATATTGAGAGCAACACGAATAAATGTTTTGTGGCTCACTTGAGGACGAGCGGGAAATTTCTGGGAGTACAACACAGCTGCACGACGAGCGATACCACCACTTTTAATAAAACAATTGTACATATCAACTTTTTCCTCATGGGAAAACTGCACTCTTCGGTTTATTTTAACTAACTGATTAATACTGTATGTAGGCAAGTAGGCACTGTTGTAATAGTTATCTATTTCCAGGAATTAAAGTTCCCTTACTTAAGACCATTTGGATAAACAATATCAGTGAATGTAAACAGCTCTACCTTCACCCAACATACAGGGGCTTATTTCTGTTTCTTCTCTGCATCTTTAAAAGAAACATTTATTTCGAATTTCACCTAATAAGTTAATTATTTATTTACAAATTATTTCCCATGTAACAAAAGAAATGCAAAGCAGTTTAAAGTAATTAGTAACGAAACAATCAAAATGTATTTTGTTTCGAACTTTATGCCATAACGTTTTTATTAATTGACCAAATTAAAATCTGATTGCATCATTGATTTAAGTGTAAAAAATCCTTTAAAATGATGTATCGAAAGGCATAGGATCCCATTTGAAATTTCAAAGTTGTACAGGCTTTGGGGTACCCCGAAATTTTTTTTTTTCCAAAAGCAGGCCAAAATCTTAAACTAGACTAAAAATTATGAAATACGTATTTTTATGTTTTATTATAACGTTATCCGTTCAAGAGAAATTCAGCCGGGCCATCTAAAAGGGACACCCTTTATAATAGACTAGCTGACCCGGCGAACTTCGTACCGCCTAACAGTCGATTCTTTAATTTTTTTGTTTTTTTTAATACTTATTCTGCTATTCAGGACACCGGGTTACCTAGTAAGATAAAAAAAGAAAAATGTCCGTCACGCAGGAGCTGCATAACTAAGCACTTTCCTCAGAATTTTTGTAGTGTAGACTACATTACTGAATAATTTGCTGTAAATAACCTATATAAATAAAATACAAACGTGAATAGTTCTGCTCATTTACATTTCTTATGAGAACTATTCAATTATTAATTTTGTAAATAATTTGCTTCCAGAGTTATGTTTATAAATGATACTGCACTACTTAATAAATACACAAAAACTTTATTTTCCGTCTTTTGATCTGACGCAGGAACAGGATACAGTCCCCCCAGTGGGAGATAGCGCTCCTCGCGGCGGCTTTGTGAACTTACCTAAACTAAAGTCAACCCTCCTTTCCAATAGACCGATTTACTTCATTTTTACAACACTTCTTTCTCATGAGATACCCACTACGAATACCCCGTTTCGTTACAGAACAGCAGAAATTACGACGAATTTATGAGTATATTCGTACTTTCGGTCCGGAGAAACCCCCCTTCCAAATAACCCGATTTAGTTTATTTTTACAACCCATTTTTCTCTGTTGATTACCACCACGAATAACGAGTTTCGTTGAAATGTAACAAAAATTACGGCTGGTAGTGGCAAATTGGTAATGTGGGTCCGGAGTAACCCCCCCCCCCCCCACCCTCTTAATGAACCGATGGAGTTTATTTTGCCAACGTATTTCTCTCTTTAGATAAACATAACGAATACCGAGTTTCGTTGAAATATAACAAAAACTACGGGTCAAATTACTGTTTTGGGTCCGGGGTAAACCCCCCTCTCGGTGGACCGATTTTGGTGGTTAACAAACTCGTTCAATCGTTTGCTAATTGAACGCTAAATACCACGTTTCGTGAAGAAAAAACAACACCTCTGGCCGCTATCGTGTTAACAGACACATATATATCTATACATATATATATATATATATATATATATATATATATATATATATATACAGATATATATAAATTTTAACGGGGGTCATTTTCGGTGTCTACTAGGTAGGATCGATAAAGATTTGAAGAAATTTTTCAAAAATTCCGTCATGAGTGCAACCTCAATAGCTACTTTCCTTCGGAGGAAAGTGCTAAAAAAAAGTTAATAAGTCAACAATTACATTATGTCCAAAAATAAAAATAATAAAACACTTAAAATTCTTTTTATAGTCACTAAAAATTTACAATGAAAATTACAATTTCAGTTTCTCAATTATGATACCTACTTATTATATTTTATTTTATTTTTACTTATTCAAATTAGGTTTCATTTTTATTGTAGTACTTTATGGTACACGATATTTTTGTTTGATTACTCGGCGCGTAAACAAACAGAGCAGATGGTTTTCCAACATGGGGACAGGCAACATACAATTGACTATGCGAGAAACATGGGTTTTCTAGATTAATACCACAAACACTTAATGACTGCTCCTGGGATTTGTTTATAGTCAAACTGAGTTCATAGGTCCAATAGCAACACAGCTGCAGGCACTGTAATCAATTGAGATGTCGTAACAGAAAGCAGCTCGATTCAAACTTGCACCATTATTAGTCGAATGTCGCGCTTCACGGGTCTGTCTTAACCGGATTCTTTCACGTTCATTGCGGTCTTCACGTTCCTGGGCAGTACGATTACATTGATAATTAATTTTATTCGTTGCATTTTGGGTTCTTCTGCCTAAATTTGTCCGCCGTCTTATAGCAGGCATACTTAGTAAGTCTCAAACACACAACACTTTAGTATTTTTATTGAAATTTGTGGCTTTTAGATTTAGTAATATTATAGATGCACAGCAAAGAGATGTTTAAATTTCAAGTGACATTTTACCACAGACAATTTACATTTTATCAAAGACAATTTGTTTTTGAGTAATTTTACCATCGTATAAGATTTGACAAATATTGTCATTAATATTTATATGATACTAATGCACTCAATTGTTTTGCCTTCCCAGAACCCCTCCAATAACACTTTACGGTATGGTATTAAAGTTCTAATTGACCTTTAAGTATTATTACGAATCTTTTGTATGGAATTTTAGAAAAGTGGGGTCTTTTTTACTTCGTTAACGCAAATATAAATGAATTCAAATTGCATAGTTAACATGTGATTCTATTGTCACCTAGTGATTACTTGTTCTTATTTTTTTAATTTTTTTTTGTTGCTTATACAGAAATAACCTAATACGTTAACTGTTTAAAATATTATAATTGAGAACATATGTTTTTATTTAAAAATGAATTTGCGTTAAGGAAGTGAAAAAGACCCGAAAAGTGTTGTTTTTAGACTTTTTCAGGCAATTTTTTTAATTTTTCTCTTCGTAAGAACCATCCTCGTAGTTCAAGGGATATTATAAAAAAAGAATTAGCGAAACCGGTTCAGTTGTTTTCGAGATTTGCGCTTACCAACACATTTAGCGATTCATTTTTATATAATAGATTGCAAACTCACTAAAAATAATTTTTATTTTTAAGTACTTAAGGCCAAATACTTCGGAGGGCTATCCATTTTTCACCGAAAAGGACACATGACGATGCCCGAGATACAATGAAAACTGCCCTCGAATATAAGCGTTCTGAATTTAATAGTTAATTGGGCGTACAAGATTTGCTTTCATGATGAAATTGAGGCAACGATTACGAATTAATCTATTTGGTGGGAGGCAGGGGAAGGCAAATAAACTTTGCTCTAAAATAAACAAACTCTCCCGACGGAGGTTTGAGTTTATACATAATCGGCTTCCATCAAGTCTACTTCATACTCCACTGCCCACGAGTCTACAACTTGGTGTGTACCTCACTCATTAATATGCAATACAGTTGATGTTCTTTGCCTCCCTTCGGGCTATAGCTCACCTGTTATAACACCCGAAGACTTTGAACAATAACTATATTAGTTAACAGCCTAACACGTTGAATACAAGAATGCGTAGGCCGTTTCAGCGTCATCTCACCGTCCTTCTGACGTGCAGCAAGAGTATACCCGTACTCCATCTCATTTTCAAGTGGTCCAGTAGCTAACTCCTTGGATTCCCATACGGGAGAAGCGGATTCCTGTTTTTTTTTTTGTTCAGAGTTTCATGAAAAAATTCCCTGCTCTCATGGCGGAACTCCCGTTTACTAAGAGTGGTAATCTATAGAATGCCCGGCATTAATCGATGCCGATGTACTGTAGAAAAAGGAGATACCATATCGTCGATACAAGTGCAAAGTATGGAATGTGAAAAAACGCATGTTTCATTTTCAATCTGTTGGACCGATGTACGTTGTGGCAAACTCACGAAAATTATAAAGAAAAATAATTATGAATCACAGAAAATAAACTCACGAATGTGCATTAAGTCTAATTAAAATACATAATAAGATAAATTTTATATAGATTCATCTATACCGAACCACTTTTACACATTCGATACTTTGCATTTGTATCGACGATATGTATTTATAGAAGTTATGATAAAACGTTTTCTATAATATAGTTTGTTGTTTAGGCGGATGGTTAATAAATAAAGTCCAAATTAACATAATCGTCAATTTATTTTCGTTTCACATTATCTGATGCCTCTTCAGAAGCCAAAAAACTAAATACAGCCTAATATAACACAGGAGAACCTCACACTACACCGGCCACATCATCACTGAAGGTCTAAAAAGGAACTATCAGCTGTATTTCTAGTCAGCTGTTTAAAATACCGATAGCGTCCAAACATAAAATTATATCACCGGAGGACGATTAGTCACTACATTAATTAATTAAAAATATGTTATTTAAATATTTTATTTCGGTTTTCTTATTCACCACTTTTATTTTCTATTTTGTATGATACATTTAATAACACGACTGACAACAAGCTTCGAGAAATCCAGCACACTGTACACGAATGGTCATCGAGTAAAAGATCAAATAGGCGAGAAGAAGTGGTTTTATGCCGTCTAAGGATTGGCCATTCACGACTGACACACTCCTACATTATGACGAGAAAAGACAGACCGACATGTACATACTGCAATACTGGCCTCTCAATAAAGCACATACTGACAGAGTGTAGACTCAGGACAAAATTGAAAGTACCCAACTTCTTGACCGACTTACTAAACGATGGTAGCCAGTACATTGATGACCTTATGAAATACCTAAAACATGCAAATATTTACAACAATATTTAAAAAAGAAAGGATAATCAAAGCACATTAGTGAAATTGATTTTTCGTTAATTGACCCAACAAAAAGGTACTTCCTTTTGTTGGGTCAACGGAATAGAACACAATACATTCACGGACACAACATACTTTTAGACATTTTAACATGGAAACATAAGAAGAATTATTACCAGAGAAGATTTTACGGAAAAAGATTTCGTTTTATCATCAATTGATGACAAAACTAACATAAATAAATAATAATTTATTTTATTTTATGTGTTATACAGCTTCTTTGTTTATCTACGCTGATAATAGTAAAGTCTTTGATAATTTGTAATTTAATTCATTAACCTTCCAGCTAAAGAAGAAATACAGTTCAGATTTTGGGCCTCTATTTATTCTAATATGTTTTCTACAATGTGTAGAGCTGTTTAAGAGCAAAATTGTCTAATAAAATGCCTACTAAGAACCATTTTTCTTTTGCTTTTTTCCTTTGGTCCTTTGGTCATGTCTGCTTTATTAGTAGGAGGAATTGGACCGTAACGAAGCAAGGGAAAGTCGATAACTTGTTTGCAATGATTCAGCCTCCGTATGAAAAGAGGCTTTAACGTTCCATCTCGCCTCAGCTCCGTCTATTTGTTACCAAATGCTGCTGTACATTAGTACCAATTACTCCAGCCTTTACTCGACAAGCTTTGATGTTCTCCACTGTTTTTCGTTTTTCCTTATTGAGATGAGTAGTTTTTACTTTTATGTTAAAAAAAAAAAAAGAACTTTTGTTTCCCCTTCACTTTTGTCTAATAAATGGTTAACAAATAAAGACCGCTTCCTTGTCTGATTTATTTTCATTGGAATTCATACTATTCAGGGAAACGTTTATGAATTAAGCATTGTCATTCGTGAGCTAGCATACGACGGTATATACACCGGATGCCGTTGATCACCGATGGGGGCATGAATAGTACTAGGACAGGTTAACGCTAGGTATAACCACGTGTCGTTGGCATTGATATTGACAACCTACAGGTAATCCCTAGCTGAGAGCTTAACCTTTTAAACGTAGTATACAAAAAAAAAAATAAAATAAAAAAAATAAAACAGTATTGAGATATTCGTATGTTTGGTTATTCTACAAATTTACATCTTATTATCTTATTACATATGTTTCACACATTGATAATTAAAGCAAGATAATAACAAATATTAAAATGAAAAAACAACACATTTTAGAACCCCTCACAAAGTTTCGTTGCTACTTTTTTAGGATTCATGAGGTAGGTTTACGTTTATTTTTATTTATTTATTTATTATTTACTACAGAGCACGCGAAATCTTTTCCAAACTTTGGGGGTAAGAAACCACTAACAAATTATTATAGCAATAAACAGTTATAAAAATCATAATTTTTTTTTCTTCAAATTTTAACGTCCATTAATATCAACTAAGAACTAAAGGACGGGTTATCTATAGGTTACCACCTTCTTCTAGCCAGGGTAGGGCTGATGTATTTTTTTTTTCTAAAGAAAAGCCACCACCCCATAGAGGGAATCGGACCCACGACCCTTGGCTCGGAGTTTTAAGTGCTCACGCCTTAACACTCACGGCCATTGGCCTCCCCAGTAAATATTTTAGATATTGAATTATTTTAAATTGACTTATTTTTAATAGAAACTGAACATATGGCAACAGGTAATGCTAATTACATCTTTATGCTCATTGTTAGTATAACTCATAATAGTATAACTTTATTTTTTTTCTTCGCTAATGAAACTTTTTTATACAGATACATTTCTATTAAGGTGCTGTATTCTCGCAATATTCACCGGAATAAAAGTGTATTATTTTTACCTTCATTGAAATATGAATATCTGGATAAATTTTATTTAAAGACTAGAAACTGCAAAGTATCAAACACTAAAAGATTACTACTCATTAATTTATCACCTGCAATCTGCTGTATAAGCCGACACCATCTTCTCTCTAATTACCTAAGATTCGGACCCTTGATTAAACTGTTATTCATATTTAAATTTTATGTCAATTATAATTAATTCAGAATTTTAGGACGGTTTATCTATAGGTAACTACCCATTTTTAGCCAGGATAGGGATGATGCCTTTTATCTTTCTAAAGAAAAGCTACCACCCCTAGTGGGGAACGAACCCACGACCCTTGGCACAGAATGTTAAGTACTCACGCCTTAACACTTACGGCCACCGGGCCTCCTAAACTCTAAGTAAATTTATATATATATATATATATACATATATTATTTCCACATCGAAGTAACCCTACGATGTGGGAGTTTATTGTGTATTCTGCACATCCCATGCATTTTATGCATTTATGTGCGACTGTTTCAGTTTTTAGTTTTTTTTTTTTTTTCAATAATATAACAATAAATGATTTTATAAGAAAAATACGAAACAAAACAATGATACATTAAGACTTAACTACAATGTGTCTTAATCAGACACTTAAATAACAAGACAATGCTTTTCTTTCCTGTCTCTATAGCTTTGCTTCCTCTCTCAGCTCAGATATCCTCTTAGCAAAAAGTTTTAGATAGAAAATATGGTTTTGATAAAGGGCTTTTGGGCTTATGGGCCAATTTGTTAAGTGTTTTTGTATTTCTCGTCGTATGTGTGCTGTCTGTCTACAGTCGTATATTAGATGTGTGTAGGTTTGTTCGGTGTAATGATCGCAGAGACAAGTGTTTGAGTCTGTCAGTTTAAATCTGTGTAAGTACGAGTTAGTGTTTCCGTGGCCAGTCAGAAGTTGCGTCAGTGTAAACGTTAAATCTGTTGTTTTGTTGTCAATGTTGATGTGAGGAATGAACAGTTTTACATGTAATCCTTTATCTGTTTGATCCCACCTCTGCTGCCATTTTTTGATGCTTACGTCCCTTAACAAATACCCCACACTACTTCTTGATATTTTGTTGTAGCATGGCTCAATATCTTGACTTTTTGATGCACTTTTAGCCTGAAAGTCAGCTATTTCGTTGCCTATGACGCCCGCATGTGCTTTGACCCAATTAAAATAAATATTTATTTCTTTGTCTTTTAATATTTTCAAATAATTTCTAATATTTTCTATAAGTAAGTCGTGATTTTTGTGGTTTGTTAGTTTGTTTATGAGTACTTGACTGTCAGTGTTAATTTGTATGTTTGTGTTTGGAAGAATATTGGACTGGAGAAGGTATGAGAGTGCCTTTAATACTGCCATTGTCTCGGCCTGATTATTACTACAAAGTTTCCCTAGCTTTATTTTTCTACATTCTATCAGGTTATCTGTATTGTCGCCTGCAAGGACTATAAAGGCACAGCCCACATCCTCCCCATCCTTACTCCCGTCTGTGTATACTGTGTATGTGAAGTCTAAGTCTTCTGTATTCATATTAATTTCAGGTACAAGTGCTGGGTGTGTCCAGTTAGTGAAGTGTACAGAATGTTCAACGTCGTCAGTATTAATTTCGTCAATATTGTGTTTTTCATTCAGTATTGTGTATTTTTTGGAATATTCATCTGCTAAAATTGTTATTGGTAACATATTCGCCAAGACACATGCGGCCTCATAGGAGATTGTGCGATATCCTTTGATGATCTTTATTGCCATGATTCTTTGTACCCTTTCTAGCTTTTTGATGTTATACTTTCTTTTCAATCCTGATTTCCATACCGATATTGCATAAGTTAATGCAGGCAATAAGGCTCCTTTATATATGGTACTCAAAGCACTTGGTTGCAAACCCCATGTTGCTCTTGCTGCTATTGATAACAAGTTAATGTTTTGAATTAATTTAGTATGTAGATGATCTATATGTTCATTCCACCTTAATTTATTATCAATTATTACTCCTAAGTATTTTATTTTTGAGACTGGGTTTAGCCGAGTATTGCTGATTGAAATATTTAAATTTGGGACATTTCTTTTAATTTTTCGAGAAAATATAATATATTTACATCTTGTTAAACTAAAACTCAATTTATTTGTTTTGGCCCAAACATTTGTAAGGTCTAGTATATTGTTTGTTAGAGTTTCCAGGTCAGAGAAAGTTTTAGAATTTGCTAATACAACGATATCGTCTGCAAAAGCAACGATTTCTGTATTTTCTGGTTTCGGTTTTTGGAGCAGTTGATCAACGATTAGATTCCACAAAAGCGGAGAGCAGCTTGACCCTTGTGGTGTACCCAAGGTTTGGTGTTTCTGTGCTGTGAAGTTATTAGTTTGTATTATTGCTAATCTATTTTCTAAATAATTTATTATTAGATTATAAATATTTTTGGGACATTTTTTTTCTTTTAATGAATTTAGTATTGATGGTTTCCATGCGTTGTCAAATGCTCCTTTGATGTCTAAAGAAACTAATATTACATTTTCAAATAATTTCAGGTGATGTTCTATAAAAAGTTTTACCTTTTGTATGGCATCCGGTGCGCTAGTTTGGGGAGTGAAACCAAATTGGTTTTTATGTATAAGTTTGTTGGAATAAAGGTAATGAGATAATCGACTATTGATAATTTTTTCGAGAACTTTTCCTCCGGTATTTATAAGGCTAATTGGTCTGAACGAACTAAGGCCATTATTGGGTTTATCTGTTTTCCGTATAAGTATAATCTTTGAGATCTTCCAAATTTTGGGGAATATAGAATATGTAAAACATTTATTATATATAGTTGTAATAAAGCGTTTATATTCCTCGGTCATAGTTTTGAATATCACAGGAGTTATTCCGTCAATTCCTGGAGTTTTATTTTTATCTAAATTGTTTATTACATCAAAAATTTCCTTTTTAGTTAGTTCTATATCATTATCGGTAGTAACAGGTTCCTGCTGATTAGTGCGAATTATTCTATTACAATCATCATCAGTACTTTCGTCATCAGTCAAAATGATATTATCTAAGATAAAATCCAAGGTTTCTTTGTGAGTTCTTGTATACGAACCGTCTCCTTTTTTTATAGTTTGGAATTCGATTGGCGTTTTTACTTTATTAACTGCAAATTTATATGGCCAGGACCAAGGATTATTGATATCGATACTAGAACAAAACTCTTTCCAAGAATTGAATTTAGCAGTCCTAATTTCTTGTACATATTCTCTTTTTTTGTTAAGATATATTTCTCGCCTTTCTTTCCTAAGTTCTTCATTATTTAATGTTTTCTGGAATAACCGTCGGAGTCTATTGGTTTCCTTGCGTAATATTGTTAAATTATCACTCCACCAAGGAGCGTATTTATGTGTCTTATTTATTTTTGGAGATTGTGGATATCTACGAAAAGTTTTGTTACAAGTTTTAGTTAGTGCTAGAGAGAATTTTTCTAATGTTTGTTCAATATTGTTTTCATTTATCGAATCTGAAATATATTTGTCAACATCCATATTATCATCTGGACTAATTCCGAATATTTTACAAATATTGTTCCGCAATGACGATAGAAATTCATTCCAATCTGCATTTTTAGTGTTATAAATTATATATATATATATATATTTAAGCAAAACTTAACTTATTTTATCTCCTCTGTTCCATATCTCATGAATAGGCCACCACTACATTTATTACTTTTTATTACCATAACTGAAGTTTAATGTTTTGTGATTACTAGGCCAATCGTTGATAAATGGTCAATGGGTCAGATATGGTGTTTAGAATCGCTGTTCCCTAATCATTGCACAAACTAGAGCTTACTAGCCTATGCAAGAGTCGACAAGAGAACTCCAACCTAGCTCCACCTAATTTGCTTCTTCAAGATGGCTTTTTGATGATTTACAGACAATTTATTGTTTAAAATATCACATAACTCCAATTATTATGTCTGATATATGCTCTAAATTATTGATATTAACATATTTGTTTTTAATTTTTTATTGATTATCAAATGTTTCATTTATTCAGGAACTTTCATAATACATATCATGAAATAAAATGTTAAAATACATCAGCGGAACAAAATAAAAAAAAAAAAAAGACAACTATTTTTATCAATTACAAAGAACTCACTGAATAACTTATGAAAGTTTATTTTTTTTGCCTCGATGGAGCTTCCTTATGATATAATAAAAATTGCTACCCAATAATTGGGGTCTGGAGTGAACTCCCTCTTTTAAATCATTTATTTCTGGTATTTATATAACATTCTTTTATTGTCAGTGTTTATGGTCTTAAAGCAACTTTCTTTGTTTTGTAAAGCGCAACTTGAAACAGTTATAATTTGAGTTAGCCTCGCTTCTAATCAACCGATTTGCGCTAGCCTGTCAGCCTGAAAACAATAAGCAGGATATGACCGAAAACGCAACCCTAAAGTAGAGTTCTTCCGGGGCATTTCTTGCTCACTTCCCGCTCACATCCTGTTGATTAACAGGATGTGCGAAGGAAATGAACCGAAGTTCTGGTAGCCGTCCTGAAGTGATCAGGATACAATCGGGTAGCGAAAAAAAATTGACCTGATAGAGTGAACTAGAAGTTAGAAAGAAATACTCATAAAGTGAGAGAAACATGCTAAAAATGAGTGGGTAAAGCAAGTTCCTTTGCAAGTCGGAGTTTTCATAATGTACTTCTGCCAAAAGTTTTTTGTATTACATATTTAAAAGGTCACGAATATTATCGCCTAATGGGGAAAATTTATAATTTGGTTAAAAGCTAATAAAATTTATAACAACTTTTGTCTGGGCAGATTTTTGTTTTTCATGTCCCCTGTTTATTAAATTATGTGTAAATAATTTACGAACTTTTACAGTTGAACATAAAATAGTATTTCGTTTTTCATCTAACTTAATGTCAGCACTGATATTGTTGAAATTAAACATTCAAATCCTGTAAAAGGCATGTAAAAAATCAAAATCTATTATTAAATCATTCAAAAACCATATTTTTTCAAAGATTCTCACTCTTGAATTAAGATAAATTTACGTTTTAAAATTGTCATTCTGATTTTTTTTTCAAGTCTAATCAGGATTTGAATGTTTAATTTCAACGATATCAGTGCTAATATTATGTATTTCATATTTTGATTTATACTATTTTATGTCCAATTGTAAAAGTTCGTAAATTATTTACACCTAATTTAATAAACAGGGGACACAAAAAACAAAAATCTGCCCAGACAAAGTTGTTATAAATTTTATTAGCTTTTATTTTAAAAAAAATACATTGAAATCGGTTAAGATTTGGAGGCTTTAGCCTTTTTTGAAACACGAAATGTCGCTTGGCCCCAATCTGAGTGGCCTCAAATGCAAATGGCCAAGAGATATATTGTAAACAAACCTTGTAAAATAATGTAAACAAAATAAATGTAAATACTGTAAATAGCTACAACAAAGTAAACCTAAGATAAAATTCAAAGCTACTACGTTTTGGCCAATGGGCTTTTTTTCCTATCGGTCCTTCACGTCATCTCATCTTGAACTATTATAAAAAAGTCCGTCACGCAGGAGCTGCATAACTAAGCACTTTCCTCAGAATTTTTTTAGTGTAGACTACATTACTGAATAATTTGCTGTAAATAACCTATATAAATAAAGTAAAAACGTGAATAGTTCTGCTCATTTACATTTCTTATGAGAACTGTTCAATTATTAATTTTGTAAATAATTTGCTTCCAGAGTTATGTTAATACATTATACTACTTAATAAATACACAAAAACTTCATTTTCCGTCTTTTTATCTGACGCAGGAATAGGATAGTTCCCCTAGTGGGAGATAGCGCTCCTCGCGGCGCCTTTGGGAACCTACGTCTGGCCGGTTAATTCTAATGAAACAGAGTTTAAAGTAAACCCTCCTTTCCAATAGACCGATTTACTTCATTTTTACAACACAGAAGTGACCTACGACGTATACCGCGTTTCGTTACAATACAGCAAAAATTACGACCGGTATGAGTATAATAGTACTTTAGGTCCGGAGTAAACCCCCCCTCCAAATAACCCGATTTCGTTTATTTTTACAACCCATTTTTCTCTGTTGATTACCACCACGAATACCGAGTTTCGTAGAAATGTAACAGAAAATACGGCTGGTAGTGGCAAATTGGTAATTTAGGTCCGGAGTAAACCCCACTCCTTATAAACCGATTTAGTTTATTTTTGCAACGTATGTCTCTCTTTAGATCAACTCAACGAATACTGAGTTTCGTTGAAATATAACAAAAACTACGGCTGGCATGGTCAAATTAGTGTTTTGGGTCCGGGGTAAACCCCCCCTCCCGGTGGACCGATTTTGGTGGTTCACGAACTCGTTCAATCGTTTGCTAATTGAACGCTATATACCACGTTTCGTGAAGAAAAAACAAAAACTCTGGCCACTATCGTGTTAACAGACACATATATATGTATATATATATATATATATATATATATATATATATATATATATATATATATATAAATTTTAACGGGGGTCATTTTCGGTGTCTACTAGGTAGGATCGATGGAGATTTGAAGAAATTTTTCAAAAATTCCGTCATGAGTCCAACCTCAATAGCTACTTTCCTCCGGAGGAAAGTGCTAAAACAAGAATTATAAAAAATACTTGGTGTATTATATAATTAACAAATATATATTAATATATATAAATATATATATATATATATATATATATATATACATATATATATATACATATATATATACATATATATATATATATATATATATATATATATATATACATATATATATATATATATATATATATATATATAGATATATATATATAAATTTTAACGGGGGTCATAATCGGTGTCTACTAGGTAGGATCTATGGAGATTTGAGGAAATTGTTCAAAAATTCCGCCACGAGTCCAACCTCAATAGCTACTTTCCTTCGGAGGAAAGTGCTAAAACAAGAATTATAAAAAATACTTGGTGTATTATATAATTAACAAATGTATATTAATATATATATATATATATATATATTAATATATATATATATATATATATATATATATATATATATATATATATATATATATATATTTCGATTTCAATATCTCCTTTATTGATATTTACAATCTGTACAAATATGTACAATAAGTAAATATGAACTAACAATGGCAACACACTGGATGAGATGAGGGGAGAAGGCAGACATTACTGCTACTCCCAATAAAATTGGTTGAACTATTTACACTATTTACAATATTTACACAATTTCTTGCAATAAGTTGTCTCGTGGCCAGTGGCGGTGGAGGCGGCGAGGAGGATTATCAGGAATAACATTGGAAGAGAGGGATGTGCCAAGAGGATTGGGGTGGGCTGGGAGTTTAGAGAAAAAGGTCAGGAAACGGGATTTGGCTAAATCATGGACAAAGGGTATATCAGTGTCTCGGTGGATGGTTAGGTTTGAAAAGTAGAAAGGAGCGTTAAGGATTTTACGGAGGACTTTGGATTGAAAACGTTGGATAATGTTTATATTTGATGGCTTAGCTGATGCCGATAGTTCTATCCCGTATGTCCATATCGGTCTTATTATAGTCTTGTATATTGTAAGTTTGTTTTTTGTTTCAAGTTTTGATTTAGGTCCAATAAGTCGTCGGAGAAGTCCAAAGCGTTTGTTCAGTTTTTGTCTCTTGTGTTTTATGTGTGTTTTCCAGGTAAGTCGCTTGTCGAGGTGGAACCCTAAATATCGAACCTCGTTGGATTGGCGTTTTGGGATATTGTGAATTTTTACAGGAGGGCACTCAGCTCGTCGCAGGGTGAAAGTTACTTGCGTACATTTCTCTGGGTTCATTTGAATCCTCCATTTGTTTACCCATTTCTCGACGTCATTGAGGTAGGTTTGCAGTTTTTCAGATGCCAATTTAGGATCGGGAGAGGAAATAAGGAAGGCAGTGTCATCGGCAAATGTACACGTTACAATATTTGGGGTTGTTGGGATATCTGAAGTAAATATAGAATAATGGAGAGGAGCTAGGATACCGCCTTGGGGGACACCTGCTTTAATGGTTCGAGGATATATATATATATATATATATATATATATATATATATATATCGTCGATACAAATGCAAACTATCGAATGTGAAAAAACGCATTTTTCATTTTCTAAGTTCAGTGGGGAAAGTAACCACTGTCAAAAGGTTGAATCTGCCAACTATTTGACTGTCCAAAAGCAAAGTAATGAATAAAAGTATTTTTAATCTAGAAAGTAGTGATTTTCACATTCGATACTTTGCATTTTTATCGACGATATACACACGAAAGAAAGTTTGTTCCAGGAAACTAATAGTTACAGCGGTCAGGGACAACTTTATGATTTCGGTGTGACTGAACCTCTCTAAATTTAGCGATAATGCTGGCCAAAGAACTCCTCCTAATGAGACTGCCAAATTCCTATCGTCGTAATGAAAAATAAAATTGGGGCCGTTATAATATAACAGTTATAATAAAGAGTACATATATTATATGTACCCTATATTAATATAGATTGAAAAAAAACAAAACCAAAAACAATCCCGTAATAGGCCACGAAGGGTCCTTGGGACAAATAATGCAGAGGTATCTGATATCTGATCCTACACCACCCGAATGTTCGGTCAGTGTGTTCCAGGAGTATGTGTTCCACATTTTCAGATACTCGTTAAAGGCTGGTTAGGCCTACGGGCGTTATGGAACCCCGAATTTGGCCCTCGGAAGACGAGAGAACATACTAAAATCATGAAATCATGGTATCTTTTTTATAGCAAATAATCTAAGGGGTTAGGTCTGCCGATAAATATAATGTTGCCATACAAATTGGCGAAGACCGTCGACACTGGCATTGGCGAGAGTACTGTGACAATGACAATGTTTATTTAGTACTTCGACGTTTTCTTCGATGAAGACTGCAAGAAGTTTTCAAAATTTCTGTCATAGTACAACGGAATGGAAAGTTTCCATTGGAAACATATAAAGATGTAAAATTGAATATTTCCCTAGTAATCAAATTAATGCTCTGTTGATAAAGCTGATAAAGTTTGCTTTGAATCCTGTTGGGAAAATAATGAGTGCCTATCACTTCAACCCATTAGTTTTTTTTTGTTTTGTTTTTTTTTGGTTGAATTTAAGGCACCCATTAGGTTTGTATAAGCCAGAAGAATAACTTAGCACGATGCTAACATAAAACTCACAGCACCTCTAAACGGTGCTATACTTATTAATTCACTCGAATTGCGTGGCTCCCGATCCCTTTCAGCTGACCGTGTGGCTTTTCCTGGAGATAGTACACCACGAGCTGAATTGAAAAATCCAAGAAAATACACACCGAGGCCTTTCCTGGAATCTGTACGTGAGGAGTTTGAACAATGTCATCAAAGCGAGAAGGTTTGGTAAGTGAATGGGGCTTGGAAAAATACAGCGCGGTACAGCCCTTCTCGACATGCGGTGTCGGAATACTGATAATGTTCTTTCCTTGAGAGGGTTCAACTAGTCAAGAAAGATTGAGAAATTAATTTATGAATTTACATTAAAAAAAAAAATATATATATTTTCTACTAGTTAAGGGCTTATATTAAATGGGTTATCTGAAAGTTAATTATCTGGGAGGCCAAAAGCGAAATACGATTCCTCGAATATGAATTTGTTATAAAACCCTTTTAGCGTCCTTAATCTCTTCCTTATAGGATGAAAACCCGCTTATGAGGTCGTTTCGATGAGGAATAATATTGACGTTTCTTAATCCATAGCAAAAACCGCTCTTTCGTTATATATCTGTACCTCGGAGGTCACGCGTTAGTAATTGTTCAGGAGAGCCAATTTTCCATAACTTTGAACTAATAAAATTTGTTTCTTCTTTACTTAGAGGAACAGTTTAAAGAAACCGTTTCACATTTTCATTGCATTGATAAGTAATTTGATATATTGATCATAGTCAAACGAAACCAAGTCCTCCATATGTTGTCTTTTACCTCTAATAAAAAACGGAGAACATTTTTTTTTTTCACTGTCTTATCTTCGTTATTTATGGGAACAGGACATAGTGCCCTTTGCAATTATATGGGTCGAAAAATCCACATTGAGATCATGTTGTTAAGTCCGATTAATAAAAAAATTGACATGGTGTCCTTTACCTCCGGGGGATATGTATATATATATATATATATATATATATATATATATATATATATACATATATATACATATATATATGGGGGAAGGTGTTGTACCTCTGACCGTCTTGTACCTTTGACCACCGAGGCTGTCGCGGCACCTAGCAACATTTTATAAATTTTAGTTAATTAGTGTTTAGCTCCCTCACTAGAGGGCTTTTTGAACCTACTTTGAATTAATCAAGTCAAAGAGGATTCTTACAGAAAATACTTATCCATTTATATCATTAAAATGTAAGATATTTATTGATGACGTTTTGCCTCCTAATATTTTTTGTATTAAGTCTTTTTAGATGGAAATCATTTGACAAAGTAGCTATTACAATAAGAAACATGTTGTAGCTTCTGAAATTGATTTATCTTAACCCTGAAATTTTTAGCATGCTTTTAGCGCGGTTCCTCTCTCCCCCATAGGGAGGAACCCCGCTTATAAGGTTGATACAATGAAACAATCCGGAAGTGCCGACTAGAAAATTTTGCGTTTCAGAACCCCTAGAAACCAAAAATAACGGTGGTTCAAATTTGTATATATATATATATATGTATATATTTATTTATATATATATATATATATATATATATATATATATATATTTGTCTGTTCGCTCTCTAAATAGAAGACGAATGGTCTGATTTTGATGAAATTTGGTACAAAAATCTGTCGTCCAATTTGAAAGGTCAAGTTCGTTAACCAGCAAAATCCGCCCACTGGAAGATGGCGTTTGGGGCGAAATTCGCGCAAAAAAAATCGTAACGCTTACGTTTTTGAGTTCATAAGCTTGTAAGTACTCTTTTTATAGGCTTCTTGGGCAAGGAAAACGAATGAAACCATTTTCAAGGCGATAGCTTTAACCGTTTTCGAGAAAATTGGAAAAATAGTTTTTGAATACCGTTTTTGGTTTGGGTACTTAGAATCACGGGATTCAGTTGAAACATTATCTGCATGTTCTACTTTCATTAAAACTAATATCTTGAAAGTTATGTTACGTTTGGAGTTAAGGAAGGGTTAGAATAAAATATTTAATGAACCGACATGAAAAGTTTTGGGAACTTCGTCTACTTTCATTAATATCTCGAACACGGTTGGGAAATCGTGGTAAGTGGATTGAAACTATTTGAAAGCGTACTAAATTCTCTACAAAAATGATTCTAAAACTATTTTTCATTAGGTTATGTCAATCGGAGAAATAAGTGCTTAAAACTTCAAATACGTCTGTTTTGTTCTTATGAACGGGTTTTTGTCGTTCTTTTTGTAATTTTTGTCTCTTTCCCTTGGTTTTTTATTGCTTTTTATTTTTTTAATTTCTTATGTTGTATTTGTAAGGAAAATGTATGTGCGTGTAAAACAGGATAGGTAAAATGAGACCAATTTTCTGTTGTCAGAAATAATGAAAAGTTTTGGGAACTTCGTATAATTTCTTAATATCTCGAAAACGGTTGAAAATCTTGGGAAGCGAAAGGTTACCATTCGAAAGCTTACTAAATGGTCTACAAGAAAGGTTCTAAAGAAAGTTTTGAATAAGCGATGTCAATCGGAGAAATAAGTGCTTAAAATTTGAAGTAATTGATTTCGTTTATTCGAACAATTCTTTTTGTCTGTTTTTATTCCTATTTTTACATTGCTTATAGTTGGATAATGTATTTGACAATAAAATAGATTAATTAAAATAAGAAAAACAATTCATTGTTAGAAATATATCAGGCTGTTCCGTATGAAATGTCAGTTTTGGATTTGCCGATTTCCTTCAAATGTCTTGAAACTGTCGAGGCTCCTAATCCGAGTTCTTTGGCATATTCCCTATTGTTTGCAATTGCTTATAGTAGTCAAATGTATTTGCCAATAAAACAGGATACGTATAATTAGAATATTTTATTTTTGCGGTATCTTGGGGTTCTCAGATCCCTTATGAATATCTATTAGGCCCCCTTCGTATTTTTTCCTTAATATCTCGAAAAGGGTTAGGAGATCGTGGCAATTGAAATGTAACAGTTCGAAAGCTTACTAAATTCTCTACAAAAAATGTTTTACAGAAATGTTTGATGGGGTCGTCACATTAGGAGAAATAAGTGCTTAAAACTTAGTTAGTTTCCTTTATTTAAACGGATCTATTTATGTGTTTCCCGAAGTTTTTTTTTCACTGCTCGTTATTTTTGTACTTGCTTATAGTAGTCTAATGTATTTTTCATTAAACAGGATATGTATAATTAAAAGCATTATTTTGTTTGTTAGAATTCGAAGATGCCGTATGAATATCTAGACTACAGTACTGGTTTTGATTTCGTATTTTAGAATTGCTCTTGGTATTCCCTATTTTCATGTATTACCCTTAGTTCTTTATTGCTAGTAGTTTTTTTTTTTTTTTTTTTTTTTTTTTATTGATTATAGAATATAAATCTATTTGGCAATAAAATAGGATACGTAAAATTAGAAACAATATTTCGGGTATTTCTGAGCGAAATGCCTTGTAAGATTGTCTACCACCACGAACTTCGTTTTTCCTCTATTTACCTCACATTTTAATTGGTTGCTGTTTTTAGCTTGTTTCCTGCTTCACTTCACAGATAGGAAACACGCTTCTGACGTCGACCCAATGACGTAATCCGAAGTGCCTAATAAATGATTTAACGTTTTAGAACAGGTAGATATCGAAAATAGCTGTTTTTAAATTAGAATCTATTGTTGAGTAATTATATGAATCTTTATACGGCTTTATTAGCCGTATTATTCTATATAGGCTTTATAAGGCAGGAGATACTACTTCATCTTGAAGACTTGTTCTTAGTCCTTCTTTATCAACTAGATAGGCTTTATTAGACATATTATTCTTCATAGGCTTTATTAGACAGGGAATTCTGATAAAATGTCGTGTTGTCGCAGCAAATTGTAATTACGATTTATCTAAGGTCAGGTAACATTAGCGAGTCTACATTGTTAAGATCACCGACAGCGAAGGTAGACAATTGCTATGATTTAGTCTACATATGTATATTAATTCCTAAATGTAGAAAATAAACTTTACAACGGTTAGATACTATGAACGAATAGACAGTCGGTTCAGTCCCAAACAAACAGAGGGTTTACTAGAAATTTACCTGCTAGGAGTTAATCCTCAAGAGAAGTAACCCTTGTAGGGTAATATAACCCAGGTATCTGCCGACACAAATACAAAGCCTTGCAAGAGTAGGTAGAGCAACTTTAAGATTTCGTTCACTAAAATTTCTTAAACTGACCTAGATTCAGACATAACATAACATAAATTATATCGTAAATATTGATAAAGATTAATTAGTTGTCAACATATACATAAATTAGCAATCAACAGTTTTCTTTGTACGACTATTATTAACGACTATTTAGTTATGAGACAATCCATAAATTAGCGATCAAAAGTTGCAGGTGATTCCGTATTAGATATTTATTAAATATTCATAAAGACTATTTGGTTGTAAACCGATTCATCAATAAGCAATCAATATTTTTAAACACTGGATATATACTAACCAATTATAACGACTGTTTAGTTATGAACCGATTCATAAATTAGCGATTAAAAAACACAGGTTTATTGACTAAATATTGATAAAAGTATTTAAATAGAAGAAAAAAAGATTTCCTCAAGACTTGCTCTTGTTCAATTTGTATTTACTCTATTGACTTTATTAGGTATATTCTTCTATATAGGCTTCATTAGGCAGTGGTATCTACTCAATTTTGAGAACTTGTTCTTGATCCTTCTGTATCCACTAGATTGGCTTTATTAGGCATATTATTCTATATAGGCTTTATTAGGCAGTGGTATCTACTCAATTTTGAGAACTTGTTCTTGATCCTTCTGTATCCACTAGATTGGCTTTATTAGGCATATTATTCTATATAGGCTTTATTAGGCAGTGGTATCTACTCAATTTTGAGAACTTGTTCTTGATCCTTCTGTATCCACTAGATTGGCTTTATTAGGCATATTATTCTATATAGGCTTTATTAGGCAGTGGTATCTACTCAATTTTGAGAACTTGTTCTTGATCCTTCTGTATCCACTAGATTGGCTCGCTGGGAAAATTCCTCGCTGTACCCTGGATGTCGGAACTAATGACCTAGATGTAAATGCGCGGTTAAAAAAAAAAAAAAAAAAAAAAAATAATATTGTATATATGTGTACATAATTTAACTAATTAAGAATATTTGTTTTTATGTATTCTAAGTGAACTTGGGCACTGTGTGCGCCTCCTCGTGGCAGAATACGGGCAACTGATTGGTGGCTCTCGAGGCGGACCTGACATTCAGGTCTCCGGTTGGGGAGAAGGAATTGAGTAAGGTTTGATTGTTTTAATAGCCAAACCTTGTTCAGTTCTGTGGCAATCAGGCTAAGCACCTTAAATTCCAGGCAAGTTAGACGTAAAGAGATAATTTTAGCGCGGTTCCTTCCTCTCTCCATATGGAGGACCCCGCCCTCCAAATGGAGGCCTCATGACGCAATCCAGAAGTCCCGACAAAAAAGTTTGCGTTTAAGAACCCCTGAGAGACCGAAAATAACGGTGTTTCAAATTGGTATATATATATATATATATATATATATATATATATATATATATATATATATATATATATATGTGTGTGTGTGTTTGATCGCTCTCTGGACACCCTTAAAAAGTTTTGGGTACTTTGTATATTTTCCTTAATTTTATTTTTTTATTTTTTTAAATTATTTTCCTTATATCTCGAAAACGGTTTGAAATCTTCATAAGCGGATCCTTACCATTCGAAAGCTTACTAAATGCTAATAATTCTGAAGCAATTATCGATTCATCGGAGAAATGAGAGCTTAAAAAAATAGTTTTTGAATACCGTTTTTGGTTTGGGTACTTAGAATCATGGGATTCAGTTGAAACATTTTCTGCATGTTCTACTTTCATTAAAACTAATATGTTGAAATTTTTGTTACGTTTAATATTTTATGTATAATGTATTTGACAATAAAACTGGTTAAGTAAAATAACAAAAACAATTTATTGTTAGAAATATAGATTTCCAAGATTCATAGACCTTGCCACTAGCGGGTCCGTTTCTAGTGTAGCCGACCCTTCCAGGTAAGATTGTAAATCATGACCTTTCAAGACTTTACTACTCACAGGAATGGCATTAGTGACCTTAAGGGTTGACACGCCATTATAATAATTAATTAAAAAAAAAGACTGGTGGAACCAAAATAATAACTGCTTCTATTTTAATCTTTCAAAATTAGACTAGGGATATGAACGGAACCGCGCTAAGATGATGCATTTCCTGCGAGACGGACTTTTTAATTTGCACTACCATGGTGTTGTACCTCTGACCACGACTAGTTGTTGTACCTTTGACCAGGTCAAAGGTACAATACACCTGAGTAATTTTTACATACCTCAATTTTTATGTTCTTCTGCTACAATTTAAAAAAAATGAATATTGGTTGCTTCAATTATTCAAAGAATTTAAAAAATAATAAACTAAATAAGTTCAAACTGACTTTATTAATCCTCAGTTAACTCGAACCTATCGCCCCTTATCGTTCCACTTTAAGTTGTAAGACCTCATCAAAAGGCGAGGCAAGGAAAATGTCAAATAGGGGCTGGCCTAAAGGGAAACCTCGTATCCTGACAAATATTCCTGAAAAGCTAATTATTGAAGGTGAAAAAAAAAAAAAAAATAGAAAGCACCACCCTAAACGTAAGACACCACATAGAAATAAACCCCTTCCCAAAAAAGTAGTAAATAAAAAGAAAATTATTCTAATGACAGTTCAAATTCTGATACTGACACCGAAATTTCTTCAGGAGAAAGTGACGTTGATCTGTCCGATAAATGTCGTGAATTAATTCGATACCCAGCACAATTTGAAAAATATGATTTGGAAAAAGGCAATTTTATTCTTGTTAAAAATAAAAGTAAAAAGACTATTACATATTTAGTCGCAGAGATATGTGGTACGAAATGTCCAATGTTTAAGATCCAATATTTGAAAAAACAATTTTTAAGTGACAAGTTTACGAGAGAAGATGAAAATTGGTATGATATTGATGTTGAAGACATTGTGGCTTAACTTCCATACCTTACTATTGCTAGTAGGACTGCTTGACAGTTAAAACGTTTATCGATTTGACTGGATTTTTCAGCATATTAAGCATAACATAATATCAATAATAGCTTTTTATTATGCTTACATCCATGTCCTGTATTTATTAAACTTACAATTAATTATAATATTACTCAATACAATTTTTTCTGCACTGCTGCGTTGTTTTTACGTGGTCAAATGTACAACACCCCATGGTCAAAGGTACAACTACATGTTGTACCTTTGACCACTGTACGTTTACTTTTTAAAAAATTAATAAAAAATAGTAAATGTAAAGTTAGAACCTTGAAAAAATTAAATATGATAAACAATAAAATACTAATTACAATGAAATAAAAAAAATGAATCTAGCCTTAATATTCAAGCTTGAAAAAATTCAATTGTGCAAAGTGGTCAAAGGTACAACACCTTCCCCTATATATATATATATATATATATATATATATATATATATATATATATATATACATATGTGTGTGTGTGTGTGTGTGTGTGTGTATATAGCTCTTGTTTGGTTTTTGCCACGAAACTTGATATTTATTTAAATTTTAACGTTCATTATTAATAACTACGCATTTTAGGACGGGTTATCTATAGGCTACCACCCTTTTCTCGCCAGGACCAGGCTGATGCCTTTTCTTTTTTCTAAAGAAAAGCCACAACCTCAGAGTCAAAGAGTGTTCCGCAATCATAGAATGCTTGAACTAATTCGTTAACAGCCAAAATAGATCTATCTCATTATTCCGGATAGAAATTGGTTATATGCCATTAACGGTAGAATTGTTCTTATATTGTGACGAAATTTGCTGTAAAAATAAACAAAATCGGTTCCTAAAAAGTATGATCAGCAGTATCCTCTTTCTGCTTATTTTTTTTTTGTTGGATGTTTTCTTTGAAGGTAAAGTGTCTGTATATTTATTAAGTAGTGCAGTATGTCGCATATAATCCGGAAGTAAATTATTGATTGAGTTAGCTGCTGTATGCAGAGAAAACTTTACTATTAACAACATTGGGTTGCTAGATACACAGCCTGCTTATCATCCATTCGGAAATAGGGTTAATTCGCAGGCTGAAGTTGTAAACAAGGAATAGAGAATTAATAAACTTAAGACGAGAGAAGGCTACTGTGAAAGAAGAAAAGGAATTGATAGAATTGAAAATATAACCACTCAATGGCTACAGATGTGGTTGCCGATGACGCCTTGTTTATCCACTACTATTGACTCAGCTAATGAAATCAAAACATTTATTTTTGTTTGCGGGAAGGTTTATGTTGCTTATTTTACACAAATTATTAAATTACACAGGAATGCAGTTTTACTGGCCACCTTCTGAGGAATATGCTTAATTATGCAGCTCCTGCGTGACGGACTTTTTTTTTTTTTTTAAAAAGGTTTAATAATGAAGATATATAGTGAAATATGTGCTGCCTGCTATTCTAAGAGAGAGGTGGGTGTCCTGTCCGTGATAAGGTTCCCTAGATTAATGAGGCCTTGGATTGCATTGCCCCCTAGGGGGTGGAGGATTTTTATCTACCGTCTCCATTCCCGAGGGTTATTATTAGCTAGCTTAAATATTCTAAATGCAGCTCATCTCTGAAAAAATAAATTCCACTTTAAAAAGGAAATCCCATGGCACTCCTATATCTACAATATATTTCCTCCAGAAAAACCGTTCCAAAAGAAAAATAGGCTATATATATATATATATATATATATATATATATATATATATATATATACCAAAAACATGACAAAAATACTAGATAATTACTCAATACAACTAATAAACTGATTTTGTAAATAGTATCTAAGAATAATGTACTCTGATGCAGATTGTGGAGTAGAAACTCTTTAATAACTCGTATTTGATGATAAAAACGTGTGCATATCTATGTACACCCCTCAAAAGAAGAATGGTTTGCGCTGCATTCATTTCATTGTTTATAATATCGTTTGTAAATACAAGAAAACAAAAACAATACTGTTTAATTTTGACGTTATAGAGGGTGTCCCGCATTGAGAGGTCATAACTTAAGGGGTTTGTTCTGCACCTCATTTGTAGTTCAGTGACGCAAAAATGAGCTTTATACCTGAGAATGTAGCAGAGCTACTCAAACTTTTGTGTATTTTAAAAACTACTGATTTTTTAAAATAATAACTGTTTTGGGGGTTTCTAATCAATGTATCGTTAATAACCACATTTTTAGAATCTACATTAAATTTCCAATAAGAAACCCGTTTCACCCGTTGCTGTAATGTAGCTCTTAATTTATAATAATAAATTAAGAGCTACATTAAAAACCGTATAGATGAGAATGTTTGATATTAGTATTTTATTAAATTATTCAATATTTTTTTAATCAGCTATTTTTAGACATAGAGTTGTGCCTCAACCTCAAAAGTTGCATTATTTATAAGGTTTAACATGTTACCACATAGTTTTAGAACAAAATCTATTTTTTCTGATTTCTAAGTCAAAACCAATACTAAATGTTCTTTAGCGTGAAGGAGCCATTCTGAAAAAAATCTTAAATTTCACACGATGACTGCGATGTCCCATCCTTCCCTCCTACATGACGTTTATTACACAAGCCCATATACCAAATATTAACTCGCTCTAGTTTCAAATGGATAGTTGCCTAGCTGATAATGGAAGAGTGGTGATGGACTGGGTGAACAGTGAATTCCCTAAACGTTGAATCGGCCACTATGGAGCAGTTCGTTTGCCTCCTAGATTTTCTGATCTGACTCTTCTAGATTTCCATGTATGGAGAACATTAATGATCAGAATGTACTCTGAGGCCCCGACGACGAAGAAGGAACTCATCTACAGGATCCAGGAGCAGTGCCAGCTCATGAGAACTCAAGAAAAGAGGTCCTCCGTAATACCGTGGATTCAGTTATACGTTAAGGATATATTTGTAGACATTTTGAAAATCTACTGGCCAAATAGTTATTAGTCCACAGTAATAATCATTTTTCTCTCAACCATAGATTTCTATAGACTTTTCCTAGGAAAACGAAGTAACATTTTAAAGCATTTTCAGGGGGGTTTTCATTTAAATGTATTTTTATCGCTTTTTATCTGCAGGAGAGATTTTTTTGTATACAATTTCAAATGATTGTAACCCAGTTAACTTGTAAGCAAAATATTATTAAATGGAATTAATATTTCAAATTTAATAAAATAAGACACTCAAGACATAACACTATAATGCATGTATTCATTGTGTTTACAATAATGGTAATTATATCTAATATGTTCTTCTAAATTCTTTCGCCCTTGATTCCGAATTGTCTCCCTATCCTTATTCAGAGCAAAAAGTATGCTACGTAGTGTGGGAACGGTTAGGGAATTCATTGTTCAGCCATTCATTTGATGCCAGAGTGGTGAGTTAACCCCTTCAGATCCGAATTTTTATTTCTTGATAAAAAAAAAAAAATATTTTCCTGTCATAGTTGTGTACTGCTCTTGTAAAGTTTGTAGATTTTTTTCAGAATTTTCTGGTTAACCCGACAGGAGCTATGTAATGTCCAGTATACTGGACATTGGTTGTCAAGCAATTGTGGATGAAAAAAATATTCAAAATTTGGAAATATTAAAAAAAATAGATAATTAAAGCAGTAATTTATTAACAATTTAAAATAAATTAAATCGGAAAAATAAATTTGAAAAATTATTAGTTAATATTATTGTAAAAGTTCAAATATAATAAGGTATTGTAAAAATAGATTTGAATTTTAGATAAGAAAATGTTGTCAGCGCACAGTTATAATGAAAATGAAATATTTTCATAGTCTAGTCTCAAAAAGAGATAATTTATTAAAAAAAAAAAAAAAATAAACATAAAACTAATAAGAATAAATTTTTTGAAAATCGTGTGAATGGACCGATGATATTTTTGAATGGTTTGGGTGCCTTTTAGCCCATACCATTCAGAAAAAGTTACTCATTATTATGGTACTCAAAAAAACAAACATTCTGACAACATAAAAACAAAATATAACAGTAAAATATTTGAAATATAGATAAAAAATATTGTTACATCAATGATGATTGACTTCCCATGTACAGTATACTGGACATGTATTTTCAAAAATTCATAAACACCTTATTACAAACTTTATTGATAAAATTGAACTTCCAACGTTCAAAAAGATCATGTACATTAAATTTGGAGCAGTTTTAAACAATAAACAGAAACAATTTGGACTAAGTATGTAAGGAAAAGTTACTAAGCTTTAGAATCCATGACTGCCCGGGGTGGAGCAGAGAAGATTTTATACATAACCTTTCAAAATGGATTGGAATCAATTTATATTAGATGTCAAGTGGAAGACAAATACATAGAGCTTCAAACCAAAGTAATAGTAAACATCTACCGGCTATGAGTAGTATGATACAAAGTAAAGAAGTTATGTCCAGCCGGCTGGACAATGGAACTTAAGGAGTTAATATTTGGTATATGGCCTTGTGCTATACACGCCATGTAGTGTGGGAAGGATGGGACATCACCAACATCGGGTGAAATTAAAGATTTTTTTTAGTATGGCTCCTTCACGCGAAAGCACATTCATTGGTTTTTTCTTAGAAATAAAAAAACAAAAAACAGAGTCATATAGTTTTTTTTTCAAAAACTACTATTTTGAAGTTCATTAACAAAATGCAACTTATGAAGCGGAGGCTAACTTCTAAGTCTAAAAATATCTGATTAAAAAAATATTGATTAATTTGATCAAACCCTCATCTATATCAAATTCTCATCTATATGGCTTTTAATGCAGCTCTTAATTTCCATGTTAATATTTCAACAACGAATGTTTCTTATTGGAAATTTAATGTTAATTCTAAATATGTGGTCGTTATTTACGATGCATTCATTAGAAATCTCGAAAACACAGATTTTATTTTAAAAAACACAGAAGTTTTTAAAATTCACAAAAGTTTGAGTAGGTTTGCTACATGCTGAGATAGAACGCTCAAATTTTGCTTCGCTGAACTAAAAATAAGGTGAAAAATAAACCCCTAAAGTTATGAGATCCCAACGTGGGACACCCTGTATATTTGCAACGAGAGGCTAACTCATTTATAATTGTTTCAATTAATTTTCAAATTGTTTCATATGGGAATGCTATACACTAAGTTTCTGGACCAAAAAAACAAAATCTGAGGCTAGTTATCTATAGTTGTTATGTGGAGTCACAATAGTACAGTGTGGTGAAAAGAGGTAGGATATTTTCAATTAAATTATACCAAAGAGTCAAACTCTTCCAAAGAGTGCGAATAGAAAAATATATATACCTGAATCTAAATAAATATCTAAATAAAATATATATACAAATATGCTAGCAGTATAGTTTGTACCAATTTCACCAACCTGTACTAATGTGGCCCCATTTTACGGTATATAGACATATATAAATTTCAACGAAATTAATTTTTGGTATGTCATAGGCAGTTAAAGATAACTTCAACTGGTACGTTCCTTCAGAAAGTGGAACAACTGACTGGCCGACAATGTAACATTTTATTGTCATTAAAACGCCAACTATCGGAATAGAAAATATGAACTACAAGATACCTTCAGAGTGGTAAGGATTTCTGAGAGTATTGGCCTATTACTTATTCATTAACACCATATTAAAATTTGCTAAATACAATAACCTGTCCACAAACATTTATGTTGAGGACTTGAGGTATCTTAGAGTAAGTATTTCGAATCTTCAGTTTTATAGGACAGTAATATGAGTTTCTCATATTGCCAACGAAAAAATATTTTATAAAAATTGTTTGGTTCCCAATAAAATCTTATATAACACTAGCTGTTACCCGGTGTGCTTTACACATGCTTTATATTAAGTAGTTGTAACCCGGCGTTCCATGGTACAGCTACGTTATATTATATATTAAAAAAAATGAATGATTATATGATTTTTCTCCAGATTATGAGAATATAAGGTTATAAGTTGATGGCTCAGCTGAAAAAATTATTTTTCAAGTTTTTTAGTGAAAGTGGGCGGAAAATAAATTAACCCTTATTTTAAAAAGTATACTTATTTTAAAAAGTACCCTTGTTTTAAAAAGAATACTTATTTTAAAAAGTACCATTATTTTAAAAAGTATACTTATTTCAAGAAGTACCCTTATTTTAAAAAGTATACTTATTTTAAAAAGTACCCTTATTTTAAAAAGTATACTTATTTTAAAAAGTACGCTTATTTTAAAACGGTCTTACAATTAAATGATTCCAACTTATTTAATTGTAATACCATTTTAAGGAAAATCTAAAACAAACTCCTTGTGTTTAATTTTTTTTGAAGAAAAAAATGTGTGGTCCATATGTAAATATTTATTAAAAAATAGCAATAAAAATGAAGCATTTAATTAAAGTTATGCTCATTTATAAGTTGTAATAACCTATAACTGAAACTATATTCTTTATTTGTATTGTTTTTTAAATATAATATATATTTATTTTAAGGGCTTCGCATCTAAAGCTAAAACCTTAACCTTACGCAAATATAATATTAATATGTTATATTGTATACCTGTTCATGTAATAATCTGTAACTGAGGTTTTTTTTTATGAATGAAAAGTAGGTAAATGGTGCAGGATTTATGTTATTTATGCCAAAAGGAAAGTTTTAAAACCATTTTGTTCCAAATACACTTTCACATTTTTTCCCTTTCTATTAAAGCTTCTCTTTCAAATTTTATGGTTCATGAGCTCTTCTTTAAGGATAGTCCTTCTATCATAGGAAATACGGGATTCTAAGAAGAAAAACAAATTTAAGATATTTTTCTTGCAGTTTTTGACAAAAATGAATTAAAGCTATTTGGGAATTTCAACAAGGACATTGATTTGGCGAGCAACAATATTTTTACCAGAATTGCAACCGTATTTAAACAGTTAGTCCAACAGCTGGTAAGACACTTTTCATAAAGTGTTTTTTGCACCTTGAAATTTGGCTATAGTGCGTCTCTATGGTAGATAAGAAGGCAAGTATGTGTTTCCTGGACATACCTTGAAACACCAGGTACTGCGCATGGTAATGAAAGGCATTTATTTTTGGTTAAAATAGGCAGGCAAAAAGGTATTTGAAATACTGAAAATAGGCAGTACTTTAATTAAAATAGGCATTTATTAGGAGTGAAGGAAAAAAGGAATCTTACTCATTATTATTGAAAATATGTATTTTAAATACTCATTCATTTCTTTATTGCCAATTCATCACAGAATTATTGTACTTAATCTTACTTCCCTTTCTTACAAGCAACAACAAGATGCTTTTTCAAAGTATCAACTGTCAGAGACCTTCTCAGAAAAAAAAATGTTTTTCATCATGGAAAAACTTCCTCTGCATTATCCTATAATTTCGAAATCCGGAGTACCGGGTAATTACGCATTGTCATAGCAAAGGGGTGTCAGGAAGGAGAATTGACTTACTTCTCTTATCCCCTCTCTTTCCTACTATTCATTATGCTCGAGCATTCTTTCTACTTTTTTTTTTTTTTTTTTTTTTATTTTTACGGCGCATCTACATCTAGGTCATTAGCGCCGACATCCAGGGTGCAGCGAGGAATTTTACCAGCGAGCCGTGGGATGATAAAATTCCTGCCGGAGGTTGGGAATCGAACCCACCATCTCCCGCTTATGAATCCAAGGCGCTAGCCATTAGACCACGGGAGACCCCCATTCTTTCTACTAAGGAAGGTTCTGTTATTTACCGAGGTTCAATCCATGGGTTGGGAAAATAAGCTTTCGAATAGATATTTGTAATGGCAATATGTAATTTAATTTGAGCAACCTTTTTTGTCTTTGATGAACGGTGCTTTTTAAAATGTTTAAAACGCAGAACAAATTGCATAATGAGCAAAAAAAAAAAAAAGGCAACGGAAGCCAAAAAAAAAAGGCAAAATAAATAATTGTCTCTACACTTCCTAAATGCACGAAAACATATTTATTTCTATCTGATTCTTCAATATAGCCATTCAGATAAAAAAGGCATTTTGCCTAACTTTCGGGCTCTAGTAATGAGTAAAAAGAAATATGGGCGAAAAATATTGTTTCATATATTGTTTATTCAGAAGCCATTAATCCTTCAGAAGCCTTATATATTATTCATTATAGAATTGCCTTAATTTTACATTAAGGATTTTTGGCTTCTGAATAAAATACTATTTTTGTGCCATATTTTTTTAACACCTTTCCCCTATGTGGAGCACCTGGCTTTCCAAGGTATGTCCAGGAAACACATATATGCCTTACCTACCCAAGAGATGCAATACAGTAAAATTTTAAGGTGCATAAAACACTTTATGAAACGTGCGTTACCAGCTCTCCGACTAAATGGTATAAGAGGATATAACTATCTCAGACAAAAGAAAGCATATATCAGAATGTAATAGATATTGCGTGGAAAATTTAATTACTTATTTATTTATTAGAACACCACAATTCAAGTGACTTGCTTTTCTTATAAACATAATATTTTAATACATTAATTTATCTACAAAAAAAATAGCATACAAAATAAATACTAATAATTTTTTTTTTTTTTTTTTTAATTTTTTTTATTTTAGAATATCACAATCTACAATTCAATTGTATTATGTAATTTGATACATGTTACTTGCTCACGCCTCAGGTGTCTCCAGTTGTCAACCGAATGCCTTGCTGAAGGATTCTAGGATGACCTGGAGTTACCTTACGCCATCCAACCATAGCCTACGCTAGCAAGAGGATTGGAGGCGAAGGAGAAGTGGGCTGTGATATCATGAGGAGAGAAAATATCCACAGATATCACTCTCAATTTATACAATTATAATTTCTTTGATCACTCCACGGATAGTTGTTTTTGTTCACTCCACGACACTTCACTGCCTAAGTAAGTCGTAAGTCTCGGGGCCACTTCCTGTTAAGGCGTCTTGGTGGAGGGGAAGGATGATTTGTGCTGGATAAGGATTGGGCTATAGGATTAGGATGATTGATTAATTTGCTATGGAAGGATGAGAAGCGGCTAGGGATAATATCTTGGACAAAAGGGATATTTAGGTCATTATGGAGGTTTCGATTTGTAACATAATAAGGAGCATTGACTATGGTACGTAGAACTTTAGATTGGAATGTTTGGATTCGGTGGATGTTGGAATGCTTGGCTGTCCCCCAAAGTTCTATTCCATAAGTCCAGATAGGTTTTATTAGTGAGTTGTAGACAGTTAGTTTGTTATGTACGGTTAAGTGTGATGATCGGTTTAGTAGTCTGTATAGCTGTCCGAATCGTCGATTGAGTTCTTGTCGTTTGAGTTTAATGTGTGCGTTCCAAGTCAATCGAGAGTCAAGGTAAAACCCAAGGTATCGGATGGTATTGGTTATAGGTAAAGGATTGTCGTTGAAGGAAAAACTAGGGCAGGTTTTACGTCGAAGGGTAAAGGTTATTTGGTGACATTTTTCGACGTTTATTTTGATGCGCCATTTCTTACACCACTGTTCAATTTCGGTTAGATGGGTTTGTAGGTTCTGGGAGGCTGTGTCTGGATTTATGTGGGGCGAAAGGATGGCCGTATCATCTGCATACGTGGCCAGGAGGGTATCAGGATGTGTTGGAATGTCAGCTGTATAAAGGGTATAAAGGATAGGACCAAGGACACTACCCTGAGGAACTCCCGCTTCCACAGGGCAATAATCTGAGTAGGCTGTTCCATGCCGGACTCGGAAAAACCTGTCTGAGAGGTAGGAGCGAAGGATTAGGTAAAGGGTGCTGGGAAGGTGGGTTTTGAGCTTAAAGAGTAAGCCTGAATGCCAGACTCGGTCAAATGCCTGGGCAACGTCCAAGAAGGCAGACGTGCAATACTCTTTTCGCTCGAGGGATGAGGAGATGAGATCAACAACACGAAGCCCTTGCTGCACTGTGGAGTGTTGGGAGCGGAAGCCGAATTGATGGGATGGGATGAGATTTTGGGAATTAAGGATAGGAAGTAAGCGCTTTAATAAAACCTTTTCAAATAATTTGGAAAATATAGGGAGAAGACTTATGGGGCGGTAGGAGGAAGGATTGTTAGGAGGCTTACCAGGTTTAGGAAACAGAACTACAATTGAGAATTTCCAGAGTATGGGATAATGGGTTGTTCGGAGGATGCAATTGTAGATGTAGGTGAGGAATACAATGGCCTTGGTTGGAAGCTGTTTAAGGATTCTGGAGGTGATGAGGTCGTAACCAGGGGATTTTCGGGATGGCAATCGGGACATTAGAAATTTAACTTCAGATGGATTAACTGCATTTGGTGGAAGGGAGAGAGGAAGTGGGGATTGTAGGAAATCATCTAATTCAGGGAAATGTGAATCAGGTTCAGGAGGGGGATGAGGAGTAAATGTTCTTTTTAGGTGATTGGAAAATAGCTCGGATTTCTCTTCGTCGGAGGCGGCCCATGTGCCGTCCTCTCGGCGAAGAGGGGGAGATACAGGATGGTATTTCAGGATTTTACGGGTGGCTGTCCAAAGGGATTTGTCGGAAGTTGATAGAGATGAAATGTAGGAATTAAAGGATTCGGAACGATGTTGGATTAGTTGTCGCTTTACTAATCGGCATAATTGATTGTAAGAGCGACGGTCGGAGGGATGGCGAGTTCTCTGCCACAGAGCTCGTGCTTGGCGTTTGGATAATATTAGGTCTCTTAGGGATTGGGGTAGAGGACTTTCAGCTGGGATTGGTTGATGATGGCGTTTAGGAAGGGAGGATTTCCATGCACATTGTTGAATGGAGTTTGTGAATTGTTGGACTGCTATATCTAGGTCTTCAGGGGTTTTAAGGGAGATATTGAGGTTGATGGTGTCTTCAAGGAGTGATCGAAAGAGGTTCCAATCAATTGGTCCAGTGATTAAGGAAGGGGGTTGGGGCTTTGGAATAGGTTGTAGCGACAGTGTAAGGATTAAAGGACTATGGTCAGAGGATAAGTCATCTAGGGAATCTATTGAGGTGAAGACAGATGTAAGGCCAAAGGAAACAAAGAAGTCTATTAGATCGGGAATACGGTTTGGATCGGTAGGCCAGTATGTTGGGGAGTTTGGAGAAATGGTTGAGCAGTGCTTTGAGGAGAGTGCAGAGAGTAGGGTACGACCACGGGAGTTGGTTACTCTTGAACCCCACTGAAGATGCTTGGCGTTGAAATCACCTCCTAGAAGGAATTTGGTACCAAGGGATTCTAGAAGATCTAGGATTTCTGATTCTATTAGAGGTTTATTAGGAGGACAGTAAACAGCTGACAGGGAAATTGGAAATGAAAATGTTGAGATATTGATAGTGGTGGCTTGGAGCGAATCTGTGGGATTGGTGGGACGAGGGTGATGGGATAAGGTTCTTCGTATAAGGATAGCAGATCCTCCATGGGCTTTACCGTCTGGGTGGTCAGTACGGTAAGTGTTGTAGTCCTGAATTCGTAAATGTTTATTTTTGGTAAGTCTTGTTTCTGTGATGAGTGCGACATCTATACGTTTGTCTTGTAGTAATGTAGTCAGTTCGTTTGTGTGATTTGTTATGCCATTAGCATTCCAAAGTAGGATGGACAAGGATTTATGTGTGGGAGAGGGAATCATTTTGAAAGGGTTGGGAGCAGGTGAGTGACTATGGTATTAAGGAGGGTAATGAGAGGGCTAATAAGGGATCTGAAGTCTGTTAGGAAGGTATTAAGGAGGGAAGTGATGTCATTGGAGGAGGTTGGTGGTGGAATGAAGGGAGTGGCCCGTCTTGGAGTTGGTGTTGACTTGTTGCCTGGATGTTGGTCGGCAGGAGCTGTCTCATTGAGAATTGGTTGATCTTGTTGACTGGATCCAGAAGCGAGTTGTGCGAAAGAAACTCCAGCTTCAACTCTTCTGGTGGGTTGTTGAAGTCCTTCACGGGGGGGCAATTCACCGTAGTTTCGCTGCCGGGTGTTGCTCAATCTTTTTAGATTTTTGAATGTTTGGCATCCCTTGTAGTTAGCCGGATGGTTTAAAGAGCACAGTGCACACACCGCGGGGCTTTCCTTTGGCTTGTTGCACTCCTGGCTTTTGTGGTTTTCTCCACACCTGACGCATCTTGGAATGTATTTACAGTATGCCTTTGTGTGGTTATACGACTGGCAATTCGTACACTGTACCGGCTCCCGTTTGCGGTATGGTTTTTCGACGTGAACTCTTGTGTGGTAAAGTCTGGTAATGTTGTAAATTTGATCCACATTTTGCTGCTGTTCTAGGTCCACAAAGAAGAGAGGTAAGGCAACTTTCGTCATTCCTTGTTCAGTAGATCTCTTGACGACGACGTTTGTGGCTTGCCTTGCCTTGAAGCCAAGCGAAGCAAGTTCTTCAATGATCTCTTCTGGGGGAGTGGAGGGATGGAGATTTCTTATAACCACTCGTAGGGCACGTTCATCCTTCGGTTGATACGTGTGGTATTGAGCCTTGGAGTCATTCAAATATTTTATTACTGCTCTATATGTGTCAGGTGTTGTACAAGATATCTTTGTTGTGTTAGTTCTATTTATGCAGGTATATGTTTGTGAATTAACTTTTTGATTTAGGTGAGTGCAGAAAATTTTTATATTTTTGATGTTGTTGACAAATATGGGGGGAGGCCTTATGATTTTGTCTTGTGATTTTTCGGTTTCCATTTCTTCTTCTTGCTCTTTCTGTAACGGTTGGAATGGGTTGGCTGTGAAAAATGCAGACTCTTCTTTTGTCTCATCATTGGTTTTTGAAGTACCAGGAGTTCCTTCAGCTGATATAGTCGAATTTTCATTTCTTAAAGCCTGTTTCTTGGTAATCTTTCTTCTAGAACGCGTATTCTTCGAGGGCGACGTAGGTGGAGAGCTGCCAGCTGACCTGGATCGTTTACCACCGCTTGCCATTACCATGTGGTAAAATCCTCCCATAAATTATTATAAAAAAATGAACGAGGAAAAAATATAAATAGATATATTTTTTGCAAATAAAAAATATAGGCGCCAGCAGGAGGCTCGAACTCGGACTGTTTAGTCTCAGACTCCAAGACGTTAGCCCTGAGCCAGAGAGGTGATGCGGGAAGAGTATCTTGATTCCCGTGAAGGCCCCTAGTTTCTGAGCTAGCTAGGGAGGCAGCTAGTAGAGGGGGACTGTTCTGCAGAGACAGGAATAGCCCCCACCTCTCGCTTACCGTGAGGCAGGGCAGAGAAATCACAATAAATATTGCAACTTTACTCACTTACTACAAGTTGTTATTGTACAGGAATTCCGAGGAAAATTCACATAATGTACACTCAATTATTAACTAACCATTGGAGCAAGTTTAGTCTAATTAGAGGGTCAATGTAACACTGAACAATTGAACAATAGCGAGAGCTAATAAAACACAACTTCACTGTTCAATGGCTGAAGCGCGACTCAAAATACTAATAAGAATAATAACATATGGTGCTAATGACCACCAAATATAAAAATATGGCACTAGGACCACCTATAATTAAAAATAAATAAATAATAAAATAATGTTCCTAAGTGTGTGGAAAATTAATTAGTTTATATACATTCATTTCTATGATTATAAACATTTATGTAATTTATTATGTACATCTATCTATATGCAAATACAAAAATAAGTTAAATATAACAATTTGCATATCTATGTAGGAGGATTAATTTCAAGTTCATAAATTTAAGGCCCTTCAAAAATGACACATTGTTCACAAAGGAGTTTTTAATGATTAAAAAAAAAAGTTCTATGTTTTTGGAAGGTCTTAGAGCTTCACTTAAAGCTACATATTCTGCAAATGTAGACTCTTCTGTAACACCTTTTTGCTTTCTCGATTTCCAGTATAATACATTACCAAATAACCTAATAACATAACCAATGGTGGATTTTTGTTCTAAATGATCCTCAGCCCAATTAGCATTAACAATATCCACAAAAGTCAATACTCACAATACTTCAAAACTCTTATGGCATATTTAAAATGTGATTCAGCATAAAAATTTTCAAACAGTTAATTTACAAATTCTATTAGAGCTACACTCATATCCTCTTTGTTGACAAATATACACTTCAGAACTGATTTTATCATTTAAGAATGCAGTCTCTACATCCATCTGTTCAAAATTTAGGCCCATTTGATATCTTCAACTTTCTTATTTTTAACATAGTCTCAAGCATTATTTTGTTCCAAACTATCTATTTCTTTATCCATAGCTTTTACCCAAATATCGCAATCGCTTGATCTTTATCAGATTCACCCTCAGCCAATCCAATACAGCTCATGTTTTCTTGGATAACATCAACATGCCTAGCGACAATGATTTTATTATTCAAAAGTACTCTATATCCCACTTCACTATAACAGATTAAAATGCACATATTCGCCTTTTTATCCCATTTAGAAGTTGTTATTTGTTCTGGTTTCTAAACAAAAACTTTACTACCATATAAACATAAGTTAGAAACATCAGGTTTCTTTCCAAAAAATATTTCATAGGGAGTTTTATTAATGGCGTTAGCTAAAGAGCGATTTTTCAAATAACTTGCTGCACAGACAATTTTGGCCAGAACGTTTTTTCTACAATAGCTTCTGCCAGTAAACAATGAGCTATATTCATAATTTTTCTATTAAATCACTCCAGAGTTCCGTTTAAATCATGAACATATGTGGGGCAGGGATTAATTTTGATACCCTTATTTTTTGTGAAGTCATAAATCTTACTATTTCAATATTCCTTACCAATGTCACATCTCATAATTCCAATTCTCTTGTTTGTTAAGTTTTCAACCTCATTTACTCATTGAACAAAGGAATTAAAAACTTCTGTTTTAGGTTTAATTAATTTAAACACTAGCAATCTTACTATAATCATCTATAAATGAAACAAAATATTTTTCACCTTTGAGATCCATAGTTAGAAAATATCCACATACATCAATGTCAACAATTCCAAAATACTTTTAGCTATTGTTTTCAAAAGGGACCCGATCCATCAAGTTTTATAAATTTATAACATGTCCGGAAAAACTGATTCTTTACTGCATCAAATTCACTTGAAGTTCTCCCAAAACTTTCACCTTGATGTTTCATTTCAGCTGTTTGAATTTTTTTTTTTTTAAAGATAATCTGAAGTTTCTACATACAATTTGCAATGCTGTTGATTCCTTTAGGTATAAGCTATCAAATTTCTTATTTATGCCATAGGCTGTTGTCAAATCTCAAAGAAATTCTAACTGTTCATTTGATATAGCATTGTATATGTAATTCATTGCTTTTAGGTCCTGCTGATCCTAATCTTCACCAACTTTGGTCTCCTTTGCCTTTTCAATGACATTTACTTCATCAGTTTCAAAAACAATGTTAAGCGTTTTTTCCACATACTATAACCCTCTCCATCAAATACCAGTATAAACATTTCATTTTTTCGCTTTCATATCACTTAAAAACCAGTTACTGCTACGATGTTAAAGTGTGGGAGAGTCACAAAAGCATGTCAAGTTCATATTCATTTATTGTAAATACAAACAGCAAGACGTATTCCAAACACAAACAGCATTATATAACAGACATTGTAACCTTTCTTCTACCACAGAGATATAAATGTATCTCTCAAGAAAAGTATTTAAATTATTAAAGGTCTGTAAAGAAAAATTAATACTTACTTATATGATATTTGTCTAAATTCTGATTAGATAAACACAGAACATTTTTATGATATACTTACTCATACGATATTAGTTCAAATTCTGGTTAGAGCACAGTTGCCCTATATTAAGAAAATTGATCTTATATGATATGATCTTATACGATATTTGTCCAAACTCTGAGAATATAAAGCTACCATTTAGATAAACAAACAAAGGTTAAAACTAAAAAGTTTTTTTTCCCAAAAGAAAAACTTTTCGCAAAAAAAAAAGTTTTTGTATTGCCCTTCTTCTAAGAAGAAGGGGCAACACTGGAAAGAAAATGGCTATTTCCGACAGTAAACTCTTCTGTAAATGACAGTTTCAAGCACGTTACTTCCAAATTGTGCATCCTAGACAATTTTGAGCTAACCTACGAGACTTCCCGGATCAGAACGTACCTGTGTGCGAAGTTTGGTCAAAATCGGTCAAACGGTGTGGATTTGTATAAGGAACAAACAGACAGACACGTGATTTATATATATATATATATATATATATATATATATATATATATATATATATATATATATAGATTACCTTTCTAAAATATCAAATAAAAAAAATTGATTTATTTTTATTAGTTATTTGACAATTTAATTTTCATTTCGTTTATATTCAGAAGTGACCTTAAGAGTTAAAAAATTATATTTTCGTTTATCAGGATAAATAATCTTGTTAAGGTGATGGAAAACAAAAGAGAGGACGCTAAAACAAGTACTTGTTGGGCGCTTAAACTTCGTCTAAACACTCGAAAATACAAAAAAGTTCTTGTTTCTTCGAGAGCTCTCATTTTTATCTCTTAACAGATACCCTTAATGGTCATTCAACACCCGTTTTGTTATTTATTTTTAGAATAGACCAACTTTCTTACCTCTCAAGAGAATCCAATTTTTCCTCTCTCTGAAAGTTTTAATGGCACACGAACCTAAGCCATTTCATTCTGTAATCCTTTCTTATAATTTTAATTTAAAAAAATAAGCATTTCTTGGAAAATGAAGCTTCAGGATCTATAGAAATAAAATAAAGAGTTATCTGTACATTGCATTGAAGACACCAGATCCACTTCTATTTACCGATCTAAAATAGTGTTCGCCGTGGATGATGGTAGGCTTTTGAATTCTTTCACTATTTCTAAATTTCCCTGAAATAAAACATAGGCTCTAAATGAAAGCCAAATTTTAAATAGAACCAATGTTAAGAATTCCCCAGTAACTTGAAACGCAACAACAACTAGAAAACGGATGCGGATCATAGAATGATGATTGAAAACACAGCCTAGGATTAGGGTAACAGTCAGTTCTCTCTACCAGACACAAATCATAAACAAAATGTAATATATGCGAAAAGGCTAAACTAGCAACTCGAGGATAAATAGCAAGAATACTGGTACAACTCGGCTGACAACAAGCTTCAGAAAATTAAACACAATTTACATGATTGTTCAGCCATAAAAAGATCAAGTAGACGAGTTAAAGTCTTTTTATGCCGTCTGAAAATGATTTTTGGCCGTTATCTAAATTCAATTATTATCATAGTACCATATTGTTACATATAGTTGTAATTATGCGTGTAAGAAAACCAAATTCATTTTCAGCGGTTATGGCTGAAATGTTTTGATAGTGCTAAAAACGCATCTTGTTATTTTTCATGGAAATAATTGTGGAATATTTTTAAATTATAATAACACAATCAATTTAGTATCTTCGTATAGGGTAAGTTTCCGAAACGTTGTATTAGTTTATATGTATATGTATATATATATATATATATATATATATATATATACACATATAGGGGAAGGTGTTGTACCTTTGACCGCTTTGCAAAATCGAATTTTTTTTAGCTTGAATATTAAGGCTAACTTCATTTTTTTTTCATTGTAATTAGTATTCTTTTGCTTATCATATTTAATTTTTTCAAGGTTCTAGCTTTACATTAATTATTTTTTATTAATTTAAAAAAAAAATAATCGTACAGTGATCAAAGGTAGAACATGTAGTTCTACCTTTGACCATGGGGTGTTGTACCTCTGACCACGTAAAAACAACACAGCAGTGCAGAACAAAGATGTAAGCATAATAAAAAAAGCTATTATGATATTATGTTATGCTTAATATGCTGAAAAATCCAGTCCAATGTATAAACGTTTTAACTGTCAAGCAGATCCACTAGCTACAGTAGGGTATGGAAGTTTGGGCTTTTCGATGATGTCTTACAACTTCAAGTGGAACGATAAGGGGCGATAGGTTTGAACTGCTACGACGTACCCTGAGGCTTGATAAAGTCAGCTTGAAACTATTTCATTTATTATTCTTTGAACAATTAAAGCAACCAATATTAATTTTTTTTTTTTAAATTTGTAACAGAAGAACATAAAAGTTGAATTATGAAAAAATTACTCAGGTGTACCTTTGACCAGGTCAAAGGAACAACAACTAGTCGTGGTCAGAAGTACAACACCCTGGTAGTGCAAATTAAAAAGCATGCTAAACATTTTAGGGTTAAGATATATCCATTTTAGATGCTACGCCATGTTTCTTATTGTAATAGCTAATTTGTCAAATGATTTCAATCAAAAAAGGAAGGAGCTAAATACTAATTACACCAAAATTTATAAAATGTTGCTACATGCCGCCACAGCCTCGGTGGTCAAAGGTACAACACCTTCCCCTATATATATATATATATATATATATATATATATATATATATATATATATATATATATATATAAAATGTAATTTATTATTCTCTTCATTCAGTGTAAACCAAAATAGTAATATAGTGAGTATAAAATCTATGACAGGCGGTAATTACCCCAGATGTTGAGCCCTAATAAACCCTTATTTGCAACTAAAATATAGAATTATGATTAAAAAAAAAAGTCCCACTGATATTTTGCGGCAAATTTAATATTAATTTCAAAATCAAAAATATAACTTATAGCAACCTTAAATTGCTTTGTACTCCAAGTTTTGAAAATTTGAAAAAATTGATACATATAATATTCAGTTTTATTTTTTTTTTATTTTTTTATTTTTTTTTTTACGGCGCATGTACATCTTGGCCATTAGCGCCGATTCAGTTTTATTATACTCACTAATAATAATAATAATTAAAATTTTTATATAAGCCAATATATATATATATATATATATATATATATATATATATATATATATATACATATATATGAATATATTCAGGAACACATTTCTGAAAATGTTCTTCAATCCATCTTTGATCCTACTAGTTATTAAAAGTGATCCTCCATAAAATGTCTTGAAATATATGCCCTCTTCTCATTATTGTCGACCTGGTAAGCGCTTGAAATTGTAACTGAAAAATCCACAAATAACAACAAAGATTTATTTCCATTTCAAAATTTATGCCACTAGATAATATACACAGTTCTGAAAAATCATCACAAAAGCAGCAATCTTGACCGGGTTTTTTAAATTCTAAAAAGTCCTAAGACTACTCGATTGGCATTTGCAATCAGCACCAAGAAAACTCAGTGTAAACTTTTAGCATTTTGCGGTTCAAATCTAGTCACGGGTTGCTTCTTTGGATAATTATACGAGTAGTTAGTTGGTATTGGGGTCCAAGAGACGGCCCATTTAACCAGATTGAACCAGAGGTTAAAACAGCTACGTATAAATGAATGTTTATTTTAAATCTAATTAGACTTGTAATCTAATTTTTTGGCCATTTTCTCACCAAGTAAAAACATTACAGTTTTTAGTGAAAAGTAAAAGAGTATTTTATACCATTTATTTTATTCCTGGAAAATTGGTATTACCCAGGACGTTTCATGTGTATATATAGTTTTTAATAGATTACTGTTTTTGCCAAAATGTACTATGAAATTGGTGCAACTTGGTTGTGAAGATATGTGTAATGCAACTAAATAATCCTTAGTTCATTTGGTCTAGGAAAAAAAAAACTGTACTCAGCAATCCTCTTCACATAACTTTACCGAATAGTAGGTGTTCTGAAGGCTGTCCTATATATTTCATGTGATTATTTTTCGAAAAACGAGGTAACCTTTATAATTTTCTACAGAGAGATGTTGAACACTTGGTGATATCAAGTAATTGAACATTAACAGTGAGCTCCATCTATTATTTCGCGTGAAACTGCCAAAATGTTTTCGTTTTAAGCGTACATTTTAATTAAGAGTAATTACACAAATAAGTAAATAGAATATCTGCCAATTGAGTAAATTGCATTTTTTAGAATGAATTAGGTACTTGTTGTTTTTCACAGTTTTAGTAACATTAAACCATTTATCTTCCAAAATAATTATTCTATCGGAATTATAGTAGTCTCATTCGACGCGGCATAAAGAAATACTTCAAAAATGTTACCGAAATCAGAAAGGTTTAATTGCCTATAGGGTTTTCCCCAAAAGCAGGCACCAGTTAATTTTGGGCACATGACTGGCAGCAAAAAATCAAACAAAAACATGTTGAGCGAATTTTTTCATACGGTTTTTGAGCAGGCTTTCCACATTTTTTGCAGACACAGCTCATGACAAGAAGGAATAATCACATTTGTAAGAAATTGCATACGAAGATCAAGAATATATTGAATGAACTCAATCAAAAATAAAATAATGACATAAAATAAGTACATGAAAATAAACACCAATGCACATACATGTCTCAAATAAATCAGAATATATATTGAAATAATTCAAGTGTACCTGATGGGAAGAATATACACAGGACGATCTGAAATTGAACTCAGTTGGTATTTTATTATTTTAATCATTCAATAAACACAGTAATTGAAGAAGAAATAAAATATATCATCAAATTATGTAACTCATATCATTTGAATCTAATTAACATAAATTCAAAAGAAATCATAATTTTATAAGACAAATTTGAAGTCAAACGCCAAGCTGTATTACCGAGATTCTATTGACTTAAATAAATATGAATCCAGTTGGGTTATGATTGGTTATCGCTAACCCTATTGAAACTAATTGGTTACGATAAGGCTTCCAAAATGAAAGTCGTTTAACGCAAAATCCAGCGATGAATAGCGTTATTTATAGCGGAATCTGCGTGTTAATGAGTATGAGCTTTTGCTATAGATGTTGGGTATTAAGGTTATTTTAAAAATTGGACAATTTAAAGTCCGTGACCTATGGAGGGGGGACATTTTTCTCCAGCATTGTTGTTTCATCTAGTCGACGTCTTAACCCTCAACTGGTAACATGAAAATTTTGTACGTAATAGGTAACATGCGTCTGTGAGACGTGTGCATGTTAAAAATGTTTTTGGGGCAAATATTTTGAATGAAGCAAAATGCTTCGTCGTTAAATATAAAATTCAGGTCCAAAAAGAGACAAAAATTCGTCACGTTAGGATCTTAAGTTTTGAATACTTTTGTTGAACACTAGCCAAAAGGAATTCAACATTTTATGCCTTTGTAAGATGTTTGTCTTCTCTTTTAATATGGACTTTAGCGGCTTGTTTTCTTCTTGTGAAAATTATCAAAAATTTCCTGAAAGCCGATAACTGTTTCGTCAGGTTTTTTAAGCCCATGAATACCTCGTCCCATTTTTGAGACGTCATCTTGAATGTGTAACAAGTAACAAACAAAGTCATTTTTATCAAACTATTTGATAGTAAATTAACGTAACCATAATTTGTCATTACAGGTGTCCCTCATAGCTAGCGAGAACGCCAGAATTTACAAGCCTCATCGCAATCATATAGTCAAATATTGTCAGCGTCCATCGTCTCGGTCTTCTCTTCGAATGATAATTGGCGATTATTTTATCTTAAGTATCAATGCCTGATTTTGTTGAGTTATAAAATTTTCGGTTTATTGTTCGAAAGATCTGTGAATTTTGAGCTGTGTTGCTCGATTAAATCAAATTTACAGCTATGCTTTTTTTTAGTAGCAAACGAAAGAAGCGTCATATTTTGTAATCTTGAACTCAATATTTTTTTAATATTCTAAAGATTTAGGCGGCTTAAGATTTTAAGTACTATATGAAACAATAGAAGGTAAATATTGTTTGTTATAGTACTTCAAATTTATAAAATTTATGTAATTTCGGAATAAAATGGAAATAGAAATATAGAGCATATTTTGTAAATAAATCGTTTCAAGTCATACACGTCTGTGAGATGAACATGAAAATGTGCACTATTAGTAACATGAGTCTCCTAGACGCTGTACTTTTTAATTAGAGCCTTACAAGTAACACATAATACTATTGATCCGCTTAAAATTTTACTAGCGTTTTTCACATTAACTAAAGAGAGCATACACTGGGGGTTTAATTTTAAAAATGGGTCTAAACACCACAATGCAGGAAAATGCTATACCTAGGCGTCTCTCAGACGTATGTTACCAGTTAAGGGTTAAGCAAATTTTCATCCTACTAGGATAGGGCTGAATCACGCTAAACCCTATTTATTTCTTCGTCTAAGCCGCTTGATTGATATTTAATCTGATTAAAGATATAAATGGAATTGAATGAGTGAATGATTTTAAAGCCGAAGTTGAGGAATGCTTTGTAGCGAGTTTCTGATCCACTTGCTATTCACCCGCACTATGTGTAGGATTATTCTGCGGTCCTCTCCACGTGCACTGAATGACAATGCCCTGGACCGTAGGCTATTGTGGCCGAGAATACAGAGTGAAGCATCAAAAGAGCTTTAGCTGAATCTACAGGACTGACAAACCCTCTCTTCAGCAATAGTTGTGCGAGCCGCCTCTTTGTACACTTCAGTGTAATAATTATTTTCCCATGTATTAATCTATCTCCAATCCGAATAAAACCTTTGATATTATCTGTTGAAAGTAAATTTGAACCCTTTACCGTGCTCAAAAATGATTATCATTTATGAGGTGCCAAATTAGATGAACCACGCTCGTTAGGCGTCACCTTGTTTTCTTTATTTTAAACTTTTTTTTTGAGTGTGTGTGTTTAACAGCGTTTATCAACTATTGGGCTATTAACGCCAGACTATCTACACGTTGCCGCCTTATTATAATGCCAAAAGCACATGGTCGGTCACCCATTTAGGTTCTGGCCACGCTGGACGTTGCTTAACTTCGTTGATCAACGGGAACCGGTGCATTCAAAGTGGCTACAGTAATTGGCTCTTGAACTCATTAAATACCTAATAGACTCTCATTTAAAGAATCGCTTTTTTATTATTATTTGGGGCGTAAATAAAACGCACTAAGATGCGTTTTAAATATCTCTAAAAAAGAGCAACATTTTTTTATGAGAGTTGACCTATTAACTGTGATATTTGCTCAATTTATTTATTTCATTGAGCTCCAAAGAAAAGAAATGTTTCAAAACTTTTTAGAGTATAATTTCTATTTATATGTAACTTCATTAATTGCACAATTACATTGTATACATATGTATAGTGTTTTATAATGCTTTAATTTTCCCAGCATCCAACAAATAATCTAATTGAAGGCTATTCAAATCAGAGTTTTTTCAGGCAGAGAATCGTGCTGAATTTATGCAGATTGTTTTGGATCAACCCTCCCTATAAGGTAGAAAACATGATCGGAACGTACCACCTATGACGCAATCCGGAAATATCGACGGGAATAATATATATATATATATATATATATATATATATATATATATATATACTGGGTGTCCCGTAAATGTGTGATCAAATTTTGGGAATAGACAGTAGGCCTTGATCCGATTCTCAATAGTGAGATATTACAGTTTTTCTGTGTTTTTGTTTTTTATAGATTGCTTGTTTTTTTGTTGTTTTTTTTACAAAAAAACTACTGTAGTTTATACAAGTTAGAAAAACTGTAATATCTCCCTTACCGTTGAGAATCGGGCCATAATTTATATGAACTTTTTTGTTCCTTTTAAGCCTACTATCTATTCCCAAAATTTGATCACACATTTACGGGACATCCTGTGTATATACAAATATATATAGTATATATATATATATATATATATTGTTGTTACTCTTTGAATGTTCATCTGTTTATTACACTTTCCCATCCCTCACCTTCAAATGGTTTTTTGATTTCACCTCCCTCCCTCATTCCCTCTATGCGCCCGTAATCTACTTTCCATTTATATTTGATCCCTTTTTTGTTTTAACATGTGAAGAAGAAATTAACTAAAATACCTGTTTGTTTATATTTTAGGATTTTGTGAAATGCATTAGAGTTTCTTTATAATTAGAGATTGACTTTTATTTATTTTCATTTCGTCTATGTAAATTTTATTATTATTTTTAATGCACGAAAATCTCAGAATAGAGTGTTTTTCCACGCGTTTTAAATGTAAAAACCTTTTTAAATATAATTGGATAGACCACCAGGAAATACTATAAAAGATTTATTCAATGGCCTTAAAAAAAGAAAAGAAAAAGAAAACCTTTTAACAATTGGTAAAAGAAGAACGGAATAAGTAAATAAGTTTATAGGTATATATCTGTTTTTTCCGCTGATTCGGTAAACAAAATAATAATATAAAATTTGGCCCATAAAAAATTAGCTATAACGAACGTTCTTATTCATTTTCTAGTAGGATCTGCCTACCAGCGGCGGATTTATCCTTGTCAATTTGATGCGAGGAATTGAATATATCTAGAATTTTGCTTGTGTAATACTTGAATACTACGAAATGAACTCACCAAATGATAGCGTCCTATTTAAAATTCCAACAACAGTTTTTGTGGAAAATTAATTAGGTTTTCGAATAAACACTTTCCATTTATCACGATTTCCGAACCGTTTTCGGGATATTTAACAAAATATTATCTGCTCATTCATTCTTGCCGATGCTTTCTAATACTTACTCAAGTCGAACGCAATCAAAATCCTTGGTTACAAACTAACCAATCGTAGATACTACATTTGTCTACTTTTCTCGAAAACGGTTCCACATACTGCCCCCAAAATGGTTTCACTCTCTTTCCCACGTAAAAATATCCAAATAAAGTATGCCTAGAGTCTTTTAATGCAAAACGTTAAGGGTTAGGAATTGTTCACAAGACGTTTGCCTAAAAAACTCCGCTTCGAAAAACAGGTGCTGGTTAACAAACTTGACCTTTTTAATCGGTCAAATTTTAATCAAAATAAGATAATTTTAGGGGCTGAAAGTGAGTGAACACTCAAATATATATATATACAAGTATATACAATGTAATGTAATCAATTTTGAGCAAAACTGAAATACAGAATTGTTATATCATTGTAAGCGCTTTTATTTTTATTTTTCCTTACTTGATCTGTTGTTATTTTTTTTTATTTAATGATTTATTAGTCTGTTATAGTTTTAATTTTGTTTGGTCTTTTTGAAAGTTATAATTTTTCATTTTATTATTTTTGGTTTTTTCTTTTTCTTTACATTTAACTTGGAACTTTCAATGATAGTTAAAAAATCGCCTGACCATGGACTTGCTTGGCTGCATTGCAAAAGTTTATTAGAAAAATAAATAAATATGCACAAATTTGTGTCACAATTATTTTGCGTTCTAAAACGTGTGTGTGTTCTTGAACCCTACGTGTTTATCTCAGTTGGCACTTCCGGATTGCGTCATTGGGTCGATGTCATAAGCTGGTTTCTTCCCTACTTAAGTAAATGCGCTAATATGATTTAAAATAACGAATTACCTTTGCCATTTGAATTCTGTTTATGATCCTTGTAGAATACCACCGTTACTTGTAGCCGACACTCATGCACACTCGAGCTGTTTATACACTCTGATGGCTCAATGAGTACATCCGCGAGGAGACGCTGACCTTCGGGCATATTGCTCTGCCCAACACGAATCCCTCCTTATATTATGCCGCGCATGCGTCACTATCGCACGCATGCCATCTCTTAAACACATCTCAGTGGAGTAATGTAATCACTATTTTTATCGATTATTCGCAATATGCAACATGAAAACACCTCCTGAAATAAAATATTGAAGAAACTTAGGCGTCATATACTCACAGTAGCGGGAATTGATCTCTTGGTACTTTTGAAATACGCTTGTTACAAAAAAGTCCAACTCGCAGGAACTGCGTCATCTTAGCACGGTTCCATTCATATATCTATTGCTATTAACACTTTCAGGACCGATGGCTTCGAAAAGAATTTCCACCAGGCCCAAGTCTTTTTTTTGCATAGTTATTTAGGCAAACATTTTAAAAAAAATAAATAAGTCAAGACACTTTTAAAATGAAGTAGTTTTAGTGGATTTATTACAAGTTTGTAAAATTTCAAATACGCCACAATAGCGGGCCCGCTGAAGGAAGTTTTCGGGCGGATTCAGTATCATACGATACCAGACCCGGAAACCTAACCGGGAATACGTAATGAGGTCCCAAATCAAATACGAAGCGTATATAACAAGGCCCGGAGTACCGGGATCGAGCGAAACCAAGCTGTCTGCTGACGCATACACCACGACGCTGGGCCCGCAGAACACATCTCTGTGACGCATATGCCACAACGATGGGCCTAACGTGTTAATAAAGGAATAGTAGCAGTTATTGGTGGGGTTTGATCATTCGTGAAAAATATAAAATAAAATCTCGGAGAAAAAAGTTAGAAAAATACTCATTTTACTGGTCAATGCAATTTAAAAAAGTCCGACCCGCAGGAACTGGAGCATCTTAGCGCGGGTCCGTTCTTATCCCTAGACTCATTTAGAATGATTAAAATAGAAGCTGTTATTATTTTGGGTCCACATTTCTTGAAAGGTCATATTTACGATCTTACCTGGATGGGTCGGCCAACCCTCCCTAGGAAAGACCCCGCTAGGCAGTTGAAAAGCTATATCTTGGAAATCCATATCTCTAACATTAAATTGTTTTTCTTATTTTCTTAACCTGATTTATTATCAAATACATTATCCAACTATAAGCAATTAAAAAATAACAAGGAATAAAAACAGATAAAAAGATCACTTCGAATAAGCGAAATCAATTACTTTAAAGTTTTATGCACTTATTTCTCCGATTGACATCGCCTAATCAAAACTTTCATTAGAACCTTTTTTGTAGAGCATTTAGTAAGCTTTCTAATGGTAATCTTACGTTTCGCAAGATTCTCAACCTTTTTCGAGATATTAAGGAAAGTATACAAAGTTACCAAAACTTTTTATGTCTGTTAATAAAATATTTTATTCTAACCCTTCCTTAACTCCAAACGTAACCAAAATTTCAACATATTAGTTTTAATGAAAGTAGAACATGCAGAAAATGTTTCAATTGAATCCCATGATTCTAAGTACCCAAACCAAAAACGGTATTCAAAAACTATTTTTCCAATTTTCTCGAAAACGGTTAAAGCTATCGCCTTGAAAATGGTTACATTCGTTTTCCTAGCCCAAGAAGCCTATAAAAAGAGTACTTACAAGCTTATGAACTCAAAAACGCAAGCGTTACGATTTTTTCTGCGCAAATTTCGCCCCAAACGTTATCTTCCAGTGGGCGGATTTTGCTGGTTAACGAACTTGACCTTTCAAATTGGACGACTGATTTTTGTACCAAATTTCATCAAAATCGGACCATTAGGAAAGCCAGAAATGTGCTAACAGACAAATATATATATATATATATATATATATATATATATATATATATATATATATATATATACAAATTTGAACCACCATCATTTTCGGTTTTTAGGGGTTCTGAAACGCAAAATTTTCTAGTCGGCACTTCTGGATTGCATCATGAGATCAACCTTATAAGCGGGGTTCCTCCCTATGGGGGAGGGAGGAACCGCGCTAAAGGCTACAAGCAATTAAAACGTAAGGTACACAGATACAAAAACCCGTTCAAAAGAATAAAATTAACAATTTCAGAGATTCAAGTCCTTATTTCTCCGATTGACATCCCCCCATCAAAAATTACATTAAGAACTTTTTTGTAGAGAATTTAGTAAGCTTTTAAAAGAATGGTTACCTTCCACTAACTACGATCTGTCAACAGATTCCAACATTTTTTTAAAAAATATAAGAAAAGCCCAACACGTTTCATGCCTGTTAATGAAATATTATATTTCTAGTACTTCCTTAACTCCAAACGGAACCAATATTTAACTATCTTAGATTAGATGGATGTCAAACGTCTGGAACAAGATTCAACTGAATCAATCGTTTTCGAATACCCTCCCTAACCGAAAATTAGTTTGGAAAATTGTTTAGATCAATCTTTCTCAACGGTTACGTGTATACGTTTTCTGTTTTACGGAATCTATAAAACGAATACCTTCAAGCATATGACCGTGAAAACGTAAGTTTTCCGATTTTTTTTTGCGAGAGTTTCGTTCCGAAAACCATCTTCCTGTGGACGTATTCTGCTGGAAACCGAACTTGACCTTTTAAACATAAAACAAAAATTGGTTTAAAATAATTGTGTCTACTTCCAGGTTTCAGATGTCAGCTTTAAAAAAGTAACTGCAAGCATATTGGCGGATTAAGCTGGTTAACGAACGTCCCCGTTCAAATCACAAGAACAAGCGCTTAACCAAATTTAATCGAAATCGGTCCATTTTTGAGCCTATGAGAGAGAGAAAAATTATATTTATAAGAGACAAATATATTTATAAAAATTTAAACCACCGTTCTTTTCGTTATTTATGGGTTCTAAAACATGAAAAGTTCTAGTCGTCACTTCCGAATGGCGCCATGAGTTCAGTCTCTTAAGCGGGTTTCCTTCCGGCGGAGCAAAGAAACACGCTAAAAGAAATACAACAGGGTTATCATTAGCCGAAAGAATATTGAACAATTAGTATAATGTTCGGTTAATGCTGTTTGAGCCGTCATCATTTAAACCAGTGTTGTGTTTCTAATGTTGTATTTAGGACCATACTGTGTTTGGAATAATATAATTGGAATATTTTATTACTCCTAGTGCATCTATATAAAAATATGGATGCGAATCCACATAAAAACACAAGAGTTATAAAAACATTATTTTTCTATTTAAAATTCAATGATCACGGTTAAGTAGCAAACTCTCAATTTAAATCGTTATTAGTCGAATTATTACAGAAGAAATAATAAACTTAAATTTAAATTTTAACGACAATTATAATTAACTCAGAATTTTTAGAACAGGTTATGTATCGATCACCTCACTTTTTTAGCCAGGATAGGGCTGATGCCTTTTCTTTTTTCCAAAGAAACGCCACCACTCCTGGCGGGAATCGAACCCACAACCTATGGCACGGAGTGTCAAGTGCTCACACCTTTACACTCATGGCCATCGGGCCTCCTGAAAAAGAAATAGACGCAAGTACTAAGAAGTTTTGACTTGAGAGATGTGTTCGATTTGATGCGTAACATAAACGATCCAGAGCATCCATTGACTATGGAGCGAATCGATGTGGTTGAAATAATTTTAAGGTTGAAAATTAAATGAATAGCATTGAAGTTCTTTTTTTTCTTTTTTTTTTTTTTTTTTTTTTTTTTTTTATATACCAAAACTTTCCCATTGTAGCTTACCCACATTAATTGAGTAAGTAAGTAATCCATGTTTGATTAATTACATCTATTAACACGATCGGGCCCAGTCTTGTCCATATGCGTCAGAGAGATGTGTTGTGCGGGCACAGCGTCGTGGCATATGCGTCAGCCGATAGCTTGGCTTTCTTTCTATCCCGCCGTTCTTCTGTACGCTTCGATTTTGATTTGGGACCTCATGACGTATTCCCGGTTAGTTTTGCGGGTCTGGTATCGTATGATACTGAATCCGCCCGAAAAAATCCGTCAGCGGGCCCGCTGTCGTTGCACATTTGACATTTTAATAAATTGTAATATATCCACTAACAGTACATAATAAAAAATAAAAAAAAAAAAAATATGTTTGCCGAAATAACTTTACAAAAGGAAGTCTTGGGCCGTACTGGAAATTTTGTTTGAAGCCATCGTTCCTGAAAGTGTTAAATCCCGTTTCAAAGTGCATGTAAAAGTAGGTCCTGTAGCTCATGAATGAAGAACAGCCCTTTACTTGGAACAATTAATTATTGTATTGCTTCTGGTGTAGGCGTAGGTAAATAACAAGAACCTTGGGGATCGGCTCGATTCCTATTAAGGTATTATTTAGAAAAAAATGAAGGTATCTGCCTTATCTTAGCTAGAAAGGGGTGATGAGCAATGCATAATCCGACCCAAAAATCTGTGTTGTGTATAAAAAATTTATATATATATATATATATATATATATATATATATATATATATATATATATATATAAATAAAAACGCGTATATCCACAAGGTTAAAACACTGAAAATAAGATAAGTGATATTCATTTAGAGAAAGTAAACCTATTATGTTAGTGATACTAATACGAATGGCATTAGCAAATACGAATATTTCTGTATCGAATAGTGCAACACATTTGATAATGAATTGTCCAGTGTGCAAGTGGACTCGCTTGAAGGAACCATCGACAAAATAAACAGGTCTCGACTTGAACAAATACTTGATGAAATGGTGTTTGTCCTTCTATATTCTGAAATAGTGAAAAGGCTATCAACCTTTTATTCAAGAGAAATGGTTTTAGTTCTTACTCATAGATATTTACATTACTGACTTTAACATATTGATTGCCTACTATACGATATATATATTTTTATTGAAATATTTAAGGTATCTTTTAAACGTTTTAGTTGATTTTATTGTTTAAGCTGAAAAAAATGAATTTCTCATTTTTTATTAGTTTATTACTTTCATTAACTCATCTTGCTTTAATTAAAGTTTGTTTAGTTTAAACTGTTACACATAGCTAGCCAAAAATTTTAAGAATCGATACAATGGAACTCTGCTACATCGCAAAGCTGCTGAATCTCACAAAAGCTTTTTAAATTTAATTAATTTTCCAACCGTATACCCAGAGTTATTCCTGAGATTATCTTTCAATTCATTATGTAATGGGAGATTTAGGGGGAAAACAACTCATAAATAACAATAATAGCATGTTTATTTTTATGATCTTATCAAAAATAAATGAAAATTATTCCCGAAATAGATATGTAATGACTACAGTACGCCATTCGTTAAAGTTAAA